>CM039727.1:7705663-8305663 GCA_022539455.1 Dendrobium nobile
CCCTTGCCCTTCCTCTAGTCGCCGGCCGCCCCTTCCATGGAGTTTCAAAATTTTGAAATTTCAAATTTGTCATGAGCCATTAATTGTTTCCTAATTTAGCTCCTTAATTTACGCCATCAATTTAATTGATTTTCAACTTCGAATTGAAATTCAAATTGTTTAAATTGATTGCCCTCCTAAATGGAAGTTTTCTCTCCTTAAGAAAACTGAAAATTTATTTCAGATTTTTGTAAAAATCTGAAATTAAATTGGTGGTCCCCCTTATTCAAAACTCAAGCCCCTCTCTCCTCCTTATGTGGCCAGCCCCTTAATGGGCCATCTCTCTCTCCAAATTACATTATGGCTCCACTAAATCAGCTCCTAATTACCTCCTCCATTAATACCCATTGCTATTATTGAATTAATTTGAAATTTCAAATTAATCCCTCCATAACCACTTGAAGCTGAAATTAATTTCAGTTTTATAAATTCCTCCTCCAATTTAATTTTATTTCCAAACTAGGCCTGATTCAAAGGGAATTAACTCTTGTTTCCCTCAACTGTTGTCCACGAATTTCCCCAACAAACCTTCCAGCTCACGTGCATCCAGAAGGAGGAAATCTTGGAATTTTTCCTAGCCAAACTGGCTGTCCAGATTTCTGGACAGCTTCTAATTGCTGTCCAAAACTTCAGAACAGCAACGTTGCTGTCCAGAATCTACCCAAGACCAGCCTCCTTTCTGTCCAGAGAATTCTGGACGTTTGGCATGTCAGCCGGCCCTCCCACAAACTTGGAAATTGCTGTCCCAGTTTTGTTCTCCTGCTGTCCAGAGAATCAACAGCCTTCTAGTGCTGTTTTGCCATCCGGCACACTCCCATTTGTTGCCGGAAGACTCCATCGGCTGCCCACCCACAGAACTTCGCCAAGATCAACCGCCACAATTCGGAACTTCCTCTGCGCACCTCAAACAAGACCTACGAACTTGACTATGGTGAACTCTTCTCCAAGGTTCCTATTTTCCTAGTTTATTTTCAATTGTGGTTATATTTTGACTCACAAAGTTCATGTCAAGCTTTTCACCGCTAAAGCTTAGAGAGCTAGAGAGTTGAGTGAGGGACTCATGCACAGTGCCTAATCTCATTGTTAGTTTAGGGATTTACGTTGAAAATCATTCATGTAGCAATGTTAGATTAACTTGACTGTTTTATGATCTTAACTCTTACCCGTGTGATTCAACTGTAAGCTCGTTTTTCCATTCTTAATGTTTTATCTCGTCGTTCAAATTATTATAAATATATAATTATTTGTTCTATCTAAAATTAAGCGTGCAAACTTTCATTATGAAAGCCATCATCGCATGTACGTTTCACATCCATCTTAAGGTGATCATTTGAATCTTGCAGATTTCTTCTTCTGACAATAGGATACCATTAATCAATTTGCTCTGTGCAAGTTTAGATTGGAAATTCAGCAATTTCTTGCAGGAATACCTAGAAATATTGTATTTAATCTTCTTAGAATAATAGAGATTAAAAAACAAATTAACTAAATATATCGACAGGTAATACCATTATCACTAGTTGTCTCGTGCTTATGAAGCCAATAAGGGGCAGTTTGTTTCAATGTAAGCATCCAGAAGTGATTGAATCTCATTTCTAGAAGTGAGTTCAACTGTTAGTTTAGTTGAATCTGAATAGAAACGAATTATCATTCTTATTCTCGAAACTCAACTTAAGACTGAAGTTTCAATTTTAAGAGCTAGAAAGTCGATTTCATTTTTGATATACTTCAACCGAAGTTATGAAATTTTTTTATAAGGGACTGTAAAAATAAAATTCATTATAGCTCAAACATAAATACAGTTCACAAGAAGTCAATCCCTAGAAAACAAACACATATCAATGCAATTTGCTTCAACGCGCTCAAAGATTCAAACACTTACAATGAAATAAATTTTTCCTACAAAGTTCAAACACTGGATAAAAAACATGCAATATATTGCGTGATCATATGACACAAAACTACAGTTTCATAACTAATGCTTAAACATAATTTGTTTAAAAATATTAATAGAATTTAATAATAACATAAGCAACTTACTCTTTCTAAAGGTATGTTTCCCATATTTTGCACCTTCAGATTGATAGCGATGTCACTCATGTCAGCCAACCTACCTTCAACTTTTACGGTGTCTGGAAACTTCCCCTGGTACTTGCCTGATATGATCAATGGGCATCCAGCTAAAAGATCTGGAATGTTGCTAGGCAAAACCTAGAAGAAACTCTAAGACAATTAAGAAAACATGGTCCGAAAATGTTAAGCAAATTTTCACATAATTACAAAAATCTTATGGTCATTGAAAACAAAGCAGCAATACAACAGCTGCCCAAAAGAAAACGTCAAATATCATCAGAACACACGTTAGTCTGCTTACGATATAAGATCCTCTTTATTCTCTCTTAAAAACTGAATTTTTTAAGGCCCTGTCAAATACCAAGCTATCTGATTCCCTACTACGAACTGCAAGTGGCTCTGCCCCCAATGATGTGAATGATAAGTTACTTTTATGTACTTGTGAAAGAATCATCAGCCTATCTAATCAAAAAGCTGGTTAGAACAATTTTTTGCTTTCAAATGGGTTTCTCGGGCACGTTCAAAACTGTCATAATGAAGAGATGTGTTCCCACTGATGTGGAAACAACCCACTAGGTGGATGGGTTCGCAACTCCCTCAGAATCATTATTTCCCATGCTGCAGAAACCAAATATCCTCAATGTGATATCCATCTCTCTTCAAGAACAATCTTAATTTGGGCAGCCAGGTAAGTGACCTGCACCTTGTTGTTTCAAATGTTTGGAAAGGACGCTGCCAAGGATTGCAGGAATGTTATGATTGCAAAATAATGGGTCACGTATTCAAATTTAATCATTACTCTTTGTAGAAGGAAGTTGTTCCTCTACATATGCCTTTCTTGTAAGAGGTTGAAGAAGATAAATTGCTCTTGTAACTTTGATTTTCTCTCTGTTTCTGACATAAGAAAAAAAAAATGATCCTTCAAACGCACCCAACTAGCTTTGGGATAAAAATTGGTTTCATTTCTATCACATTTATTCAGCCAAGTTCATTCTTCGATAAATTCAGCTCTAAATAGTGGTTGAATAAAAACAGTAGTTTTACCATCATGGTGAAAAAATACGATAAGAGCAAGGTTGCTCTAATGTCTATACTTTGAAGAAGGCTTGATTAGGCTTGCACAATTTGACTTTGTAATTGGATCTGATCTAATCTCGACTTCATTATCGCCCGTTTTGTGAAATTGATTTGTATGGACAAGCAATAGTATCTCAAAAACCCTTCTTTGTGAATCACGAGTGCTGCTTGAGGTTAAAGACCGCAAAGTATTCCAAAAAGTCTTTTGATTCATGCTCGAGTGCTTATATTAGTATCAATATTAACCCTCGCATTCTCCCGATAGATGATGATTTCAATCATCATTACTACCTACCTAAATTAGCCTAAGTAATTTGGGAAATAAATTAACTCAATTTGAAATTCAAATTTGAATTTCAAATAATTTCCTAGATTAACTAAAGCTAAGTTAGAAAAGTTCCTAAATTGAAGTCCAATTTAAATTTAAATTAGATTTGATTTAATTATCCTTTTCCTAAAGTAGATTCATGATTTAGGAAGTTTTAATTCCCCTCAATCCCCTTCCTTCCCCACACATGCCGCCGGCCCCCTCCTGACCCTCTCTCCTCTCTCCACTTCAATTATCCTCCACTTGAATTTGAAATTCAATTTCAAAATTTCAAACTCCTTTCCTATTTTACTAAATTTGAAATTAATTTCAGATTTTTGTATCTTATCCTATTGGAAACCCTAACCCTAATTTCACAAAACAAGTCCCTTTCCCTCCTAGGCCGCCCCTCCCTCCCTCTTCTTTCCTCTTGGATTTTATCCCCTCATGAATAGTATTCCAAGAGAAGGAGAAGACACACATCCTCTCCCACTCTTCTTGCAATTGGATGACCGATCCTGAAGTAGACCACGGCTTCGCATATGATTCTCAAGAGCAGATATATATTCTTCAATCGCCGTTCTTCGACCCCGACTGGGAGATAGAAGACACCATCGACGATTACGTCGACCGAATCCTATTCCACTTAGCTGAGACTATCGACGAACAACTACCCTTCGGACATTGGCAAATCATCGGACATCCACCCGCGTCTCCTCCTTCGTCTATCTTCCTGTGGATCAAGACCCTTGGTGTCCTATCACTTTTGGTGGCATCGCTAAGATTGATAGCATCTTCTTTCCGCTAAATCCCTTCAACGAGCGTGAGTGAGGGAAACTTAAGGTGACTTACCTAACTATTACGTGGTGGATTTAACGTTTACAACATTTAAGCTTATGTTTATGATTGAGATTATTATAAGTTCTTGCTATTCTATTGTGTAATTCAAGGCCATATCAATATCAATATTTTAAATTCCTAAAATCTCATCCAGTGAAACATTAGTTTATTGTTAATTTGCTTAAGTCAAGTTTTCTTTATAAATTTCTAACGCAATTCCTAGTTTGTTTCACATTATTAGTTACTTTTCTCTGTCTTTTTTTTTTTTTTTTTTTGTCGCTATTGACCAATGTTCATGTTGTGAAGGGTCAAGCCAAATTTGAGGCAACACCAACAATTACTTATAAGTTTCCCTCCTGAATATTAAGACAAGTTCCACCCCTGCTCCATTGGTATACATATATATATATATATATATATATATATATATATGATGAACCGGCTATCCCAAGGCCTCTATAGTTACCAAGTGGATCCTGCAGTATTATGGTGCAATAATTGATTCAATAGTACTTTTTAATATTTTTCACCAACTCAAAACCCCTGTACCAAGCATTCTCGTGAATTTCAGCATGCAAAGGCCACAATAAACTGATTTTAATAAAAAAAATAGAATAGAGGAAATAAGCATACCTCAAAAGCATCAAGGTCATCAAACGTGTGAACACTTATATTGGCAACTAAGGGAAATAAAGCTCTTCTGAACCATCTTTGCATTGTAGATTCGACAGAACCTAGATTGAAGAAATATATGGGTTTATCTTAGACAATGTAGAAGTCTTATAACTGAAAACAGAGTGAAAAATGTGCTAATGGATTTGTAACAAAGCACATTTCAAAGCCATTAAATGAGTGGTACCCTCAGCACGATAAATATAATTCAAAAAATAAAACTATCATTATCAAGGCAAATTTTTTTGCTATTGAATGAACCTTTCTGGACATCTGCATTATTATTCTAACAAATATTAACCTTAGCTCTTAAGATTTGAAACTTTTCTTACTGAATTTGTGAAACGTCAAAAAATAACCTATTGAAACTATGAAAGATTTTTAGAAGAAACAGTTTACTTGTATTGCCATCTTAAGATCACAACAGAGACCGATTACAATGTATAAAAGATAATGCTTGATGATTAGCTAGAAGAAAAACCATGAAATTTTGAACGCAGCATCAGATATTAATATTGGAAAGATGAACTCTAGTCAAATTTTAAATGTAGATGGAACAATGGTTACAAGTAGAAGAAGGTGAATCTCAGTAAGAAAGTCGTGAAAGTTAGCATATTGTGTTTGGATGATTGAAATAATGAAGAGAAGATTAAACGTAGGAAAATTGCTAACCCTAAACCCTATTTATCGCTTAAGCAAAGGTCTCAAGCTGTGTTTGATAAGCCTTGCAAAGTTCTTATTCAAGTTGCTCTTCTGGTGCAACCAAAAAATTTCATTAGAATTGCAAACTAAAAGTCTTCCTTATCATAAACATAGACAAACACATATATAATATCATAATACTAGAACACAACAACTTATCACTTATATAGAAGAAAGAAACATATTGGGTGGGAACTATGGATAGAGAAGAAGATGTCGAAGACCGAGACAAAATAGTAGAGGGAAAAAGGAAAGGAGGCTAGCTCGCAAGCTAGAACAAACTCGCAGGTTTATATTCCAAAAATCATCATATATCCTACCTAAAATTGACACAAAACAGCCCCATTTATAGCGGAAAAAAAGAAAAAAATAATAATTAATACATGTAGTTAATGCACGTCTCAAACAACCAATAGGAACACATAGAAAACTGCAGCAAACAGGGACCAAAAGGACAGCCGCAAAGGGAGAAAATGAAGCATCCACAACATAAAGGAAGGGGGGGGGGGGGGCACCGAAACAACAACACAGCTGCCAAGGAGGGGGAAACCGAAACACCAAGGGGAAAAACCAAAGCATCCAGATAGCAACCAAGGGACAACTTGATTGCATCAATTATCCACAAGTGGAGAATCCTCATCTCCTGATGAGTTTGTCTACATAGAAGGCTGACTTTCACCATCTGCAAACTCCTTTGCATCTTGAGGTGGAACTTCGGGCCTGTTGAGTGTTTAGCTTTTCTTTTTTTTTTTTTTTTTGGAAAGAAAGGAAGACATGACCTATAACCTAAAGTTGTGAAACCAAATTGGTGCAACCAAAAAATTTCATTAGGATTGCAAACTAAAAGTCTTCTTTATCATAAACATAGACAAACACATATATAATATCATAATACTAGAACAAAACAACTTACAACTTATATATTAAGAGTAGAAAGATACAGATGAGGCGGGAACAATGGATAGAGAAGAAGAGGTAGAAGACGAGACGAAATAGTAGAGGGGAAAAGGGAAAGGAGACTAGCTCGCAAGCTAGAACAAACCCGTAGGTTTATATTCCAAAAATCATCACACATCCTACCTAAAATTGCCATAAAACAACCCCATTTATAGCACGGAAAAAAAATTTTAATACATAGTTAATGCACCTCCCAAACAGCCAATAGGAACACCTAGAAAACTGCAGCAAACATGGACCAAAGAGACAGCCGCTAAGGGGAAAAAACAAAGTATCCACATAGCATGAGAGAGGGGGGGACTGAAGCAACAACAAAGCTGCCAAGGAGGGGGAAACTGAAGCACCAAGGGGGGAAAATTAAAGCATCTAGATAGCAGCCAAGGGACAGCTTGATTGCATCAATTCTCCCCAAGTGGAGAATACTCATCTCCTGATGAGATCGTCTGCATAGAAAGCTGACTTACCATATGCAGACTCCTTTGCATCTAAGGGTGGAACTTCGGCCTGTTGAGTGTTTAGCTTCCCTTTTTTTTTTGAAAGAAAGGAAGACATGACCTATAACCTAAAGCTCTGATACCAAATTGATGTAACCAAAAAATTTTATTAGGATTGCAAACTAAAAGTCTTCCTTACCATAAACATTGACAAACACATATAATATCATAATACTATAACACAATAACTTACAACTTATATATTGAGAGAAGAAAAATACATATGAGGTGGAAATCGTAGATAGAGAAGAAGAGGTAGAAGACCAAGACGAAATAGTTGAGGTGAAAGGGAAAAGAGGCTAGCTCGCAAGCTAGAACAAACCCACATGCTTATATTCCAAAAATCATCACATATCCTACCTAAAATTGTCACAAAACAACCCCATTTATAGGGGAAAGAAAGAAAATAATAATAATAAATGTAGTTAATGCACCTCCGAAACAACTAATAGGAACACCTAGAAAATTGAAGCAAACAGGGACCAAAGGGACAGCCGCTAAGGGGGAAAACGAAGCATCCACATAGCATAAGAGGGGAGGAGGGGGGGTGGTTGTTGGGGGGTGGGGAAGGGACCGAAGCAACAACACAGCTGCCAAGGAGGGGAAAATCGAAACACCAAGGGGGGAAACTGAAGCATCTAGATAGCAGCCAAGGGATAGCTTGATTGCATCATCTTCACATTAGCACAACAGATAACTCCATCTATCAAACACATCATTTAACTATGTTATAAGGGCCATCTATATAGATAATGTTCTCCCAACAAGAAGTGGTCAAAAAGAGATTATTAAACTAAAATAATATCTAAAAAAGTATTTTCTAACTGAAAAATCTAAGTTGTCTTAATTACTTTCTAGAAATTGAACTGTTTCATATCCAAGGAGTTTCTATCTAAAAAAAATATGCTTTTGACCTTAGGGAAATTGATCCTTAAGAATGCAAACCCATTAATACTCACATTGACACAAAAAATGTTGTCAATAATGAGAAAAAAATTTCGGATGCCTCTTAGTATTGGAGTTTAGGTGATAAATTGATATAACTTACTATCATCAAATCAAATGTCTCCTACTAGTAATGTTTTGTGTCAACACACGCAAAAACTCAAACATTAATATGGGGAAGCTATTTTGTGTATCCCCAAGTATATAAAAACTCACTTGTAAAAGGACCATTATTCGCTAAAATTGAAAATCTTAATTTAGAAGCTTTTTTTTTATAGCTACATTGGATCAGTTGGTGATTGAAAATTTACATTTGGATATTGCATATTTACAGGAGGTAATATGGTCACTAAAAAGGTAAGAAACTACTAGTGATGGCCAAATCAAGCATTAAGATAGAATACAGAGCCAAGACACAACTCTACATGTCAAATGATGGGTTAAGGCCCTCCTAGGACAATTTGATTTATATATAACACAACCTATGACATAAATTGTGACAATCGTATTGTTATCTATATTGGCAGTAATATTGTTAATTTGTTATCTATATTGGCAGTAATATTGTTAATTTGTTATCTATATTGGCAGTAATTTTGAATTCCATGAAAGAAAAAACACATTGAGGTTAATTGAGACTGTGTTCAGGACGCAGTGCTATAAAAAAGATTGTTGATTTTCATGTTTTTAGATCATAATAGCTAGCAAATAGTGGTTAATTATCACTTTTTTTGGCATGTGGTTCAATCAAAGAAGACTGTTAATTTTCATGTTTTCTACTCAGAACAATAAGCAAATATATTTATCAAGGTTTTGGGTCCACTTCAATTTTTAAGCTATGCAACAACTTAGTGCTAAATGATATATATGCTCTAGCTTTAGGGGGAGTGTTAATATAGGAAGTATTGCTTAGAAAACTAGCCATATATATAGTTAATAGAGTATGTTTATTCCATTGTACTTTGGCAAATTGTACTGATTCCTCTATTATAAAAGAGGGTTCCCAGTTGACCAAGACATCAAAATTTCTTTCCCCCAAGAATTTTCAAAAACCTTGGAACAGAAAGAAGATCTTGGCAAGCATAAAGGCATTATAAATACAAGGACTTGATCTCTGCCTTCATTTGATGTTCCATCATACACAATAAATCGCCCACGTTCAAAAAATGTTTGCATTTAGGTTTCAAACACTATGCAAAAAAAAAAACACTCAAACAACATAAAGGATAGGGACTCAATCAACAGCCAAATCAGTCAAAAGCTTAATCAATCAAAATATGTGAACGAAATTAGAGTACTTGTCAATGAATATATTCCAATTATTAGTATACGTCAGGTGAAGTTGGGTTTATTTGTTCAATTACTATGCCAGCAAATCCCATAAGTTCACATATGTAAACTATTGATTAATCCATATTTTAAAATTCATTTGTATGACCTATTTACACTGAGAAAACACTGCTTTTTCCAGTTTAGTCTACTTGACCTTGCATAACCAGAGTTAGATATAGGGTCACCAGGACGACCAATTGTATGCCCATCTATTTTGTTTTAATAATTGTAAGGAAATGTAAAAGAATACTTTAGGATCAATATTCAAATTCTAGCATACCTTGATCATATGTAGCTCCATAATGTCCCCTACCAATGGATGACAACATTTGCAAGAAATAGTGGTTGCAATATGTACCTGGAAGCTTTCCCACATACAACATATTAGAAGTAGCCGCATGGAAAAAACAAGTAGGACAGAATGGAAAAATAGAGGGTAGGAGTGTAGGACATGCAATAAAAAACTTTAATGTAAAAAAACCGAAGGGATCACTCAAGCACAGTAAAATCAGGCTAAAAAAAGGATGAATCAGATGGGGAAAAAAAACATAGAAACAAACAAAAAAGAACAAAGAAAATATGGATTTAGTAAAAAAAATGGTCTAGAGAACTAGAATACAATATCCCAAGGCTACATGATAATTTTCATCAATATTAAAAAATGCAAATCATGAAATTATTAAAAAAAGAAAGAAAAACTCTAGAGAAATATGCATTAAGCACAGAGCTCATTAAGTGCACAGGAAGATTACAAGCATTAGCCTCAATTGACAATGTAACTTAAGGTACCAAAGGGGGTTGGGTTTGTAATCATGAAATTATAGCAATCAACAAGATGTGATTTCAGTTCCATCAGACCTACTACAGTAGTTCCATGACTTGGGCGCTAACCCAACACAAGGCCGGTTCAGCTTGACAAATTGAACCGCTATTTATGCTGACAGTAGTATACTGATTGGGAGAAGTTGGTAGTGTTGCGTCCTACCAAAAGAGAGATTTAAACTAGTTTATATTCTGGGCAACATAAGAGATGAAAATATTACAGTTTATATTCATAAAAAATGCAGAATGTCAGCATTGAGAGATATAATTTAGTTAATAGTTTTAACGTTACTTAAAACGTTTTTTTTTTCGTAGATATAATTTAGTTAGTGTATACATGATTATGATGATGATCCCTATAAAGAAAAGGTTGTGTTATCTAATGCCTATGTAGATCTAGTTCACTTCACTGTTAGTTTTCTGGTATAGCAGTTCCTTCATTGGTTACTTCTTGCTAGGTCAGGTAATTATATTTGAAACTCTAAACTCAATTGAATTTCAATTCACAAAACAACAACATCAAGCCTTCGTCCCACTACGTGGGGTCGGCTACAAGAATTCTTTTTCTCCATTGTGTCCTGTTAAAAATAAAATTCTCGTTTAAATCTAACAAAGAAACATCATTTCTAATATTTTCTAACCAAGTCTTTTTAGTTCTACCTCTACCTTTCTTAACATAAATCAACTCTAATACCTCTACTTTCCTAACTGGGTCATTGGAAAGCCACCATTTTATGTGACCAAACCATCTAAGGAGACTCTCTAATCTTATCTTCCATTGGAGCTCGCGAGCCCATTAATGAGCTGAGCTCGAGCAGGCTCGGCTCACTTACACCCTAGCTCCACTATCCACCTTCTGATGCCTGATCTTCCCCTTAACCTTTATGGTGTAGTTCGGTCTTCCCCTTATCCTTTATGGTGTAGTTCGGTGTGAATCCGACCACTTAGTTAAGGGATACCTCTATAACATCTAAGTATAGGTGGTCATCTTCCTCCTCTACTTCCTCCTTTGTAGCATCTTTCACCTCATCACAGAATATTAGGGTCTGTAATGAATGGTCCTTCCAATAGTGGCCTGGAGCTAACTTCTCATCACACGTAAAACATAAACCCTTGGCCCTCTTCTCCTGAATTTCTGACTCAGTCAACCTTTTGAAGTTCACCCCTAGTCGTACTCCCTAACATGTATCCCTCTAGGCTTCCATCTGAATAGGCACGGCTTGCACCTTTGGTGCCAAAAATATAGTGGTTGTGCGGTAGGAGACTCCTGAAATACTTCTATAGCTATTTGCCTATTCATATCCAAGGAGTTCTTATCCTCCACAAATCAGGCTAACTTCATAGCCTCTCCTAAGGCACGTGGTCTCAATACTCGAACAGTTGCTCGAATATCAAGCTTGAGCCCCTTCATAAAGTTTATCTCTAACACAATCTCTAGCTACCTTCTCAATCAGCTTGAGAAGTACTCAAACTTCTCTTGGTACTCTATCATCATCCTCTCCTACACCAAAGCTAAGAATTGTTTATAGAAGTCTCATTCCTAACTAGTTCGGAAACGTTCTAATAGACAGTCTTTGAACTACCTCCATGATTAAATTGGATCTCACAAGTCTCTCCACTGGTATCAAGATAGAGATTCCCCTCAAGACAGAGCGGCTGCGGTGAGTTTTTCATCTTATGTCAACCTATTTACTGCAAAATATCGTTGCATGCTATACATCCACACATTAGCATCTTCTCCCTCAAAAACTGATATCTTCAACTTTCTCACCCTAGGATCGCCACCGCACTAATTGCTTCTTTCTCCTTCAATATAGTGGGTGTTGTGATCGGTGATCCCTCCATGTTTCCCTCTCCCCCAAATCAACTCTCTAATCTTCACCATCCAAATTTCTTTGTAAGTTATACCATTTGTGGGCTCCAAAAATTCGCGTCCCGGGCACTCCGCGACCCCTTTCTTTTTCTGTCGGGCAGCGAGGAGAGTTTTAACGAGTTTAGGTTCCGAGGTAAATTTTCATAAAGCATATTGGATTTTTAGATAAAACACTACCCATAGATTTTGTCCTCATTTTGCTAGGACTTTATGACCCGAGTTCTGGTTTCCTATAAGCTAGTGCAAGTCCATATAATTAATTACCCCTTCCGATAATGAGAGATAACTTTTGATTAAGGCTATCCATTGAACATATATGTAGTGTCCAGCGTATAGTAGCAGCAGAATTAGATATTAAAAATCGAAAATTTAGCACCACACACTTAAAGCGAATGGTGAGGGAAATGATGAACCCGATCAAAATCTCATAGTTCCATTATCCCGGGTCATCATGTTCTCTAGTCTACTTAATCAGAGGAGGTAGTTGGCCCAACATGACCAAAGGATACTAGTTGACAATAATGAGTAACTTTGTACAAGAGTATCTTATAAACTTTGGGTGAATGTTTGCTTAAGGGGAGATCCATACTAGCTAACAAAGGGCTATATGCCCTATCGATTCTACCATATTGATTCATTACTCAAAAATTTAGAGTCGTTGGGAACATAAGGGCTCTGGCCATAACCACAATTTAGTGATGCCATTTGACAAGAAAACCACTAGATCAAAAGGCCTCAATCATAATCATTTATCAATGGTATCATTTGGTGGCAAAACAACTGGTTAGAAAACACGTGCCATATCCTTACTAGTAGGAAATAGTTTGAGAATGAATTTTAGTGATATTCTCAACTAGACATTCACTCTTTATGAGCTGAAGTGATTTTTAAATTTGCCTACCTCGACAAACTGTTGCAAAATGTGGATGAAATTTTACTTTAAGTATTTAGGAGATTTATTTCGATTAGATATTTTGAATTTTTGAAGAGTGATAGATTTAAAAATTTTATTTAAACTTAAACCCCGAATAATTAACTTTGAGAATTGGGTGCATTTTTTTTAAATTTGTATTGACCCATCCGTTTGAGATTTACATTCAACACGACCATCATTAGGGTGATTTTGAAATCACTTTAAATGTTTGTATTTTCATGAGTTTTTTAGACATTTAAAAGGCATGATCCCCTCTGGTTGAGATTATCTTTCAACGCGACTATCATCGGGGCTAATTTATGGGTATTGTCATTTCATTAGTTGCATATTGTCATTTCAAGCAAATAGAGGATCGAATTCAACCCTAATTTTTGGAGTTATTGTATAGATATCAGAATCAGGGGTATTTATTTTAATGTGTGAATTTTCTTTGTAAGAGACCAATAAGGCTTAATATGAACGTATAAAATTAAATCCTTCGGTTAACTTCAACGAGTGTCAGTTCTGAATACTAGACCTTGAAAGCCTAATATGAATTTATACGCAAAAAATAGTAATAACGAAGAGAAAATGCTGTAGAAATCAGCAAGAAAGAATATTATTATGGGCTAATTTATAATGTTGCAGAAACAGTATTATTTTATTGATATTGGCACAATAAATCAAGACACAAGTCGATTTATTATTCAAGAGGTAAATCGACTCTCCACAAAACTTAAGTGCCGCTAGGAACAATTCAAAAGAAAACTACTGCAAAACACAAAAATTCCATAATGAAAATAAAATAATTTAATTAATCCTAAATAAACCTTCCTAATTCTCTTCAAAATCTGAATTCAAATCAGTCATCTTTCCCTAAATAAACCTTCATAATTCCCTCCCAAATCCGAATTCAAATCATCCCTCTTTTCCTAAATAAACCTTCCTAATTCCCTCCCAAATTTGAATTAAAATCAATCATCTTTCTCTAAATAAACCTTCATAATTCTCTCCAAATTTTGGGTTTCTATGGTAATTAATTAAAATTAGAATTAATCCCCTTTGAGCCCCCCTCTCTCCTTGCCTACTACCCACACTAATGGGGCCCACAGGGCTCTTCCGCCCGCTAGCTAGACCAGCCCTCCTTGTCGAGGTCGGGTTGATTGGCTGGACCGGTTCAGCTTGTTCATCACATTCCCCTACTGTCTACTCCATGATAACAAAAACATATTATTCTCCCCAAATCAAATTATTGCTATTAAGCATAGCATCATAGAGCCTATTAACTAGCCTTAATTGAAGATGTTCTCATGTGATACAGTGATAGAGAAGATTAATTAACCATAAGAGCTTTCTCCTCTGGTAAACCTCAACGCTACATCTTGAAATTCACATTAGAGCATGAAATATCGTAGTAGCATCTAATCTAAAAATCTAATTTGTCTTCTAAAAATTTAACCCATAATACATATATAGACTTTTTTTGGGAGATAGTTGGGTTCCAACAAAGATTGGGTCCTCGAAATGTGCATTGAAGGTTTGGTTTCACTTCATGTAGGACGGTGAGAAACAGAAAAGTGACCAACCCAGGCTTGTGCAGGAGGCTTCATGTTTATTTTGGGTGATTTTCACAAGTCTTGGCTAAGAGGTTCCATGTTAATCTTGGATGGTATACCAACCTGCTAGTTTAGAGATCCAGTTCTATGATTGTAAGAGAAGATGATAACCTAAGGATGGCGAAAAATCACGCAAACAATGGAAAATCAATTGGACATAAGATGGCGAGAACTAATGCCATTAAATTATGAAGGATCACATTTTGGAACGAGGAAATTTGTAGTAGACCCCTAGACAACAGTGAGCGTTACCCTAACTCTTTAAACTTTTGTATCCACTGCGCACTATTCAATTTTTTCTGACAAATAAAAAATACAGGTTCTGCCAAATTTTGATTTATTCGAATAACCATATAGTGAGCTTACAAATTTACAGAAAGTATTACAGGAACATATTATTCTGGAGCTGGTTGCAGGAGAATTGCAAATTTAAAAGTACAGCTAAGTATCTCATGATGTTGCCAACATTGCTTGTGGGAAGGGGTGGTAAAGCATACAAAAACAACAAATGTGGGGATTAAAAATCGTTACCAATGCCAAATGTGCATATTCTTGGCGTTATTGGTCCTCTATTTTCTATACAAGTTTTAACAGCATGGCATATTGCACGTTCGTTCTCGACAGCACCATCAGTGACAAGAAAAACATACGGGACTGAGCCCTCCCTTGCATTAGATAATAAAGCCAGAGCCTGGAAACAAACAAGATTATTATAATGGATGTTAGGATGTACCATATTATATATGCTGGATTTAGCAGAATTTATCAAAAAAAAAATCAAAAGAAAACAGATGCACATATTTTTTTTCTGTCAAACATGACAAACGCTTTGTAGTAGACGCAAATAAACTATTACTAATCATAGCTAAAACCACAACACCCAGATGGTAATTAAGTATGGAACAGAAAGGAACATACCTCATTAAGTGGCTGCATCATATTTGTCCCGCCATGTGCTACAAAATTTTTGCTTATCCAATGTTTAGCATCTTCTAATTTGTCATCATTTGCTGGTTCCATATATGATGAAAGAGTGAAAGTTCTTTCATTGAAAGCTATTATGTTAAAATAATCTGCTGAAACAAGCTCTGAGAGGGCTAAAAACAGTGCATTCCTAACATGTTCAAGAACCTTCCCTTCCATGCTTCCACTTATATCGACAAGGAAAACTACTTCCTTTCTGAAGACCTTTTGCAGAAACCGAGTGAGACTTCAGATATTAAGCAACAAGTTGCTAATTACAAAAGGTCATATTTGAAACTAAGATATTATTTGAATAACTTAATTAACATAATTGTAATATTAAGTGCACGGGAAAAAAAATTTAGGTGCGTGCTGGTTACTGGCAAGAACATGCAGTATTAAACAAAAAAATAAAATAAAATATTCCCTATTGATCCATAAAAATAAGATGCCACCGAGTTAGATTCCTCTAATCATTTGATAGTAAAAAATGAAATACTTGGAAATATAAAGCAGTCAGAAAAATATATTACAAGCTTACAAAAATTGTTCAAAAAGCATGCCGCCATAAGAAGGTTTCGAAGTTTTAAAGTGAGCACCTTAAACATAACTTAGAAAAACGAATAAAAAATGAGAATTCATAAAATCAACCTCAAATATTTGGGATATGGCTAATGATGATTGTGAAACAGAACGGTTAAATATCAAAATAAGAATTCTTAAAGTTCTCCCATATTGTTTAAGATGGAAAGAATCAAGGTTGACAAGAAGAAAATTTAGTGATCGATAATGATCAGAATGATGCTGTTTAATTTGTGAAACTAGTGAGTTATAATTAAATATCCCTCTAATATCCGTGGGGTAATAGCCCATGATTATATGAAATTTAAAATTAGATTTACAAGTAGATAAGACTAGAAGAGCGGAGTGGGAGATACCTTTCTTTTTTGATGATTTCCTGGATATAGGTAAAGGCAGAACATATTTGTCTGATCATAGTCATGGAATGATGGTGTTTTTAAGAGTATACCTCCATAAAAGTCTCTTGAGATGACCTGAAAATATTTTAGATACTTCTTTAAATAAAAAATGCTGAATAAGAAATTCAAATGCAGTATGCTTTGGGGGTACAAAATGTACTGGAAACCAGGAAAAGAAAAAGAAATTCTTCCTTGAATGATAGTTTAGGCATTCTCATCAAAATTACATTAAAAATGGTTCGTCTTTTTATGATAAAAATTAGAAAAAAAAAATTAAATTTACTCCAAAGTGCCATAAGGCAATAAAGGAATTATAGCAAAATAGGGATCTACAAAAAAAGAGAGATAAAATAAAAGGAAAAAAATGCATAGTGAATCCTTAAGATGTTGATGTTGTTCCTCGAAACATTAAGTAATCAAATCCTCAAAGCAATAAACAAGGAAATCAAACAAGAGTTACACATATTTTTCATTGAACTCGTCATCATTTAATTTTTATGAAGAATAAGTGGATTTCATAGAAATATTCTAACAACTAAATGTCTAGACAAATTCAGAGCTTATTACAATATAATCATCATGAAAAGGGAATAAAATTTGCTTCCAAAAAAATTAAAAATCAAATACGACAGCAACAAAAACAAGCCGTTATCCAACTACATGTGATTAGCTGCGTGAACCCTTTTTCTAGATCATCAACAATTGGTGAACAAATGATTGAATGCATCAATCAAGCTCCCTGGTAAGACTCCACCCACCTGAATTCTCTATAAGTAGTTGAGCTTTGACGTCATTGCATTTAATCTTAGCTAGGGGATCCTAATGGGCCTCTCTTCTCTTTCTCTATCTTAGATCAAACTACTTGAAGATGCCCTTTTGTGTGATTACTACTTTGATGTTATCTGTTATCTGATCGTTGTTGATAAAAATTGATTTTCTTTGTATATTTGCATTTTAGATAGTTTAACCACGATCGAAAATTTTGATGTGTACATAACTGAAGAATTTAATTTTCTGACAAGGAGTCACTGTGATGACAAAACTTCAACAGCATATAAAAGTTTAGCTGGTGCTGCTACACTTATATGCATGGAAATTCTAATTTAATGTTTGAGCCTACACTTGTAAAGAGCCTGTCATAGACTCTTGGTGGATCTAATAAATTGATGCAAAAGAAGACTAGAGTCATACACTATATGAGAAGTCAAAATCTTTAGTTGACCAGTTTTCAACGTCTGCTTCATACAGGAATGATAACTTCCCTACTTGCCGACCCTTTTCCTGGAGATAATGATAAGACATAAGCAACATGTAATTCAAATGCAAGCATAATATAAATGGGCAAGAATACTTGTCTAAAAATGGAACTCAAACACTGTTTCAGAAGCATTCACCTTTAAAGCATGGCTTGCTTTCTTGATCATAACTTCATTTTCATTACAGATATTCACATTAAGCTGTATCTTTTCTCGTTTTGCAACTATTTTTGCAAACGGAGTTACAAACTCTGGAAAATTGAAAGGTATGCTAATTGAGAAATGGCCATCTTTGTACAATAATTTCTGAGACCAACTGATAATAATCGATATATCACATCCTCCATCAACCTTAAGAGGACAAAGGGCTTCAATTAGATCGGAACAAAGGATCTTATGAAGCAGATGAGCAGAAAAGGAAGAGCTAAAAACAACTTGCCTGAGGGATTGTTAAGGAAAAAAAGAGGGCCTTCAAATATCCCGCGTGTTCATTATTTGGCAATTTCTCCATGCTTTGGCTACTGCCTCTCTCAATCAGCTGGGTAGAGTACGATCTCTTGGCAAAATTCACCTCTACACCTAGAATTGAACCCTGTTAGCAAACCATGATAGCTTGAGAAAAACCAGTAAGCTCTCCAAAGATAAGCAACCAATGAATCAGACCCAAAAAAAAGGGAAACATAGACAATGTGCCAAGCAAATGGAGCAAAGAGTATTTCCAGCAAGCAAATGTTGAAAACGTATTTAACGAACAATTTGTAGTTCGAGAACAACCAACTATCTATCCAAAAACAAAGAAAATAAATGAATCAGACCGGAGAAAGAAAAAAAAAAAAAAGGAAGGCTGCAAAGCAAAAGGGACCATAATTATCTCCAACAAGCAAATGCAGAACACTGAATGAACAAACAAATGACGGGTTTGCATTAAATTTAGTATTAATCAGTTTATCATGATTAATTTATGAGATTGCAATCGTTTAACAAGCAACATTAATAACAAAGTGCATAAACAGATGTTTCATTTATAAAACTTGTCTAAGGGGACAAACTATGAATCAGAAAATTCTTTTTAACAATGTTCTTGAAATATTTAAATTGAAAAAGTGAAAAACTCATTTAACTTTACTGATTACTTCACTCGGGAATCAGCCCTACATCCAAATTACCTATTTTCAATTTTTATCGGATTTCCGCCCACAAGCTTTTAGAAGGAAATCCACCAAGTACACGACGCTTACATCAAATAACTTGCTCAATTGTGATAGTCCTCATCATACAAGCAACGGCACACTATCATTCAATCTAACTGTATACGCCCTCTAGGAATCTATCTAACAAGTAGAAAAAGACTTTAAAAAACCTATAATCCCTAAGCTACGAGGAATTACCTGCTCTCCCAGGGGGAGCACGAGCCGGCAGTCACATTTCCGGCTACTCATCACGCAGTGAACCCGCCAGCGCCCGCGGACGGATACAAAAGCCGTGTCGAGGTAGCTATCCACCTCCATCGCAATCTCCTTCATCTGGAGAGGAATCAAAGCCGGCGGATCGCATCGGCCATACACGTGCGGCTGGTAGCTCGGAAAGTCCGGGTTGTCCACGATCGCCGGATCGCCAATCACTGCATAGACCATCGGCGCTGAAGGAATCAGAGAAGCCGGCGAACTCTCCATCCCAACCGGAGGCCTAGGTGGCGCCGCTGTGTACCGGTCCTTGCCGGAATACACCCGCTTAGCCAGCCTCAGCCCGTTCTCAACGGATTTCGTGAACTCCTCTTCCATGTCTCAGGTAGAAACGTAAGTATCCGACTAGCCGGGGAGAATAGGAGGAAGTGTGAAGGCTCGAGAACGAGAAATGCAGAGAAATCCGAGAAGAGGAGCACGAGCAACGAAATGGAAGGAATCCGCCACCGACCGCCACACGCGACCGGGTTCTGCTCGTATTTAACGACGCTTCGTATACGGACGTTTGTAGAGAATAAGAGTTGGTTGTGGCTAGATAACAGCTATTTGCTGTGGCCTATGATAATTAGTGGTTTTTTGTTGTTTTTATGTAAGGGATTTATGAAAATATCACTAACTGTTTATGTATTTGTATATCAAAATATTTAAATTTATATTTATTTAAATAATTATAGTATCTAAATTATATATATATATAATATATATCTTGCCTCAAAAAAATTGATTTTGAAAATAAGCTAAACAATAATTATAGGGAAGTTTACATTGTGAAATAAGCTTTAAATACTAAGTTATTGCAAAATATATAGATCGAACGTATTGATAGTTTTCTTCTTATAACTCAACATGTTGATTTAGTTGTGGTGATGAGCAATCAATGATAAGGTTGCTTTGGATGAATTGTAAATTTGAAATATATGTTGAATATTGTGGGTGAGAGTATGCTTTAGCCATATGTTGAAATGAGTATCGAATATAAGCGTGATGTAGAGATTGATAACTTATAAACTAGTTTTATTTATTAAACTAAGAATAGTGTAACGATTAGTCAAGCAATGCGTAACACCTATCACACTTTAACTCAAGTAATTAATTTAATTTTGCTTAAGTTCTTGCTTAATTTTAATCTAGTCATCAATTATGAGCTCTGTTGTATCTTGTAACTTCAAATAGGAGCAGGATTTGAATTCGAAAAGATGAAATTATGAGTGGCCATAGCGCTATGGTTCTTGGAGAGGCGGTGTCACGGCATTGTCTTTTTTTGTCTGGGGTAAGAATTTGAACAAGCACGCGGTGCTATATGGCATTGTCACGATGCTCGGCTCTTAGGTTTGAGGAACCTGGGAGCATCTGACATATTTTATTGGAGCGCAGCGGCACTAATGTGGTTGTCCCCACGAAGTCATGCAAAAATGAGCATTATTTATATATGTAAATATCTCAAATCATTTTCCACTCACCTATGACAATCACCTTGACATAGATGGAAGACGAAAATGAGAGGGACAGAGAAAAGGGAGAGAGGAATTCAAAGGCCAAAGCTTGGGATTCGTCTGTTGTGCCAGTTAAGGATTTTGTAAAGCACAAGATAAGCTTTTGAACACCTATCTATGATTTTAATTGCAATCATTTTATAAAAATTTATGAAAGAAAATATATTTTTTCTTGAGTTTTACAGCATCTTCATCGTGTAACTTTTATGCTTCATTATGAATGTTTTGGCTATAAAAAGATGAGTTTATACACATTAGTTTTCTCTACGCTGATCATTTCTATGCATAATGGATAAATAAGGTATTTTGGATTCTCATGGTAGTTCTAGAAAATGCTTAAAATACTATTTTGAATATTCCTCTGAAATTTTAATTGAAAAAAAAATATCAAATAAGCTTTTATACGCACACTATGAATCATTGTAGTCAAATTTGGTACTTCATGCATCATTGCAAATACATGTTAAAGTCATAAGTACTTATTATTGTATTCAAATTACATAACTCATGACATGGCGTTAGAGGAGTTTTGATTTTTGAAATGTGATAAATGCACTGTCTGAAATGATACAAGGGTCATATAAATTTTGTTTTAGCCCCATTTGCTTTTATATGGATGTGTGATGAATTTTGGCCCTACTTAATGAAAGTGAGTGTGGGAGGTTATTATGTTCTATTATGTTATGCTCTCTTTTAACCCCACTTATTATATATGGATGTGGGAGGTTAAAAAGAATTATAAATGGAAGTAAAGTTATGAATAGACATCGGTACATATGCATTATATTTATACATTGTATATTTGATAAATAAATGGTCAAGTACACATGATATTCTGATTTGATTTCTATAAATTATGATGAAATGAGAAAGTCAAGTGTAAGAAAACTTTAATGAAAAGTGACCGTAGAAGTGCAAGTAGAATTTCTAAAATCAAGTATATTTTAATAACCCTAAGAAATTATGTTTTGCCAGTTCTTTATTTATTATTTGTTGATTATTGAGAATTTAAACAATTTATTATGAGTATTTTTAAATCAATATTGATGGGTTGATGATAGAAGTCTACTAAGTTAGTGTTGCTCATTCTAAAATGTTTCTTCAACTTTTAGAAGAAGAGAAAGGGAAAGACCTAATGAAGTAAGGGAAAGGATATTTTCAGGGTCATCTTATTCGGAGTAATTAAGGTATTCTATTTATAATCCAGTATTAATTATTTTAATGTATAAATTACTTTTGATTTGGATAGTTGTATGTGTTTTTGGGGAATAAAATCAAATGAATATTTTTATTTATGTTATCATTATTTGGATTTTATAGTAGCTTTAGTTTATTATGTTTTATGGATGAATTCTAAATTCAAGTTTAGGTGTTCAATCATTCCTTCAATTAGATTCTAGGGTGTCACATCATGAGACACATCTTGAGTTAACAAAAACTCTCTTCACATGCACTTGTCCATTTACATGTTATTCAAACAAAGGTAGTTCCTTTTAAAAGAACTATTGATAAACCTATTAGAGTATCCTATTAATCTAAGAAAACTACCAACCATAAAGGCACAAGTATGCCTCAATTACTCCACTATGGCAATACTTTTCTAAGGATCCATTGATATATCAGTAGCATTCCTATCATGACCCATGAAATAATTATTATTAAGCCTTAAAGAACAATTAGAAACTTTGTATGCAATTTATGGCCATTCAAGTTTTGCAAAAGTACTCATAAGTGCTCTTTGTGCTCAATTAGGTATTGGTAATAGACCAAAATATCATAAATAAACAATATAGTAAATGAATTTAGATATTATCGAAATGCCATATTCATCAAATTCATAAATGTTGTTGATTACTTCAATAGGCATAATTGGATACTTATAGTGATCATATCTTATGCTAAAAGTCATCTTTCATAAAACTTGCTTTGTCTTATTAGTTATTAAGAGTATCCTATTCTAAAATCAAATTCAAGACCATTGTTATTCTTGTAATCAATCAAAGAGATTTATCAAATTGTGAAATTGGAAAGTTGTTCTTGATGATTAGTTTTTTTTAGCTACTATTAATCAATGCATAATCTCATGCTCTCATCTTTTACTTTACAAATAATATGGAAGCTCTCTACGAAGACACACTAATTGAATAAAATTCCTTCTTCAATAGGTCTTGTACTTGAACTTTTAACTCTGTCAACTCCTTTATTGTCATTATGTAAAGTGCCTTAGAAACAAAAGCAATTTATAGCAATACATCTATAACAAACCATATGGTTAGGTGGTAAATCAAATATGCGAGAACCCCATCTAAATAGTATGGTATTATAGGACAATTTCTTAATATTTATCTCTTACATGAACTAAATAAGCAATATATTATTTCAATAAAAACTTCTTGCCTGAACAATAGAGACTAAGGCTTCATTTGGGGCAACTTTTTTGTTGCTTCTTAAAGCAACTTTATATTATAAAAATTTTACTTTTTATACTAAAAAACTGATTTAAGAAACAGCAAAAAAGCCGCCCCAAACAAAGCCTAAGACTTCATTTGGGATGGCTTTTTTACTGCTTCTTAAAGTAGTTTTATGGTACAAAAATTTTTCAAAAAAAGAAAGTATTAAAAGTTATTTTTGAAATCAATTTAAAAATTACCTCAAATGAAGCCTAAAGGAAAAACTACTTTTCCTTTTTCACATAATATACCTTGCTTCATTAGTTATTTTTAATTCAACCGTCTTCTCTCAACGCTCCATCATAAATAATATTTAAATTAATAAAAAAATGAGTTAATAAATCAATTTGAACAAATTTTATTGTTGCTTCTTTACCTCTTTCGAAAAATTTATATGATAAGAAGATATTTTTACAGCCAGAGTTGTGAATGTTTGATAGTTTGAGAAAATAATTATTCGATTTATTAGAAAAGAGCATATTTATAATATCAGCAACAACTTTCAAAAAAGTTATTTTTCCCACAACAACTTTACAATTATTTTTACAAAACTTTGCAGTCGTCCCAAAAGACCCTAAGTTAATTTTTTCATTAATATTAATAGTTTGTTTGGGATAACTTTCTTCTTATTTTGCTTTTCAAACAACAATTGCAGTTTCTCGTTTCTCACTACTTTCAAAAAATATCTGTATTAAAAAGTTGCTTTTTATAACTGCTTTAAAAAAATTACTTCTATCATAATTGTTGTGGACTAGAATATACGCGGCGATAGAGTTTTAATTGTTCGTCTTAGCGTTATACGGATATCCAGTTCACACACAGAGAACACAAGATTTTTTACGTGGAAAACCCTTAAAAGGGGAAAAACCACAGGGCCTAGCCCAGTTGAAAAGATTTCACTAGAACTTGAGTCGGTTACAATGGGCTGATTCGTCTCTAAGGACGATCAGATTACAGGTAACAACTGTACAATTGAAGTCCGAGTGTCGAGTAATGGTCTGGCAGGACTTCAGGCCTTAGATGATGATAAGGCAAAAACTTCGGGCCTTAGATGAAGGTCTAGCAAATGTGAGAATCTTCAATGATGGCCTGGCAAAGATGAGAGCTTCAAGTGAAAGACTGACAGAGCGTAGAGCGTCAGGTGATGATCCGGTGAAGTGACGGCGTTAGTTGATGATCCGGAGGAGCACAGGGCATCAGGTAGTAGTCCGGTGAAGTGACGGCGTTAGGTGATGGTCCGGTGGAACACAGGGCGTCAGGTGATGGTTAGGCTGAGTGACGGCGTTAGGAGGTGGTCCGGTGGAGCACGGGGCGTCAGGTGGTGGTCCGGCGGAGTGACGGCGTTAAGCGGTGGTCCGGTGGAGCACGAGGCGTCAGATGGTGGTCCGTCGGAGTGACGGCGTTAAGCGGTGGTCCGGTGGAGCACAGGGCGTCAGGTGGTGGTCCGTCGGAGTGACGGCGTTAAGCGGTGGTCCGGTGGAGCACAGGGCGTCAGGTGGTGGTCCGTCGGAGTGACGGCGTTAAGCGGTGGTCCGGTGGAGCACAGGGCGTCAGGTGGTGGTCCGGTGGAGTGACGGCGTTAAGCGGTGGTACGGTGGAGCACGGGGCGTCAGGTGGTGGTCCGTCGGAGTGACGGCGTTAAGCGGTGGTACGGTGGAGCATAGGGCGTCAGGTGGTGGTCCGGCGGTGGTCGAGGAGGCTAAGAAGTAAGAGCGATCTCCGATCTCTCTCTTTTTTCCTTAAGCTCCTGGGGTCCCCCTTTCAAGAGAAGAGGGGGCTCTATTTATAGATTTTGGGAATGGCATAGCCCGTAAATAGGTGGAGGATCAAGGGTTAGTTGGGAGTGGTTGAATGAACGGTCGATCTTGAATCCTACGATCGTGCACCGTTCATTGGACATTTGAAGGTCTTAGAGATGTCGGAATTCAGCGATCTTGGGCTCGTTGGATTCGTCTCGTCGAGCCGTTCGATTCGAGTATAAGCTTGTAAAAATCGGAGACCGTTTGGTAACTTAAACAGTGTTATGAAGCTTCCAACAGCGCTTTGGGTCCTTAATTTGGGCTCATTGGGACTCGGATTGAGTCAAATTTGGAGTCGTTGGATTCGTATTTCCGAGACGCTCAATTTGACTGTAAGCTCGCTGAAATCGGAGTTCAGGTGCTCCCAAAATTAATTTTTGAAGTTTCCAACTATCTTTTGCCTCGAGATTCGTGCCCGATCAAACTAATTTTTTGATGATGTATCAGTTGCCCCCCTATTTTCGGACGTCAAAATTCTAGAAGTCCGAAAATATTTGTTCCAAAATTTTATACCGGTCGAAACGCAAAAAATTGCGTTCCAAAAATTTATAACTTGCTCGAACTTGATCATAGAGGACCCGTTGAGGTCCGAAAGTATCGAAATCGAGTCCGGAACGTCGATAAACGTGTCCGGGGACCCCAAAAATGTTAAATTTGGACTTTCCGAAAAAAAAATCGGGCAAAAATATATGATGTAACTTATAATTTAAATAATAAAATAGGTATGATAATATCAACTCTTCATTGGTGGAAGAGTGGTAAGACTTTTGTCATCCAAGCCTAAGGTCAGGGGTTCGAATCCAGGGGAAGGTATGGAATTTTTTTGTGATGACGTGGCAGCGACATGCGGATCGATGACGTGGCAGTAGCATGCGGATCGATGACGTGGCACCCATAACCTGTTGGGTCGTGGGTGACGTGGCCACGACACAGATCATGGATGACGTGGCACCCATGACCTGTTGGGTCATGGCTGACGTGGCCACGACACAGATCGTGGATGACGTGGCACCCATAACATGTTGGGTCATGGTTGACTTGGCCACGACATGCAGGATCGTGGCTGATGTGGCAATGCCATGTAGGACGGATTGATGACGTGGCAATGCCACATATGGCGGATTGGTGACATGGCGCCCATATGCAGGGCAGATTGATGACGTGGCGCTAACGTGGCTGATGACGTGGCACCCGAATTTTTTTTTTTTTTTACCCTTCTTTTTATAAATAGGCCCCCCCTGGGCATAACCTCTTGCACCTTCTCCTTCTCCTCTCTTCTCTCAGTAGAGGCCTTCCCCTGCCTCTTGGACAATTTCATTGTCAAATAGCAGGGTCCCTCTTTGCGAGAAAGAGCTTTCTTCTCCTTCTCTTCCTCTCTCTTCTCTCAGTAGAGGCCTTCCCCTGCCCCTTGGACAATTCCATTGTCTAATAGCAGGGTCCCTCTTTGCGAGAAAGAGCTTTCTTCTCCGTCTCTTCTCTCAGTAGAGGCCTTCCCCTGCCGCTAGGACAATTCCATTGTCTAATAGCAGGGTCCCTCTTTGTGAGAAATAGCTTTCTTTTTCTTCTTCTCTTTTCAGTGCTCTTGCTATACTAGAGGAATGTCGGGCGACCACTTTCCTTCTAGAGATTCTGCGGTCAGGGAAAATCCTGTCGTCCCACCTGATGGCAGGCGGAGGCCTGACAAAGGAGCAAGGGCAGATGATCTGGCATCCACCGTTACAAGTGATTCTTTGATTATTTTACGTAAGAAGTTTCACTTTTCTAATGATGTAGTTGCAGTGGCTCCTAAAAGATCTGATTGGGCTGGCGTCCCACCTCCTGGATATTTGACAATCTGTGAGACCCATTTGCGATCAGGGCTGCGCTTTCCACTTCCTGCTGAGTTGATCGAGATTTTGATGCATTGTGGGGTGTCTATATCCCAATTTACATACAGGGGTATGTCGGTGACGATCGGGTTGATTGCACTTTTCAGGGATCGAGGGGCCATTCTGACACCTGAGCGTCTTTCCCGGATGGGCAGATTTACTAGCGACGCACAGGGGCGTATTACTTTCAGATCCAAATGGTTAGATATGCGGACCCGGGATCCGGCAAAGAGTTGGGCCAATGCATTTTTCTTTGTGAAAAACGAATGGGGCCTAGCAGAGAAACAGGGTAAGTTGAGGGACCTGCCTGTCCCTTTACATGTTGGAGAGGAAGATATAAAAAGGTTTCTCAAGGTTCCTGACGTTGAGCATCTTCTATATGATGTTCGTTATATGAATAAGTACACAGAAGAAGAGTTCCTGTTTAAGGTCGGGATGTCAGTTCAAGCCGGTAGATCAGATGCAAGGATGTTAAAACTGACTTCTAAGATTCCCGAACGTCCTGCTGGAGTCCCAAAGGCGGCAACTAAGAGACAGACGAGAGGTGAAGATCTCCAGGCTTCGAAGAAGAAAAAGTTGGAGGGGGTTGCGACGAGCAAGGCTGCACCTGTCTCTTCTCCTTCCATAATTCATATTCCTGAGAATGTTTTGAGCCATCAGTGCATTGGGCGTCGCAAAGCTGGTGATTTGGTACGTGATCTTCTCCTGATACCTTTTTTTTTTTTAATTTCTTTTTAGGATGACTTCTAATATATTTTTCTTTCTTCTTTTAGTTGTCGCGACGTACGGAGCTTGAGGTCGAACTTACTGAAGCTTTGAACCATTGGAACGACGAATTTGTGAGGGTCAAATACCTTCATGGAGAGTTCAAGCGGAAGTATGATCTGAAGGCCAAAGAGGTGAAGATATTGGAGGAAGAATTGTGCGGGTGCAGGACTGAGTTGGCAAATATGGTGCACTCTGCTTCTCTCCAAAATCATCAGACAGATCAGCTTCAGATCGACCTAGTGGAGGCACAATCAACGATTGCCCAGCTCTCGAAAGATCAGAAATCCTCCGCAGAGAAGATAGCAGTGCTTGAAGCTGAGAATAAGAGGTCTCAGACTCTTATTGCTGAAAAGGAAGCCGTTCTGACCAGCCTTGAATCTTCGGGAGTTATTGAAGATTTTAAGAAGTCTATAGCCTTCAAGATCATTATTCAGGATCACGTCCAAGAGGCTCATGATCATATTTATGAAGTAGAGGTGAAGGCTTTAGAGAAGCAGTGCATTGAAGAAGGATTCATTTGAGGCTTCTTAAAGGGAATTCGTCTGGTGCAGCGGAAGACCGGAGTTGAGGTTGAGGGGCTGACACCTAGTCAGACCTCAGATGACTTTTCTTCAGACTCCGATGGCGACGAGATAGAGAGCGAGTTGCATAGGGCATTTGCCTTAGAGGCTGATGATGAGATAGTGGAGATAGAGTAGATCTTTATCAGTTGTATTACTTTATCTTTCTCAGTACCTTTTTATCATTTGTATTAGGCGTTTGTGTTGACATGTGATGTCTTCTTTGATTTAGTAGTAGATTGCTGATGTATTTATTAGTGAAGATTATTCCATCTTGAGTGAAAATTTTTCCTTTATGCTCTTTTAAGGTACTCGATATGTCTGAGGCTCTTAATAAATGTGCTCCAACTTGTGTGGATGAAGAAGAATCCTTTAAGGATATAAGATTTATCTAAAGTTTTTTATTCAGAGCCTTGCTTGATGACGTTAATCTTTGTGAAAGAGATTGAGAGAATCCACTGAGGATGTAAGACCAATCCGAGGTTGTTTTGTCAGAGCTCTGCTCGAAGACGTTAACCTGTGAGTAAGAGGTCGGAAGAACCCATCGAGGATGTAGGACCTATCCGAGGTTATTTGCCAGAGCTCTGCTCGATGACGTTAACCTATGTGGAAGAGGTCAGGAGAATCCACCAAGGATGTATGACCTATCCGAGGTTATTTACCAGAGCTCTACTCGATGACGTTAACCTGTGTGGAAGAGGTCAGGAGAATCCACCAAGGATGTAGGACCTATCCGAGGTTATTTGCCAGAGCTCTGCTCGATGACGTTAACCTGTGTGGAAGAGGTCAGGAGAATCCACCAAGGATGTATGACCTATCCGAGGTTATTTGCCAAAGCTCTACTCGATGACGTTAACCTGTGTGGAAGAGGTCAGGAGAATCCACCAAGGATGTAGGACCTATCCGAGGTTGTTTGTCAGAGCTCTGCTCGATGACGTTAACCTGTGTGGAAGAGGTCGGAAGAACCCATCGAGGATGTATGACCTATCCGATGTTATTTGCCAGAGCTCTACTCGATGACGTTAACCTGTGTGGAAGAGGTCAGGAGAATCCACCAAGGATGTATGACCTATCCGAGGTTGTTTGTCAGAGCTCTGCTCGATGACGTTAACCTGTGTAGAAGAGGTCGGATCGGACCTCTCTAAGGCCGATCATCTTGTGATTGAGATGCAATAAATATTACGTACTTCTCAAAGCAAGGGTTTCAGGATTGAAATTCAAAGCTTTTGTGAATATATCAACATGATTTTATTTGAAGAAAATGGTAAATCAACTCAACGAAGGAATATACTTTTACTATATCAAATAAAGACATACTTCCCTAAGATAACTTAGGGCCAAAAAAGTTATAAACATCACAAACAAACAAGAGTCAAATGACGTTCACTACTGAAGATAAAAAAACACACAATACTGAAGACATAACATATAAAACAAGTAGCATTATTGTGCTCTACTGATAGTATTTGCGTAGATTGTCAACATTCCAGGTCCGAGGGAGCATCTTTCCTTCAGCATCCTTCAATTTGAAAGTACCAGGCTTTATCATAGCTGCCACCAAGTATGGACCCTCCCAAAGGGGGGAGAGTTTATTGCGTTGAGGGCCTTTTCCTGCTGCCTCGATGCTGCGTAGAACAAGATCTCCAATCGATATACGCCGTGGTTTTATTCTTCTATTATAGTGTCGAGCAACTCTCTGGTGGTAGGCAGCAACCTTAAGCATTGCCTCTTCTCTTGCTTCTGGAAGGAGGTCTAGATTGTGTCTGAGCTTTTCGTCGTTGGTGTTGAAGTCAAAAGTTTGAACTCTATGACTTGGGACTCCAATGTCGACGGGAATGACAGCCTCCGTGCCAAAGCAGAGGTTATATGGTGTTTCTCCTGTTGGAGTCCTTACCGTAGTACGATAGGCCCAAAGGACATTTGGGAGCTCTTCAGCCCATTGCCCCCCAGCCTTATCTAGCCTCACCTCCGTTACTCTCAAAACCAGTTCCGGGAGAAAGATTATATTTGTACTTGGCTATTTCCACCCAGGCAATCAGTTCAGTCTTGGTCCGGGAAGAGAATGCTATACAACGACCTATATATTATGTCAGTAAGATTTTATCTGAAACAGAAGGACGTTATCCCTCAGCAGATAAGACAGCTTTGACGTTGTATACTCAGTCAGAAAACTTCGCCCTTATTTTCAAGCCCATACAATTGGAGTCTATACAAATTTGCCACTAAAAAATATTCTGCAAAAGCCAGAAGCCTCTGGCAGACTCATCAAGTGGTCTGTAGAACTAGGAGAATTCGACATTCACTATCTGCCTAGGCCTGATATCAAATCACAAGCACTTGCAGATTTTGTGGTAGAATGCACCATCTCAATGTCTAACGATCAAACAATTGCTTCTCCTTTTCCCCCGGGCTGGACGTTGTATGTTGATGGAGCCTCTAGAATTTCTGGCGCCGGAGCAGGAGTTCTGCTAATCTCTCCACAACAAGTTTCTCTCGTTCATCCTCGACGTCCTGCCAAAGACCCGACGTCTTGTTCAAGGCCCGACACTCAGTCCCTACATCCTGCCAAAGACCCGACGTCTTGTTCAAGGCCTGACACTCAGTCCCTACTTCCTGCCAAAGACCCGACGTCTTGTTCAAGGCCCGACGTTAAGTCCCGACGTCCTGCTGAAGACCCGACGTCCTGCTGAAGACCTGACGTCCTGCTTAAGACCCGACGTCTTGTTCAAGGCCCGACACTCAGTCCCTACATCCTGCCAAAGACCCGACGTCTTGTTCAAGGCCTGACACTCAGTCCCTACTTCCTGCCAAAGACCCGACGTCTTGTTCAAGGCCCGACGTTAAGTCCCGACGTCCTGCTGAAGACCCGACGTCCTGCTGAAGACCTGACGTCCTGCTTAAGACCCGACGTCCTACTCAAGGCCAGACCATCAACATCCGATCTTCCAAGTGACACTGGGACTAACACCTGACTCCTTATCTCCTACCGCCTACGGTCCTTCAGGCCTTCGCCGCCTACTATGGTCCTTCCGACCTCCATCACCAGACAACGGTCTTTCAGACCCCAGTCTCCTACCGCCTACGGTCCTTCAGGCCTTCGTCGCCTACTATGGTCCTTCCGACCTCCATCAACAGACAACGGTCTTTCTGACCCCGGTCTCCTGCCGACTACGGTCTCCTATCGACTACGGTCCTTCAGGCCAAACAAACATGTATATTTAACTCCTACCATGTAATACAATCTATATGATGTACATTTGTTACATCAATACAAGGCCTTCTCCAAAGGAAGGGCCTCATTTGTAATCGACTACAAATACTAGTGGATTCATTCTTACTGGGCCAGGCCCCGTGGTTTTTTCCCCTTTTCAGGGGTTTTCCACGTAAAAACTCTGGTGTCTCTTATGAATGCTACACCCTCTCACTTATCTGCTTGTGTGCTGGATCTTCATATAATGCTAAGACGTTAAACCATATATTTCTCTACCGCCGCGAATATTCCAGGACGCAACAATAATAGTTTCACAATCACCTTTATAAAAAATTACAAAAATCCCAAATACATTTTACATATATTTTTAGTATAAATCCATAAGCGATTCATAAATGGGTTTTAACCTATTCGTATAATTATTAATAAAGATTTAAGAGGTCGCAAACTAATCGGATTAGGATATCATAATTCATAACCAGAGGTGAGATATTGTTGGGCCCACCGAGTCGTTTTCATGGACGTTGATTGCTGGGGGCCAGCCCTTTTCAATATTTTAACGTTCTTTAATATATATATATATATATATAATATATATATATATATATATATATATATATATATATATATATTGCATAAAATTTATTTGGAACATAATCTTAAAATAAATAAATAAAATAGAGTTTTATTTGTTATTTAAAAATTTATTGATTAATAAATTACAAGTTTTTAAATTAATTTAATAAATAAATTAATTAAATTTGAGTTAATGTTATTGTTATTTATTCAAAAATTATTGATTAATCTCATGAAATGTTTATGTGATATAATTTTTTTATATATAAATTTTATTAGGAGTATAAGATTTTTAAAGCAGGCACTTGTCTGGTCTGGCGGAAGGCATGGAAATTTCTTATTTATATTTTAAAATATTTGTAAAAATAATTATGATTGTAGGTCCCATAATCTGTGATATTTTGCAGCTGTGGTGTGAAGGGAAAAAAATAAAAATAAATTATTACGTGCTGTCTGTTGTGATCAATCATATTAAATATATTTCAATATGATAATTGATTGTCCCTACACAGGTCATTATTCATATATATAATTAGCATTTTATAAAATTAATTATAAAAAAATTGTAGAAAAAATAATTTAGTTATCCTGATAGAAAGTCATAACAAATTATTGTACATCATATTAATTTTTTTAAAAAGTAAATAAAAATAAATAAATAAAATTATGATTATAGCCTTAAAAAATAAAGCAGTTAGAAAGGTATTGCAAACATGCCATACAATGCCTATTAAAATGTAAGATGTTTAACATATAAATTTATGATAAACAATTAAACATACTGAATATATAAGAGGGTACTATGCAGTTCATTTTGATATATTGGTTGAGACTTGAGAGCTTTGACTATCAAATACGAGGTCCTGGATTCGAAGCTTGCGTGAATGATGTATATGATTTTGTCTTAATTGACTCAAGTCCAAAAAAAAAAGTGGTGGGGTACTCACATGACTGACTGCTCCACTATACTAGATATGCTTCTTTATGTCGGCCTTAATAGATCATCACATGTTATTTCTTCTCTAAAATATGTTTATGATAATACATGCTAGAATGAAAAATGCACAATATATATATAAACATTGTTGTCAAGTCTGTTTGGAACTGATGTAGCTTTTTATAAATGTGATTGTAAAGCTAATGTGGAGAAAGTTGTTGTAAAAAGCAGCTTCTTAATGCAAAAATTTATTGAAAAATAATAAAAAATAATTGTCAAACAAAAATTAGGTTTACAATATGAAAAATAAAGCATTAAGAAAATTGTTCCAAACGGAGCCATACTCCAATCAAGAAAATAGGTTATAAGGTCATGAGTTGTTGCAATTCACTCATAAAAAGTTATCTAGCTTGTAAATGATTAATTACTCTATGCGGACGTCGAACGTCGTCCGGAGACCAACCAGAATGTGTTACGTCGCTCCTTCTCTCGGTACCGCGGCGCAGTACCGCTGACGTGATGCATTCTGGTTGGTCTTCGGACGTCGTTTTGCATCCGGCCTCCACACAGAATAATTTCTTCTTGTTAAGAGGGAATATAACCAAATGACATCTAAAGGGGTTTGATTGGTATACTTGCCTTAAAAGTGTTTAACAAAGCATGCTAAAAAGATTAGTTTGAGTAGAAAAAAATGTTTGAAGGATGTTAAAGCCAATTTGCTTAGAGGAGTTTCTTAAGAAAGGATAGGAATTTGGAACAACTTGTAGAGCATGGTGAAGCAACTTGTCTTGCTCTCGTTAGTGAAGGGGAAACATTAGAGATCCCTTCCTTGGAAGTTATTATATTTGAAGCAAGTATATATACCTAAGGATGACATTGATTAGGGTAAAACTACTGCATGACACTTATTTTAGGAGTTGAAAGAAATAACGTAAATAAATTCTTCAATCTAAATGTGATAATTAAATAGTTATTATTAGGGGTGTAAGAGAGACGAGAGTCAAGTCGACAAGTGAGCTGGCTTGATAAATAGCTCATGAGACGAGTTTACGAGCTCATGAGCCGAATTTAATGAGCTAACGAGTCAAGCTTGAGCCAACTTCATCTTGACTTGTTAGCTCGCAAGTTGGATGGTCTAAAAATATTAATATTAAAAATTTATAAAATATATTAAATTTCAGGAGTTCAACATAAAGTTATTTAATATATTTTAAAATTATATTTTACTTTTTTCGCATCAAGCTGTGGTTATTTATTAATATTTATCTTTTAAAATTTCATTCTTTTTATAATTTTATTATATTATAATAATTGTTTGAGTCTTAATCATTCTTTCTCTTATGTTATAAACAAATCGTCATGTAAGCCTGTTGGAACTCATAAAACTAAGATCGAGCTTGAACTTGTTTAAGTAATAGAGTTCAAGCTCAAACTATGAGTGATCACTATACACGACTCGACTTGTTTACGTCCTTAGTTATCCTGTTAGTACCAAAAATATTAAAGTAGAATCTTATATAATTATTTCTATCTTTTCTAATGTTATTACACATTCGTTTTATTATTTAGTGCCTCATTTAACTAGCTTTTTTTTTGTTGTTGTTTTGTTCTCAAACAATAGTGTGTACGTGTTTACTATGCTTTCTTTTGAAGAAATTTACTATGCTTTCTTATCTTTTTTAAATAAAATTTTAATAACTTTATTACACTGACTGCTTGAGTCAAAATCATCTTCTCTCTTCTTTAGAAAAAAATTATGTCAGGACATTTTAATTTTTTCTTTTTTCCAAAACAAATTTTAAGGTTATCATATATGTTTTGATATGAGTGCACTACAATCATCTTCTCTATTCTATAGAAAAAACTTCATTTTTGATCAAATGGGCTTTAAGTTTTTTTTTTTTTAACGAATATATTAAAACCATGCATGAAAGAAGGGTACACTGAGAGAAACATGCTTGTGGGGGAAAAATTTCCACTTCCCAAAGACAAAAGGGTAAGGGATACAACTTGAAAAGCAGCCCAAAATCAGTCGTAGACAGAGACTAAAAGAAAGAAATCCCTCAAGTGATAAGGAGGCCCCCTTCATTGGTTTGTATTACACAACAAACCCAATACAAACCAATGAAAAGAGGTAACGCATTAAGCACTTGAGGAGACCAAGTCCCCGCCTGTGAAATCTGTTGAAGTCTTCTTCCTCTTCCTAGGTGAGTTGGCCAAAGCACTTAAAGGCCCAAGTCGGATGAGCTCTCTGTCCAAACGAGATATGGACACTCTTGGTTGTTGCTTGCGAAAATTCACAATCCTATTGCTATAACTTCTCGGCCGAATACTGGATAGGAGGTTCGGCTTGTGGACGAATGTCTTGTTCTTTAGAAGCTCTAGGTTTGCCTTTCCTTTCTCGGGTGACTATGTTCCAAGCTCCAAGGGAGGATTCATCCTTGTCCTCACTAAGAAAGGGCTCTTCAATAGTTGTATGAATTGGCTCAGGAGGGGGAGTAGGTACGTGGGGGACATTCTCGGATGTTGCTTGCACTTTGGATGGCAGCGCCGACTGCAATGGGGGAGATTTAGGTCCACGGGTTGGAGCCTTGGATATGCAAGCTCCATTGGCATGACCATTGAAACCACAATCGAAGTAGAAGTTAGTAAGCCCTTCATATTCGACTCGTTGGAAAAATCGTCCTTGGAGCCCATTGATCCAAACCCCAACTTGAAGCTTTTGAGAGAGATCAATCCTAACACAAATTCTTGCATAAGATGATCGTCCCCATGTACTCGTGTGTGAGTCCATTCACAGAGGTTCCCCTAGCATATTTGTAAGCCGAGTGATATTGTTCGTATCCCAGTACATCAGAGGGAGTTGTGGAAGCCGAATCCAAATGGGAGAGTGAAGCCAATTAAGAGAGTTTGGAGAGGAGGTAGGAGACCACTTATCCATTCTGATGATGTTCACTGCTATAATCCATGGCCCACTCATGAGCACCTCATACATTGCCTCTATACTTTGAAAAATATAAATAAAAGAGTTTGGAGTTGTAGTAATGACGATATTGAATTCCCCAAAGTGGAACCACCTACGTTTGAGCTCACCAAGAAGGTAGGGAAAAGCAACCCTCCGTCCCATGAGCTTAGCCACTAATGCTCTATCCAATTTGGCAATGTTCTCGTGTACAGCGACTACTTCCGGCTCCATGGACATCCCATCCTTGGATAAAAATTTTTCACTTGGCATTTTATCCAACTTGACAAATTGGACCTTGTTCCAAGCGAAGGGGCCATATTGCATTCTTCTAGGCTGCATCAGAGATGCAACCGTAGGCTGGTAAAGAGGGCGAGCAGCTTCTGGGCACTCGGCGACAATAACAAAAACATCTGGAGTACGCGCTCCAGAAGCAAATTGCTAAATGGGGAGGGATCAAGAGGCTTTGTGTACACCTGCAGTTTGGGGAGTTCACCACACACCAAGCCTTGCAATGCCCACAAGTGACACCATGAACATCATTTGTAGGGGAGGTCAACTCCCCACATGGGAGGATAGGGGATGGACGAACCTGGGTGGGATCCAATTGGTTGCAGCTGGGCGTCCTAGCATGCGGGTCGAGGCATTTGGGAGGAGGTTCTGGCTGCCTAGGCAACCCCATGGAATCATCCGAGCCCTCTTCACCAGTGGATTCATTCAAATTGGGTCAAGCCCCATGGTTTTTCCCCCTTTTCATGGGTTTCCACGTAAAAATTATGGTGTCTCTTATGAACGCTACACTCTCTCTCTTACATGTGTGTGTGCTGGATCTTCGTACAACGCTAAGACATTAAACTATATATTTCTCAGCCACCGCGAATATTCCAGGACGCAATAGAAGTCATACTCCAACCAAGAAAATAAGTTATAAGTTCAAGAGTTGTTGCAATTCACCCATGAAAGTTATCTAACTTGTTAAGAGGGAATATGACTAAATATTTGAAGGATGTTAACACCAATTTGCTAAGAGGAATTGCTTAAGAAAGGATAGGAATTTGGAACAATGTAGAGCATGGTGAATCAACTTGTCTTGCTATGGTTAGTGAAGGGGAAACATTAGAGATCCCTTCCTTGAAGGTTATTATATTTTAAGCAAGTATATATACCTAAGGATGACATTGATTAGGGTAACACTACTGCATGACACTTATTTTAGGAGTTGAAAGAAATAACGTAAATAAATTCTTCAATGTAAATGTGACAATTAAATAGTTATTATTAGGGGTGTAGGAGAGTCAAGTCGACTCTTGAGTTGGCTTGATAAATAGCTTATGAGACGAGTTTAAGGCTTCGTTTAGGACGGCTTTCTTACTGCTTCATAAAGCAGCTTTCAAGTACAAAAATTTTAATTTTTGTTCTAAAAGGCTACTTTAAGAAGCAGTAATAAAACTGTCCCAAACGAAGCCTAAGAGCTCATGAGCCGAGTTTAATGAGCTAACAAGTCAAGCTTGAGTCAACTTCATTTTGACTTGTTAGCTCGCAAGTTGGATGGTCTAAAAATATTAATATAAGAAATTTATAAAATATATTAAATTTCAGGAGTTCAACATACATAAAGTTGTTTAAAATACTTTAAAATTATATTAAACTTTTTTACATCAAGCTGTGATTCTTTATTAATATTTATCTTTTTTATAATTTGGTTATATTATAATAATTGTTTGAGTTATAATCATTCTCTCTCTTATGTTATAAACAAACTAGCTTGTAAACCTGTTGGAACTCATAGAATTAATTAAGATTTAGCTTGAACTCTTGAACTTAATTAATTAATAGAGTTCAAGCTCAACCTAGGAGTGATCACTAAGCCCGACTCGACTTATTTATGCCCTTGGTTATCAAGTTAGGACCAAAAATATTGAAGTAGTATCTCATTTCATCTCAGATGTAATATTGTCAAAGACCATCTCTCCTCATACATCCACTATAAAAATTTTTGGCTGATATCCTAAGCTAAGCCGAAGGACCTCCTTTTTTTTTTTAATTACTTCAACAAGCTATAACTTAAGGATAAATTATCTTACTCAAAATATTTGGTTCTTGGTCATTTTTACTAAACACTTATGCCCAAATCACATGTCTATTTTTCACTTTTTAAGCTTCATTTAGGACAACTTTCTTACAAATTTTATAAAACATTTTTTTAGTACAAAAAATTTTTAAATAAAATTTTCTTAAAAAAAAAAAGTTGCTTTAAAAAATAGTAAAAAAATTGTCGCTTAGATCTTATATAATTATTTCTATCTTTTCTAATGTTATTACACATTCATTTTATTATTTAGTGCCTAATTTAACTAGTCATTTTAAGTTGTTTTGCTCTCAAACAATAGTGTGTACTTGTTATTTACTGGCCCAACTCGATTTATCAGCTCGTGAGACAGTTTATTACAAAAATATTAACATCAATACAAATAAATGTATTAAATTTTTGAGGATTTAATTATAAATTTTTTAAAAATATCTAAAAGCTATATCTCTCTCATTCTTTTGAAGAAATTTACTTTTCTTTCTTATATTTTAAAAATATTTTTTTAATAACTATACAACGACTGCTTGAATCAAAATCATCTTCTCTCTTCTATAGTAAAAAATTTACGTCAGGACATTCTAATAAATTTTTTTTCCCAAAATAGATTTTAAGGTTATCAGATATGTTTTGATATGAGTGCAATACAATCATCTTCTCTATTCTATAGAAAAAAAACTTTATTTTTAATCAAATGGGCTTTAAGGTTATTAGATATGTTTTGCTCTGATTGATCTATGAAATTACAAGCAAATGAATATCTGTTGATGCCTAACACTTCAATGAAAGGAAATGATCCAGTTGAGTAGAGTAGATAAGGGCAGATTCCTCAGGGTCATAGATTTTGAGATATTTTATAATCTAGTTATGTATTTTGATGATAATTGTATATAAAATTTGAGAAATGCAATAAAATGATATTTAAAATGTTATTATTGCTTTATTTTTTTAGGGAGCTCTGGTTTGTCCTGCATTGTCTGTATTGTGGTTGAGTTAAAATTTAATCCTTTCATAAGTTTCATTAATTATCGGCAGGGGTGTCAATTTCGGGTCACCGGTCGGGTTCGGGTCGAACCTGAAACTAACCCGGCACTATTCGGGTCAACCCAAACCCGACCCGTTTTTTAAAACGGGTCGGTTTTCCAGACCCGAACCCGACCCGACCCGAATGACCCGTTGTCAACAAAAAATTTTTTTTTTTGCTATTTTTCGGGTCAAAAAATGGGTCAATCTCCTCTTTTCTGGTGAAAACTGGGTCAAAATCGGGTCAATCTCGGGTTGCCGGGTCAAAATCGAATTTTCGGGTCAAAATCGGGTCAATTTCGGGTCAAAGGGTTAACCCGAACCCGACCTGATTTTTGAAACGGGTCAAAATGTTGAACCCGAACCCGACCCGTTTCGGGTTCGGGTTGACCCTAACCCGAAATTTTCGGGTCGGATTCGAGTCGGGTTTTCGGGTCCTGTCAAATATTGACACCCCTAATTATCGGTACGTCACATAAAATCTCCAACAAAGTTAGGGTTGCACATAATTGAAGTGCATTTAGAGACTTAAGGTCCAAACCCTTAGCTGAAGTGACATATGGAAACTAATTGTGAAGGTAATTCCAAGTAATCAATGTGGCTATTTGAAATCTACAAGTAAATAAGGGAAACTTTTAAAAAGACATAAGATAAAAAGAAATTTCAAACAAAATTAACTATTAATGATATTCTTTAGTTGCACCATTCAAAAATAAAAAGTCCCTAATTAGTTTTTTATTCTATGCTATTCTTACAAACTCATTGCTATTTTACTTAACTCTTGAAACGCCAACAGTATTTTATATTTCTATATGTATGGCCTATTTTTCATGTATTCTAAACTACATAATTTGTTACAATAAAATGTCTATGTATACTAACAAATAATCAGAATAATTCTTAGTCGTTAAGCACAATTCAATTTGTAAATTTATAAAATATGGATCGAGATGTATTCATTTTTCTATGTATAAAGGGGTTGTATGGTTGTCTAGAAAAAGAATAAGATCTAAAAGGAATTATTTGAGTTGTTTTGATGATTATATAATATGTGGGATTACTTTTTTTTTTTTTTTTAATTTGATTTGAAGTAAAATTAATGCAAGGTAAAGTGCAAAAATGTAGTGGTCGTTAGTGGCTAGCGGCGACTGTGGGTGGTAGGCAACAGGGGTGCTCAGAGGAAGTACACTGACGATAGTGGTGATCAGCGTTGGCAGCAGTCGACAATGGTGTTGGCTTACGATGGATGCTAGCAGTGGTCTACGGTGGTCACATGGCGGCAAGTGGCGATAGAGGTGGGGGCAACAATAGCAATGGCAATGAGTTTTGAGATGGAACTTTTATATTACCACATGATAATGTACGTGCTCTCCAGATCAGAGATTCACTCCACCTATTCCTATCATCTCACCAATTCACCAAGACCATCATTTGTCCTCTGTTTGCATCTTGAACTTAGGCTTTGTATGTGATAGTTTTCTTAAATTTTTGTTTTTCATATTGCGACTGCAAGTTTTGTTTGATTATTATTATTTTTTCATTTTTAAATAATATTTGCACTATGAAGCTGTTTTTTTATAACAAGTTTAAAAAGTTATTTTCTAAATAATAATTTTATAATTATATCATTGTAAAAAATTGTAGCTGTTTCAGGCTTCGTTTGGGACGGCTTTCTTTCGGCTTCTTAAAGCAGCTTTCTTGTACAAGAAATTTTTTTTTTGTATTAAAAATTTGATTTATGAAGCAATAAAAAAGCCGTCCCAAATGAGGCTAACTCTCAAACGAACTCACAATCATAAGGATGAAAGTGATATTTTTTAAATTAATGTGATATGTAATAATGAAGCTTTAGGGGTTGAATATGTAAAAATGATACAATAAGTGCCCCCCACCCTTCTTTAATTCTTGTAGCGCAGGCAAACTATTCTTTCCGATCAAGCCTAGCAGACTTCGAGCCCTAATAAGCATTTCGAAGAGAAATTGCTGGAAGAGTAGCGAGTAGAACAATGAGCCGGGGAACTGGGGCCGGATACGATCGCCACATCACGATCTTTTCTCCCGAGGGACGCCTCTACCAAGTTGGTAAGCTTTGTTTCTCTCAATCTTCCGTAATTTGTTTGAGTCCTATTCAAGTTATTGTTTGCCTTGATCGATCTCAAATGATCGTTTACCCCATTATTCTGTAACGCTGGAGCCTTAGATTTTTTCATTTGCGTGCAATTCACCATTGATTTCTTCCGTTGGAACAGAGTATGCGTTCAAAGCGGTGAAGGCTGCGGGCGTCACATCCATTGGCGTTAGAGGGAAGGATTCAGTCTGCGTCGTTACGCAGAAGAAGGTTCCGGTAGGCATCTTCTTTGATCAAGCTTTTGTTGACGAGCAAATTCAGATGTGAACTTTTTTATCTTTTGATGCCTGATTTATGGGGTAACATCATTCAGGATAAGTTGTTGGACCAAACCAGCATCACTCATCTCTTTCCTATTACCAAGTACCTTGGCTTGCTGGCAACTGGGATTACAGGTTTGCATCCCGCATTTTTCTAAACTGTAAATCTCTACTTTTGATGGCAATTGCACTTTTTTTTTCATTATTTAATGATATTAATAATCATCCAACAGTATTATTGAGGATAACGTGTCACTTAAGTGTGATATGTTTAAGTATATTTGAATTTATTATGTAGAAAAACGAGGATGTAAATGAGTATATTACTTCTGGAGTAAAATTATGTTGCTAATATGGAAGAAAGACACATGAGCATTATGTGATAACAGGATATCCCGAGACTTCAAGGCATGCAAAATTGTAATTAGGTTAGTGATGCTAATTGAATCTTAGCGTTTAGAAAATTAAAGATTGTTAATAGCTAAGTTAAGCAGGATGGATGTGATAATGTTAAGAAGAATATGTGGCAAGTCTAAGAAGGATAATTAAGGAATAATTATATAAGATTGATAAGTCTATCAAAAATTTGCTTGATTGGCATGAAATTCGAGGCAACATTTGAATGATAAACTTTCAAGATTAAATTTATGATCATCCAAACTCCAATTTCAACAATCTTATAGTCGAATTGAACATCTCGATGAAACGAATCTGTCAACCCTACAAATGGTTCGATTCAACTCTAAATAAGCTTAAATCAACTAGTTAAATGATGTTTGAAAGTTTCTACACAAATTGATGGACCAAATGACTTTCAATTATAACATGCTTATAGTCAAATCGAGCAGCTCGATAAGGCAAATCTAATGAGCCCAAGATCACTCGATTCTGACATTGTTAAGGGATTTAAATGTTTAATAAATGATCTACGATCAAGGAGATCAATATGGACCGTTCGATTGCATGCTTTGGATTCAGATCAAGTTTACCAAAATGCACATACAAAAAATCATATAAATAGATTCTCATTCTCTACAGGAAGGGGGAAGCAGAATACCTGAGGGAACTAAAAAGTTCTCTTGCAATTTTTGGCTATCACCACTGATGACCGCCTTAATCAATGGCCACTATTGTTCTAGAATTCTATCAAGATCTCACCCTATTGTTGGGTTTACAATTGTCTACCAGTGGACATGTGAATTTTATAATCGCTATAGGGGAAATTAGAAAATTGTACTGTAAGTACTTCCATCTTCTTCAATTGCGAGGAATAGAGGATTATTGCATCTCTTATTATATAGTGGGTTGATATAACTAGGTCAGACCTCATGATTTTTCCTCTTTATGGGGTTTTCACATAAAATTTCTTTGATCTCCTATAACGTTTTGTGTGTGTTAGATTTTTGTAAAACGCTTAGACATTAAATATTAATTATATCGACGTAAATTTTTTAGCATGTAACCAAGATAAATAATTGAAGTGGCATATGTTGAAGTTAAGATAATTCAAAATAAACTTTGGTAATTTAGATATATAAAACAAAGAGTAGAAAATTTACCCACTATATGATAAATAAAATTACTATCAAAAGTCTAGGAAGGAGAAGGGCTAGTATTAAGGTAACGTGAATTGAAATTGTTCAACATGATTCATGAAGAATAGGTTCAATGTCTCAGGTAATACTCAGCAAAAATGAATGAAAGTTGGTTAAAATGATGATGAATGTTGCACATGATTGTGTTGTTGTTTAGCCTGAAGAATATAAGTTAAGGAGGGAGGCGAGAGGGAAGAAGAATATTTGTTATCATTCAAAAAAATTCAATAGATTTCTCACTTCGTATTTGACTTTGCTTTATAATCAAATTTTCTAACTAAATAATGTAAGAAATTGCTTCATATTGCTCTGCTTTGTTCCTTGCTGATTTGTTCTTTTTTTTGCTGCAAAATAACCTTCAAATATATTTTCATATTCAAAGCTATTGTTGAAAGTTGCATTTATGTTTTATATTTCTTGAAGTGCATTTTAATCCAACCAACCACTTTAGATTGGTTGGCAGGGTGATTATTGGACCAATAATCATTTGCTAAGGTACTTGTGTCTTGATTCTTTGCAGGAACATAAATAAAATCATAAAACTCACAAATAATCATTGTATGCTTTTGTATGATGAAGATGATTATCATATAGAGTTATATGAGCCTTGTAGTCGATTTTATAAATCACTCTCCATTAATTCCAAGAATGATGCATGTTATGCTAAGCCCAATTTACATAAATCCTTGGGCACAACTTTTATCCACTAACCCCAATTTACATAAATCTTTGGGCATAACTTCTAAATTCTAATTATGTTATCTTTGATTTACATGTTTTCCTTCCCTTTATCTTTTTAAATTAATTATTTTTCCCCAATGATAGCCATGCTAAAAGCTAATTTCAATCGGAGGGGTCAATTTTATCAAAATTTTAAAATTTAGCTTCTTTCAAAATATAAATGTTCAAATGAAAATCTATCACTTAAAAACAAAACACAAAAAATCATCCACATTTTGCAATCGTTTGATGAAAGAGATGAATTCAAGCATAATTTTAACTCATTAAAATAAATATCTAGTCGAGAATATCACTGAGATTTATTATCAAATAATCTCTCATCAGTAAAGATGTGTCATGCGTCTTCTAATTGATGGTTTGACTCAGCGCTTTATATAGTAAACAATTGCGATTGACACCCTCTGATCGGTGGTTTGACCCAATGGCTCCACAAGATAAAGGATCACGACCAAAGCCTATATGTTCCCCAACAACTAATACTCTTGAGTAATGAATCATCAAGTTGACTTGATAAGGCCTAAAGTCCCCTATAAATTAAGGTTGACTTGAATTTGTTCCTTAGATAAACTTCCACCCAAAGTCTATTAGGTACATTGTACGAAGCAACCTATTGTTACCAACAAAGATTCTTTGGCTTGGTTGGGTTGACTATCTATGTTGACTAAGTTGGTTAGGGACCATAACAACCTGGGATGCAAAACCATGAGATCTTGATCGAGTTCATTATCATCTCCTCCACCATCTCCTTTAAACACAAGGTAATAAAATTCTAATCATAAACATCTAAATATGTTGCTAGTATACGAATGTACTCGGTACTTATCTAAAGATTAGCCTTAATCGGAAGCGCACTCTCATTATTGCGTGGGATAATTAACCATAGGGGTTTGCATCTATAAGAAATCTGAACTCATATCTTAAAGTCCTCACAAATGAGGGTGAAATATTTGGGCAGTGTCTTATCTATGATCAATATGCCTTCTGAAAACTCTCCTTGAATCACGTGGAGTTCCGTGGGTGAGCAAAATTTTCGGAGCCCACTAGACTTTCTATTGATTTTTCATGCAAATCTCTTTTAAGATGCAGTGGGTTAGGCATTCAACTTAGAAAATTACTTTTGGTGGCACTTCTTAGTGTTGCTGATGTAAACCCTTACTCTATTGGGTTGATGTGTATATACAAGCCTACATTCTGCTATTATTGCTTGTTTAATCCTCGTGATGAGCTTTGGCTTTGAGTTTGTGTGCTTGGAAAGAATTGGCTCAATCCTCGGACTTATTAAGCCACTGTATATATCTTTGTAAACTCCAATTCAAGAGCATGTAAAATCTGCTCAGTCAACTCAACCCATAGGTTTGTGAATTGGGAGTAAGCTTGATTTGATCTTTGGATTTGTTGAGCTATTAAGGCTAGTCCCATATTTTGATCTTTGAATTTTTTGAGTCCTCTTTGTATCGTGCCCCTTCACTTGGGCTTCTTGGCTTTGGCGATATCTTTTGGCTTGTCTAGCTTGCAAGTTTAGCTTTTGCTTGATGTTCGCCTTCCATGCGGTACTTGAACTTAGTCGATCAGTTAGGTGCGTGGATATATTTTTCCTAGATTTTCTTAACTTCTAGGTCTTGAACTACTTTAATGTAGATCTCCTTGTCAGTTTATGAAGTTTTGCTTGACAAGCATAGATAAATTGTTTCTTGCCCCGAGGGGTTTGCAAAAAAATTGCCTCTAGTATGCATGTAATTTTTAGTAGGGGGTCTCTTTTGTGGAAATATTTTTTGTTTAAGCTGTAGAGCCATGGAGAGCTTATTGATTTTTATTTCTTGGGGACCCATCTATGTCATGAGCTTTCACTGGTGAATCTTTGGGGGTTATATAGGTCAAATGTCGCATACTAGTGTTCAGTGTTCACAGTGCAAGTTTTAATATTTGACGCTTTGACCTTGTAGTTGGCTATTAGGATTTTCCAATGGCTCATTGGGAATTAAATTGCCTAGATGCCACGTATTAGTGCTCACCATGCAACTTTAGGTGTTTTAGATCTTGACTTCAAAGTGATCTATCGAGATTTTCCAATGACGAATCCTCGAGGGCTGTACTAGCCAGGTGATAATTATGCAACTTTGGATTTTTGAGGACGACCTCAAAACAAGTTCTTGGGGTCTTTTGGCAGAAAATGCTTGTGGTTGACCCCCACAACACTCACATCCAAGCTTCATCTCGAGTATTTGACCTCGAGTGATCTGTTGGGATCTTTTTGATGGCAGATATCTTGTGGTTATATTTCCTAGATACCACAGACAAGTTTATATGTCAATACTTGCACAAGCTACGATGGAATTATGATTTTAAACATTTTTGATCTGGTGATTGACTCCAGCAATCTCCCTTGAGTTTCTATTTTTAAATACCAAGACTAGTTCAATGACAAATGTCTTTTTCAGTCAGTTAGAGATGTTGGAACAATTCTTTATTATAATGTGTTAACTTGTGCATGTCCACGACGCTTCCTTTCTAGATTATTTGGTTTGAATTCTCTGATGCATAGGTTTTGTTATATTATTGCTGTGCTATGAGACTTTGGTTTTATTTACTGGTAATATATTGATATTCATGCATCTTATAATTCTGATGCTGACATCACCGGCTTTTCTTTATGGAAATTCCAACGGCCATTTACTTTTCTTTCTTCTAGCTGACGCAAGGTCTTTGGTTCAACAAGCAAGGAATGAAGCAGCAGAATTCCGGTTCAAATGGGGATATGAGATGCCTGTTGATGTTCTTGCCAAGTGGTAAGGCACCTGCTATTTCCACAAATTTTAGCTATGGTTCAGTAGTGCACGATTCATGCAAATATTTGCTGTATGGTTACATTTTGTAACTCTGCTTATTTTTGCAATGATTATTTGATTACCAGCTCCAAACTAAAAGAAGAAAAGGAAACTATATTTGATTTCTATTTACACCCTGATGATTCACTTAATGCTAAAGAAAGTCTAAGGTCCTATTTGGGGGTGTCCGGCAGCACATGATGTGTTCCCGCCTGCTTTGCACTGGTGTTTCTTTTTACCATGGCTTTCTTGGTGCAAACTACTAAAAATTGAATTCACAAAACTGTTTGCACAGGCACAATGGGAGAGCCTGCTGTGGAAGTCTTGACTGTTGTAGCTCACCAAAACAAAGCCTAAATGGTTGGGAAAGTTTTTGTGCTTCTTTTGAATCTCATCTTTGATTTATCTTTTATGGGACTTTTTTTAAATGTGAACAACTGTCCTTTTTATTCTCAATTAATGTATAAAACTATTTTGTTCATTTTGGGAAGGCATAAACGCTCAGCTCAATTTCCTCTTTTTTTTTTTCATTTTGGGGGATTTACATACCTAGCACTCATAACTATCTAATTTACATATGTCATACATAAACTTCACTATTTACATTTTTTTTGTTTTTTTTTTAACTTCACTATTTACATATATACATATATTTCCTAAAACATCAAAATAAACTAAAAAATAACCTCCCCAGTTAAAAGGCTTTTTTTTTTAATGCGGCAGTCTCAAGCTCCCTTCTCATTTGCATGTGAGCTCTACTGTTGCTTGCCAGCAAGGTCGCTGCCCTACCCACTTGCGAGCTTGCCGCTGCTTGCCTATCTGTGATTTCCGCCACTTCTGGTCCTGCTCCCCACGCATGTGGGAGCTCTTCCCCACTCCATTGATGCCCTCGCTTGCGAGGTTTGGTGAGTATCCAAAGAGTCCGGTTGATGTGTTAATGGAGGGTTTTGGATAACATAAACAGTAAATACGTGAAATATGTAAATTAGATAGTTTTGAGTGCTCTTTATGTAAGTCCCCTGAAAATTCTTGTTGGCTATTACTGTTTTTTCTCGGTCTGCCTTCGAACCAATAAAACCATATGTAAGGGTTTATGTATATTTGAAGATCAGCGCAAAGATAATTTTTACAGCCATCGAGTCTTATTTGCTATAAGAGGTGTTCATGTTCCTGCTTTACTATTGGTAATTGTGATCTGTGGACTGAGTCCTTTAGGTGCTTGATGTTTCTGGGACTGCAACCTTTTTAGTTATGAAATTGAACTGATTTTTGTGCGAAGTTGATTTTCTTTTTTTGCTTCAGTATTTTTGGCCATTTATACGTATGGGCTGTAGGCATCATAAGAGTTCATCCTTGTTGATGTTCTAGTTTTACTTCCGTAATATTGATGCTTTGGTTAGAAAATAGAGTGCATATGGTGATTATAACATGTTATAGGTTGTTATAGGCTTGTAGAGAGAATGTTATTTTGATTTTTATGACTAAGAAGGTTTAGTTATTTGTTATAATATGGATACCTTTATTATGCATGTTAGGATTGGACCAAATCTATGATATGGTTCCAAGGTTTTAATCGTTGTGATAGTTTTTTCCATGGTGATCTTATAAGTGCTGTAGTACTTTCCAATCATCTTTTTTATAAGTATTTTGTTCTTTCCGACTCATCTACAGGATAGCTGACAAATCACAGATATATACACAGCATGCTTACATGCGACCACTTGGAGTAGGTCAGTTTCTGTAGTTGTAGATAAAAGGTTTTGATCAAAGCAATGGGTGCTTATTTTGCTTCTAAGAGTTTCTGACCCCCGTTATATGTGATGCATAAAGCTGCAATGATATTGGGCATTGATGAAGAAAAAGGACCTCAGCTATTCAAATGTGACCCAGCTGGTCATTTTTTTGGTCACAAGGTACTTAGCCTTGTAAACTCTTTCCTAGTATCTTATTACGCAATTGAAGTCATGGTAAAGTTTTAAGGTTAATTTTAGTAGTGTTAGTCTGGAATTCAACATCTATTTGCATATGGTTAGGTTTTCCTAGTTGTGATTATATTATGGTCCATCTTAGCGTTGCAGGATGTATTTTGTGCTTTTATCTATCTGTAATTCATCTTATCTGAATGTATCGTATCCATAGTAATGTTTGTGAATGGCTATTATGGTTGTACTTATTACAGATTTTTTTTTTCGGCTTTCATACCAATATTTTTTCTTTCATGGATTCTGTAGTATATCTTGTGGAGAACACCTTACAAAAGGAAAATATTTATTGAATTATTGTCAACTTTGGCAAATCTTATTTAGGACTAAAAAGTTATTGCTCTTTTTTATTCATGCACTGCATATGAGGATGTTTGCTAGTATCATTAGCATACCTCATTGTCTGAATTATTTGGATCGGCTATGTTATGTGGGATGCTTTGATGATTTTCAACATGTTATAAAGTGTCTTGTTACCAAGATGATAAACTATAACTGAAAGCAAATGACTTGAGATTATAGTATTTTACACAATGGTGAAATTTATTGATTTTTGCAGATTTAGCAGGCTTTATTCTGAATTAACAGCTGTGCATGCAAGCATAACTTGATGCTTTCCAGTATTATCTGCATCAATTGTATTTTATTTACTATCATCTCAGCAGGCAATATATTTTCTCAACTAGCGCTAGAAATGAAAGTCGACAAATTGTCAAAGTCAAATTTCCAGGTCATCTAAAGATTAAGGAGTCCTTTTTAGAACATAGAAGTTGATAATCACAGAAACTATCAAAGCCTGATAATTTCATAAATGTAGCGCTTCTCTGCGGTTAATATCGTAGGTTTAGTGCTTCTCTGTGACACTCTTCCCACTTTGCTGTCCTGTTAGTGCTTTGGTACATCGTCTATCTTGATTTCTGAATGCATTGCAGAATGTTGTAATACAGAAATCCCTACTCCGTATTACGCTTGTGGGAATTAGATTAAGTCAATATAATGTAACCTCTACAAAACAAAATACATACATGGATAACTAAAATCATCAACATTCTCTTCAGTTTGAAGGGAAAGAAATAAGCAAAAAGATGTGCTAAATGTTGTTTATTCCTAGCTTTTTAAATCCTACTGTGTAAATGATTTACATAGTGTCATTGTAGGAATATTGGATCCACTACTAGTGATGTTGAATTTCAGATCTGTAAGCGCAGATTTCTTGTAAATTTCAATTGGAGTGATCGAAGATCGCACCATTAAAATGGAGTACACATAAAAAACAAAGATCTAGACCATTTGTGTGTTGGAATTCCACAAAAAGCTTGTAGGTGCAGAACAAAGGAAGAAGAGTTGAATGCAGATCCTAGATAAAAGATGGAATTAGATAAAAAGGAACAGGAGACGTGACTGTATGAACGTCCTTATTGGTACCCACATGCTGCATCAAGCAGGTTTGATGTCTCTAGTGTTTGGAGGCATTCGTCATCTTTTTATTCCTGAAACTTTAGACTAGGATTCTTTTGATACGATAGAAGCATTTCCATGAAGCAGTAATAGTTAGGACAGCACACATAATAGAACTTTGTGAGCACATTTAACATGGTATCTAAGAAATCAATGTGGAGCTGACTCAAATCTCTATATTGTATGACACTACGTTTTTTGGTATGGTCCACCTTTTTACGAGGTCTATCCCCCGCGCCAGAGAAAACAAATAAATAAATGTGGAATTAGGTGTATAATGCACGTCGTCGCACGTAGACCACTTGATGACTTATTCTGACTTTAAGAACAATGTACAGAACAAATTAAAAACCATTTTATGACTGTTTGACTACTTGTTCGCTCAGTCAAAGGAGTATTTGAGATTAAATTGGAACTGTTGCTTCATCAATGCCGTGGACTTCCACTTTGTTTATACACTCCTAGTTTTTTATGAACTTCATGTAACTTCCAATGCTCACTCTCTTTTAGGGCAATTCATTCATCTCTATGCGATTAGAGGAAACTTTTTAACATGAGCACTGCTTGGCATGGCATACCAAACAAAGCCTATATTGCTCTGTCCTGGATTGCCATAGTGTTTTATGCAGCTGCTTTAGTTCTTTTTTAAAAAATTGAAGCTCTTTAATAGCTCTACTTGTGTTAATTTAACAACATATGTACGAATACATTGTTTAGAAAAAGTAAGGTAATGCTGCAAACTTGCAACTTTATTTCCATGTAGAACCAGTTTCTTCGTAGTGATTAGACAAATTTCTGTCATTTCATTTTGCACTTGTCTTGGTTCTTTTGGCATCTACGCCATACTTTTGAATATGCTATTTGAAATTTTTATTTGTAAGCATATGCTCAGGCAACAAGTGCTGGATTGAAGGAGCAAGAAGCAATCAATTTTCTCGAGAAAAAAATGAAGAATGATCCTGCATTATCATATGAGGAGACTGTGCAGGTATGCCTTGGATGTTGGAAATTCGTATTACCTTTTGGCATCCTTGAAAGTTTATGACCTTTCGGACTAAGGTTTTGTTTGGGATGATTTTTTATTGCTTCTTAAAGCAGTTTTTTAGTATAAAAATTTTAATTTTTATACTAAAAAGCTGCTTTAAAAAGCAACAAAAAAGCAGTTTCAAACGAAACCCAAGTCTTTTTATTTTCTGAACGAGTCATTTTAGAAAAATGGCCATCTTATTTTTATGGATCTAACGCACTTCACCTAGCTGGGAATAGGCGAGCGTAGGCTTTTGAAGATAAACAGTGTCACGACATTCACAGTACAACTATGTATTTAATTTTTTATGCATTCTTGTTTCACTCGTAGACTAGACGATGCAACTTGCATTATTTAGAATGTTAGAAGTTGAAACGCTGCATATGTTGACTTTCATTGTGTTCCTGGAGAGTAATAGTGAAGGAATTATATCGGGAAAAAAGGGGATCTGATTGAAATAAATAACATGTAGTTATGATGGATTTAAACCCAGCCACTCAAAATGAAAATTTGATTTTAATCAACGACAACGGCTCTGATAAATGTGCATGACTAATGCTGAGAAATCCGACAGTTAAGAAATCAACTTCTTGTATTGATTGGGTACATGACATTTCCTTGCAGACTGCAATATCTGCCCTGCAATCAGTTCTACAGGAGGACTTCAAGGCCACTGAGATTGAGGTAACGGCTATCTTATTGTGTTGATTTTTGTCTTCCGGTAACATTCTTTTTACTTACCGTTTTTATCCTATCACACAAGAGTAGATAACATCTAATCATCTATATATATATATAAGGAATGGGCCATGAGAATGCTCCATTTCAAACTAGTGTTCTCTCAATATCGGGGCTATAAAAAATTATCATAGATATAGAAAAAACATCTCTTTATTTCTTTCAATTTTTAAAATTTTAGAATGAGAAGATTTCCGTAAGTAAAATTTTAAATCTAAAAATTAATAGAGAAGAAATTCAAAATGAAGCCAAAGAGTAGTGGCCGCTCAATTGTGCTAAAACTCTGAAAATCTTTTCAAATTATATTTGAGAGAGTGATATTTAGAATGTGAAAAAGCATTATTATAGTCTTTTGAATTATTATCATTTTTATTTTTGTTAACATATTTGGCAGTGATATCAACAGCACAACTTAAATTCTTTACATTTACATAATTTCATATTGATTCATAAAGTATTTCATATTTAAATATTTCATACTTTTGTTAGGAAAGAAAGATACAAATTAATGAAAACATTAAAAAAATGAAACATCTAATTTATGACTTTTATGATATATATGAGAAAGTTCACTACAAAAATTGTAATTACCATAGGCTTCATTTTGAAATGTAGTTCTCTTAAAATTGACATTTTTTAGTTTATTGCTGGAGAAAACTGTTTTTGATTTTATATTTATAATAAAAACGATTAAACACATCTATCTAATCAATTTAATATCTGATCTATTTTACTTATCATGTACTATACTAATCATCAATATATATGTATATTTAAAATTTATCCTTCTAAATTAAACTCCATGATTTACGATTACTGAAAAACTAGATCTATTTTTCTTATAATAAGATTCGACTCCGTTTGAGATAAAACGAATTCAAGATAATTTTTTAGATAGAATTGAATTGGGTCATTAATAGTCTTATAGGAAAGCATCCTAAATATGAATTCAACAAATTTTTTTTTATTGCCAGCTAAAAACTTTAGTTTTTAATGATTTATATAATAGATTAGATATTAAGAAAGCTAAAAGATATAGGTATAAGTTTGTCAAATAAAGAGTTAGGAGAAATAAAATTTTTGTTCAAGTGAAGTTCATTAAGAATGAAAGTCAAAAATTATTTTTCTTAGAATAGTCTTGATAAATTTTTCAATGAAGGTTGTGAGAATAAGATTGACTTTAGTGACCCTAGTACTTTGAATAAAAATATAAATTTTTTTATTTTTATTATTATATTCATAAAATTGAAGCTAGAAAGGTTGAAAAAATATAGTGTGAAAAAACAGTAGTACTTAATGATATTCCAATAGAAGTATGGAAATGCTTAGTAGATTAAGGAATTTTTTAGCTTATTAAACTCTTTAATATTATTTTGAAGACCAAAATAATATGATGCGTCGACACTTCTCCTCAAAGAGGTATGCAATGTCTGACACATATCGAACATGGTACACGTTCGACACGTGTTGGACATGCCGAAAATATGTCCGATTAAAAAATAATTTAAAATAAATTGGACCTGCATGTCCGACACGCCTGTCTTAAATATTTATGAATTTTTTAAAATATATTTTTTATACTTCAAAATTTTATTCATTAAAAAAAACAAAATTTATTATTTTCTCTTACAACCTCAAATAAATCGCCCATACTCAATATTTCGTTCCTCAAACATTTTCATTTTCATATCTCTTTAGCAGTTTACAACTAGGGCAACAGAGCATGATGTCATCTCTCTGATGTTGTCAAAACAACCATCTTAACCTTGAATTATGATGATGTCTTGACATTGACGCTTGACAGCATCAATTTCTACACCCATAATCATGCCCCCGCTATTTAAAAAAAAAAACCCTCACCATCTTGACATCTCATCTTTGTCCAACATCATCTTAATATCGATGATCGATGTCATCGCGACATCAAGGGCTGACGTTGCCTCAACATCAAAACTCGATGCCCATTGTACAACATTGATGCCCGACTCATGGCAACATTGTCATCTCCTCTTTCGATGCCTAACATGACATCCACCACGACTCTTGACATTCTAATATTAATCATTTGAGCACAATTTTTTGTTAAATGACTTATTATTTCTCAATTATTCATAGCATTCTACTTATTCAATTTTTATGCATTATCTTTAAGATATACTAGACATTGGTGGACTTCACTGGATGTTCTGACTAGACATTTGCAAGAGGTTGTACCTCGGTGTATGCTTTTTGCTTATGATATTTTTCTTGTTGATAATACTAGAGGGAGTACAAGGTAAACTTGAATTATGGAGGTAAGACTTAGAGTCTAAAGGTTTTCGTTTGAGTAGGCCTAAAACTAAATATATGGAGTATAATTTTATTAGTAATAGATATAGTGGTGAGATTGTGACTTTGGACGATCAAGTCATTAATAAGAGTACACGTTTTAGATAATCTTGAGTTTATTGTTTAGAGTGATGGTGAAATAGATGGGGATATTATTAGTAGAATTCAATTTGGATGGTTGAAGTGGAGGAATGCATCGAGCTTGTTGTGTGATAGAAAAGTCCCCCTCAAACTTAAGAAAAAATTATGTAATTTGACGGTGAGAACTACAATGCTTTATGATGCAAAATGTTGGCCATTAAAAGAGAAGCATAATATTAAGTTAAGTGTTGCAGAGATGAGGATGCTCTAGTGGATGAGTGGCTTTACTCTTAGAGACAGGATACAAAACGAGCATACGTGAAAGATAAGATTAGAGAGAGTCGCTTTAGATGGTTTGGTCACATAGAACGACTACCTTCTGATGACCCGATTAGGAGAGTAGATGTATTAGATTTGACTTATGTTCAGAAAGGTAGAGGTAGACCTAAAAAATCTTGGTTAGAATATTTTAGTAATGACCTTTCTTTATTATATTTAAATGAGAATTTAACTCTTAAGTCTTAACATGACACAATGGAGAAAATTGATTCATGCAGCCAGCCCCACATAGTGGGATAAAGGCTTGTGTTGTTTGTTGTGTTTGTATCATTAAGATATAAAAATTATAATATTGTGTCCAACCCGTGTCCATGTCCAATATTTTTAATAATTGACGTGTGTCCTGTTCGCGTCATATCGTGTTCATATTGTCATATTCTTGTTTGTGCATCATAGCTAAAAAGATGTCACATGAGTGGAGAAAGAGTGTGTTGGTTCCTATTAAAATAAAATTAGCGCACAAGACTGAATTATAGAAGAATTAAATTAATATGTCATACGATAAGATTATGGGAGAGAGTAATTGAGTATAGATTACGATGTGATACTAATGTTTCTCAAAATCAATTTGGATTCATGCTAGGTAGGTCTACTTTGGAATCTATATATTTGTTGAGAGGTGGTAGTGAGACTTGCAATGCTTTATGCTTTATTGTGTCATTAAAAGAGAAGCATAAAATTAAGTGTTATAGAGATGAGGATTCTTAGGTGGATGAGTGGTTTTACACTTGAGACAGAATGCAAAACAATTATATTCGTGGAAAGGTTTGAGTAGTTCCTTTGGTAGATAAGATTCAAAAGAGTCACCTTAGATAGTTTTGATACATAAAATGTCGGTTTTCTGATGACCATATTTGGAGAATAGATGTATTAAATACAACCCATGTTAGAAAAGATATAGGTAGACATTAAAAAAAATAGAGGTAGACATAAAATGATTTGATTAGAAAATATTAAAAATGATATTTTTTTATTAGATTTAAATAAGAATTTGTCTCGGAATAAGACACAACAGAGAAAAAAAAAATCATGTTGCTGACCCTACGTAATGAAATAAAGAGCCTGTTGCTGCTGCTGCTGCTGTTATGTACTAAGTTTTTATTTGTTATTCTCTGTTGCCATGCATCATACAGAATTACGTTCTTGTATGCCGGTCTTCCATTTTGAAAAACAAACTCAGCGACATCTTTTTGATAATATTTGTAGGTGGGAGTTGTCAGAAAGGATGATCCTATCTTTAAAGTGCTATCTACAGAGGAAATTGATGAGCACCTGACTGCCATCAGTGAGCGCGACTGACCGGTTAGTGTCATCAAAATTTATATACTTTGTTTCTGAAACGATGCGTGAGATTTAGAAGCTGTAATGGAAAACAATTGTACATTTCATGGCCCCCAACCCCACAGTACTCGAAGCTTTTTATCTCCTAAATATGCTCGTCACGTTTCATATCTTTCATGGCAATGCCAGTGTGCATCCGGTTTGATTTGTTAGTAGATTCAGGTACTCCTATTTTGCAAAAACTTCCTATTTCCGTCCTAATTTCTTCTCGAAGATTTTTTTTTTTGGAACGGGTATTCACCTGCTGCAAGTCCTGAAAGGGCGCTCGGCGGCATGACTAATCCTCGGCTGACCTAGAAGAGGCACCTTCCCTAGAAACCTATTTGCCCGCACTTGATTGGGCCCCACTTAAGAGTCGCTGGGGGTTCCCAACCGTGCTCGCCCACCAACCAAGCTAAGCAACGGTGAGTTTCTTGAATAATTTACTAAGCACTTATCTAAATTAATTGTTAGTACAGATTTATGCACGTCTACAGTATCGTCAATGGTAAAGGAGATGCGACTTTGATCTATTTATTTATTTTCCAATAAAATTAATGTTTTCCTCTTCTGTTCATTTTGGATGGTGTCCAGCAAGGAAAACATTAATTTTATAATATAAAATTATTTAAATTAATATAAAGTTTTTAGCATAATATTTGATGGCATTGACTTAAAACAAATAATTTATGTTCTAGAGGCTTCTAGAATTCATGGAATTTGAGTGCTTCATTTGTTATAGAGATTCAGGAGTTGTGGGAAGAGAAATAATTCCAAAAAATGAAGTATGTGTAACTATTTTATTTAATTATTTATTTATTTGAACGTTTTCGAAGTGTTGCTTTGTCGTCATAGGAATGTGAATTTGATTTAATTTTTAAATGATTTATATTAAAACTGAAACTGAATTAAATCATTCAAACAATCATGAAATTAAGGTTTCATTCGGAACGATTTTTTTAATGCTTTTTAAAATTGATTTTTAATAAAATAAATATTTTTTTATTAAAATATTGTTTTAAAAAAACAGTAAGAAAGCCGTCAAAGAACTTGTTTGGGCAAATAAATCAGTTTTGTGAGTTGATTAATGCTTTTTTGGGATGGCTTTTTTAAACAATTTTAAAAAAAAATTTAATTTTTGACCACAAACATGTTTTAAGAAGCCTAAATAGTCATACTATTGAGCTATTTCTTAGCTGATAAAAAACATTGTTAAATCTATTAATGAATAAAATTATTAAACAGTTTGTTAATTGGCATGATTAGTCTTATTGATCCTATTAACAAAATAAAATCAACAAATAAATTATTGGTTAATTGAATGAGTTTTATTGAGCTTATTAATGATAAATTCATTGAGCTTAAAAATGAAATTTTAATTAAATAAATGAGCATATCAACAAATAAGAATAAATAGCTTTGTCTTCACAAGAAAAAATAATCTAAGTATTTAAATTTATTCCATTAGTTAATTATGATGATGGCTAACACTAATAAGACATCACAAATAGCTTATCAAATATTTTAATTCTATAAAAAAAAAATCAAATATTTTAATTCTATAAAAAAATCAAATATTTTTATTCTTTTTTATTTATTGCTATTAGTTGTTAGTTGTGGGATTTTGGCCCATATTAGAGGTGTCAATTTTTGACGTAGCGACGGGAGCTCGACGCGTTCCTTCTTGTCGGATTGGAAAATTCGTGTCAGGTTGGGTTGACCCGAACCCAAAGCGAGTCGGGTTCGGGTCTAAAAATCTGACTCATTTTTTAAAACGGGTCGGGTTCGGGTTAACCCAAATAGTGCCGGATTAGTTTTGGGTTCGACCAGAATACGACCCGTTGACCCGAATTGACACCCCTAGCCCATATATATCACCAAGCATAGGTGTGTTGAGATGCTTTAAGCTACAACATCGTGAGAGTTCCGTACAACGAGTTGTGCTCCGACATGCAAAAAAATATTTTAAACAACTGATTTATTTAGGGAGAAAGTATTACACGTTGTTTAATTTGTTTGCAATGTATTTGATCAATAACTAAATATTAGGAAAATGTAATAAAACTAAATTACAATTTTATTTTGAGTTTTAGATAAGAATTAATATTTTTTACCTTATATTTGAAAATAATAAAAAAGCCAAGATATTCTAACAAAAATTAGTTAGGATAAGATTAAGGTTTTGTTTGAAACAGTGTTTTTTCTTAATTGCTCAATGCTCGTTTTGAAAAACACCTACGCTTAAAAAAAAGTGTTTTTACTCTACTTTTTCAACACATTCATAATTTCTTCTTGGTCGATATTTTACGACAGACTTCCGCCGAATCACCGACTGGCGTCGAACTTTTGTAAGACCAGCAACTGACGTTGGACTTTCGCCGGACCACCAATTGACGTCGAACCTCTGCCTGACCTCTAGCTGACCACCAACTGACACCCGAACTTCCACCTGACCACTGACTAACATCAAACTTCCATAAATTCTGACTCTAACACCCCGTATATTCTAGTCAACAATAGAGTTATTATCTTATTATTTTTTAAAACAATTTTTTAGTATACAAATATCTTGAAAACAAAGAAACAAACAAAGCCTATCTCTATCGAGCTTTAATAAGTTTAATTTTTTCTCTTAATATATATATATTTCAATTCATTCAATTATAACTATTTATTAGGTCAATTAGACTAATTTCAATATATATATATGCCTGAATATTTTAATATACAATATTTTTTATTCCATTATGTGGGATTGACTACATAAATCATTTTTCCTCATTTTATGCTATTAATAGTCAAATTCTCATTTAAATCTTAGATAAAAAATATCATTTTAAATGCATTATAACCAAGTCTTTTTACGTCTATCACTATATTTCTTAACATATATAGACCATATCTAAGATATTTACTCTCCTAATAGGATCATCAGAAGGCCAACATTTTATGCGACCACACCATTTAAGATTACTCTCTCTAATCTTATCTGCCACTAGAGTTACTCCAACCCTTTCATGTATTTGCTTATTTCACATTCTGTCTTTAAGTATAAAGTTGCTCATCCACATAACATTCTCGTTTATACAATTCTTAACTTAATTTTATGCTTTTTTTTAATGGCAAATATTGTACATCATAAAACATTAAAGGTCTCATCACCATTTTATAAAAAATTTCTTTACTTTTGCATGGTTTTTTTTATGTCACTTAGCATGATCAATGCATCTCTCCGCTTCAACCGCCAACTTGAATTCTACTAATAAAATCGTCATTTATTTCGCCATCACTTTGAACAATAGACCCCGACAAACTCTCTTTTTAATGGCTTGATCACCCAAATTCCAAATCGTACCACTAAATTTTATGACTACTAATTACATTCAATTTATCATATTATCGGTCTACTCTAAAGAATAATCTTTAAATTCTATTGTTGACCTTCAAAATTCAAGTTTTTTATCAACTCCATACGTAGCCTTATTGACAGGAAGAATATCAGCAATAAAAAGCATCCTCTAAGGTTTAACACGATCCGAAAATCCGACTTGAACCCGATTCAAAAAATTCGGATTAAGGTCAACCTGTTTGTGAAACGGGTCAGGTTTGAGTTCGACAAATCAACCCGTTTCAAAAATAGGGTCTGGTTCAGGTTGACCTGGAAACCCGGGAATGACTCGACTCGAAACTTGACTGCGTCATATGCGTTCGCTGTCGAGTATGCCAGAGCAATTAAGTCGCGTGTCGCGTCGAGTATGCCTGCATCGTCTGCCCGTGTCGAGTTTTCGGTCGTGTGTCGTATCAAGTCCAGTTGACGACGATACCGATTGCCGCAACCATGCCGCCGTTGCGCCTGAATCAGAACGCAAAACGGGTTTGATCGGGTCAACATGGTAACACACACGAATAGAGTCCGGGTTGAAATATCTTACCCGTTTGCAAAATCTAATCGGATTCGGATCGTGTCAACTAGTGTCGAATCAGTTTTGAATTCGGCCCAAATCAGACACGTCAACCGATTTTGACAGCCATAGCTATATTGAATATTTGAATGGAACAAAATTAAGTTAATATCGGTTGTGTGAATGTGCTCGGTGACGGTAGTGCTGTGGGCCAGGCTTTATTAATATTCCTACGACTAGCAGCAACGGTACCAAAATGCGAACGCCCGCACCAAACACTAACCTGCAGCAAATCATACATCCACATAGACCGAAATGCTACCATGCGGAGCGCCCGCACGGATTGAGGCATCAAACACGGAATTAAAGGTTCCCAATACAGCAGGTGGCAGCGGCGAAAACTGGCGGCCAATGAAACCGATCGGCTGACGTGCCGCCAGTTAAGTTCACCGTGTGGTCCCCACAATAATTCCCTACAATCATTTGCCTTATTTATAGAATTGGAAATGTTTGAGTTAGATAGCCAATTTTATTTTCCAAAAAAACAAAAACATATTTTCAATTGAGTTGGAACGTGCAGAGCTGATTATGAATATTATTTTATTAATTGGTTTGTTTTAAAAAAAAAAATTTTATATCACTTTGCATTCTTTATTCATCTTTTTGTCTTGCAATTAAGAGTCTCTATGGATAATTTTATTTTATTCAATTTATAAGTTAATATAAAATAAAATCATATTTGATATATTAAATAATTTTTTATTGAAAATTATATAAAACATAAATGGTGGCTCATGAAAATGATCATCAAATGTTAACAAAAACAACACAAGGTTATGATTGGATTCGATTTTATGTTAAAGGAAGATGGAATATCTAAATAATAGTTTTAGTATTTCAAAAATAAGTTAGTTTATTTTGTTAAAATAAAAATAAAAATAATAAAAATATAAACTAAATATATTTTCTAATTGAAAATAAACAAGTGAGCCCAAAGAATATCTAAGAATTTATAGTTATTAATATAATTTCATAATTTTAAATCACACCAAAAAAACTTATGAACATTATTTTATGGTGTAATTTATTTTTTTATACATATATTTTAATGTAATTTAGATATTAAACTATTATAAGGCACAAGCTTAAACCAAACACCTATTTTAATTGTGCTTGAATAATGCAATTATAGTTCAATCATAGTTTGATTTTTTTAAAAAAATATGTTCAAATATGTTTCGCTTCATATTCAAACTTTGCTCGAAGAACATATATGTTATATATTGATGAAGTATTTTTTAATAAGCATTTAACGTTCTTATATTGTATAGAGAGGCAAATGAAAAATATGACATATAAGCTAGTTAGATATTCGTAAAAAATGAATCAAATGATTGATGTTTAAAAAAATATAATTTTTTTTAGAACTCATTGATCTTATATACAAGTGATGAAGGCTAGTTTAATCTAAAACTAGAGGTGATGCAATGGTTTGATATAGAAACACCGTCAATTTCTTTAACTAAGCTATTTATATGACTGATGCAAGATCAATAATTTTACCATCTTTCATTAGTTTCAATAATGATGTGAATATTCCATATCGAGAAATGACCAGAGATAGGTAATATTATGGACATATAAGCTCTAAGTGATAGTGGTTTCATAAAAAAGTATTTTAATATTAAAGTATCAATTTCAGTTTATAGTTAACTTGAAACTAGAGAACAACTAAGGTGTTCTGCTTCTTTAAGTACCTTGGGACTAATAGTAATAATTAAAGTTATAGAGAACACATTGATAACTCCCATCATATAAGATCCAATGCTCAAAAGTATCTCTAATTCAATATTGACATCGTGCTCGAGTTTATCGCCAACTCAATTGCATGTCAACCAATAATTTGAGATCAAAGTAGAGTTGAAGCAGATGATATATATACACTCATGGAGCTTGTAATCTCAGATTTTGGTAAGTTGGTAACATAAGGAGCCTTAAATTAGATCTTACTTATACTATGATTGTAAGATCAAAATACCATAGACATGCTCAACAATATCACTACGAGAAAACCAGTTAATACCGGCGGATAAAATCCGCTGCTACTATAAGATATCTGTCGGACCCATGGGTTTCCGGCGTCCTTTCCGGCGGAATTACATGCGCCGGTTTGGCTCGCGTTGATAAATATTTTGCGGCGCATATAATGTGCCGGAAACATTTCCGGCGCACGTTCCGACACATTACCGGCGCAAAAAATGATGGCAGCCGGCGACCTTTCGACCGATAATTCCGGCGACATAGGAGCCGATAATTTGGTCGTATGGGTCCGCCGGTATGTACCGGCGGAAAGAACGCCTTTGGTACGCCGTAAATAACCTGCGGGAATATTTACGGCGCAAAATATGAGTCGAACAACGCCGGCGGATACGACGCCGGAAAAGGCGCCGGGAAGTTCCGGCGTACGAAGAGACGCCGGTATGATCGATCAGAGTCGTTGTATCGTCGTTTCCAGCGAATGTCCGGAGCAAAATCCGCCGGAAACCTGTAGCATTGACAAAAAAAAATGCCTTCCCAGCCAACAATCAAATTTCCACACCTGCAAACCTATACAAATATCTATCCACAACAGTTTATAACAATTCAACAGATGCACAAAAACATAAATACTCATTAAAAGGAACTGTTCAATAATAACAACCAACTTACAACATCACATATTGTTCAATATTACAGATTCAAAGAAATAAACAAGTTCATAAAATAAACTAAACTACTCTGAATCCGTGGACTCCTCCTCAACTGGAGCTACCTCTTTTCCACTCATTTGCTCCCTCATTTTGCGCATTTCATCCAACAACTGATTGTGTTGCTCCTGCATCTGCATTTGAACATGTGCTTGCAAGTGAGCTTGTCAATCAGCTTGTGATTTTCTTACTTGTTCTAGCTCAGCTTGTAGGGCACTTATTTGTTGAGCTTGCAAGGAGTCATGAGAACTGGATGCGAAGCTGGATGCAGTAGAGGAGGTCATCCCCTCGTATGCCTGAGCTTGCGCACCTAAACCATAAACTCTCCCATGCTGCATTCCTCCGACGACCTGCGACCAGATGCGATATCCGGCGGAAGGAAAGAAGTGACGGGCCAGAGAGGCTCGGTCTCGAAAAATAGGGCTTTCGCTGGCGGATTTTCCGGCGTTTTATCCGCCGGCGATAATTCCGGCGCAACCTGCACCGGTTATATTTCGTTGAGTTTAAATACCCCGACGTCATATCCGCCGGAAAGTGCGCCGGTGATTTTCCGCCGTAACATGCGACGAAAATGGTGAAATGTTGGTATATGCCGACGCCGATACCGGCGCAACTGACGCCAAAAAGGTTCCGGCGTACTTTGCGTCGAAAAATCCGCCGTAGATTTTCCGTCGCAACAATGCGCCGTGCTAACCGGCGCGGAATTTTCCGCCGAAAAATCCGACGGTAATCGCGTGTTTTCCCGTAGTGTATCTCATTGGACATATACTAAATTATAAGTTTGTACCATTCGGTCTTAATATAAATCTGAAGGTGAAAAGAGATTAAGGTTTTGTAGTGTCATGAGCAAGCTATCACCTCTATGAGAGGGATCCCCCGAAACATCTTTTTAAAAATTATCATCTTATTTATTTTTGTTACACATGAAAAAAATTAAGGAATAATTATTGATTTTCAGCAAGATGGCGAAGGACCTTTCAAATATCTACATTTTATTTGGGTATTTGTATTCAATGATTCAAAAATATATGTCACATATTGTTAAGTGTTGATGAAATAATCTTGAATATACACAATTGAGGTACTTTGATAATCGCAATAACATGAGATGCTATAAGTCAGATTTATATAATATACCATTGATAGTTGTTGACTTTGAAAGTAATAAGTTGCGACTCGACTCAATTTCATAACCATATTGATTATTGAAGGAGTCGGAAGTCCTATTGAATAACTTGGTATTTGTCTCCTATACAAACAACAATATTGATGAAGCTTTATTAGCCTTCCTTTCAGATGCATAACATGGAACTTTCATTCTATCTCGTGTTAATGAATGTCATGATAAAGTTCAAAATTGATCGTTGTAATGAGAACTATCACTTAGCTTTCAAGATTATAGAAGAGTTGAGTTCTTATATTGAGATTGATGGGATCATGCTTTTTTTCTTAGAAATAGATATAACTTGATAAAAATCGATATTTCAGATAACTTCAATAATTTTTATTTCACAAAAAATCTATGATAGGTATGTAAATCCCTTTTATTATTTTATTATATATTTTACAATAATTATTTAATCATTTTTAAAATTTTAGATAAATCAAAATAAAATATTTTCATGCTATTCGGACAAATATAAATGTATATTTTGTTTCAACAGAGAGGCCCTATAAAACTAACCCCCATTCCCATTCCTGAATCGCGCGAGATAGGTTTCCGGCGACGTCGCCGGCGATAGGGAGCTTGGGTGGAAGGAAGGAGGGATTTGAAGTGATCAGCGTTCTGGATTGGCGAGAGGCTAATCGAACGGCTGAGGCTGAGTAGAACACTGGGACCCTGAGATGTCCTTGATCGGAAACCCTCCTCTCGGAACCGAGAGGAGGAAAAAATTTCCATCGGCGAAAGCAGCGGCATCGATCGCTGGAGAAGAGATCCGCGCTTCATCCGCCTGGAGAAACGAGATATAGCAAAATCCCATCCATTGGTAAAAATCATTGAAGATTTTGTTCGAGCGGAATAGTTACAGCTTGAAGATTCCGCCCTATCTTCTGCTTGTTCCGCTAGGATTTCAATTCTGCTGCGATGTCGGCGTCTGCGATGAGTGGTGAGGCGGTGGAAGAAGAGGAGTTCGGATTCGCGGAGTGCGAGTGTTGCGGGCTGACGGAGGAGTGCACGGCGGCCTACGTGGCGGCGGTGAGCGCGAGGTACGGCGGGAGGTGGATCTGCGGGCTCTGCGCCGAGGCGGTGGGCGAGGAGATCTGCCGGTCTGCAAAGCTGATCTCGACGGAGGAGGCGTTGCAGCGGCAAATGAGTTTCTGCTTGAGTTTCCGATCGGCGACTTCTCCGCCGACGGCGGAGACCGGCGATCACCTTATTGCCGTTGTTAGGCGGCTCATCCGCCGTAGTCTCGACTCGCCACCCCGCCTTCTGCTGTCTACCTCTCGCAGCACTTCCCGGAAGGTTCCCGCCGTATCCGGCCAGTCAGAAAACTGCTTGGCGACTATTGGGGGTAATTACCTCAGCGATGTCGGAGATGTCGATCATCTCGAGGTAAAGAGGTTGAACTTCAATTAATCTGTTGGCGGAATCAAAATTTGAATGAAAAAAACTCATCAGAGATTTGAACACCCGGCTTATATCTACAACTACAAGATAATTTATCAGTAGCTTTTCTCTAATCAATAATTACTAAAAAAACAAAAAAGATGAAGCATGAGGACAACCCAGATCTTCCCACCGCTTCGGTTCATGAAGAAATTTGTCAAAAATCTCATAGGTAGGCTTTAATCTTCATTTTGTATGGAATCAGCAACTGTAAAATATCAAATTTCCCTTACTGTTTTCAGATTGTTGTTGGTAGTTGTTCATCTGTCATATAAATCTCCGTTCTATTTTGTTCATCGTTGTCCACAAATGAATTGCTTCCCTGCTATTGTTCTACTGTTCAATGTATCTGAAATCAATATTACAAAAAAAATTTAGAAATTTTTTTAATAAAAATCATATCAAAATATTCTGATCTGTAAATCATTACCAACGCGTTAACATAGCGTGCACAATTCCATACCATCAGTAGCGTGTGCATCTAATATCTTAGGAGAATATATTTTTTATTTAAAAAATATATTTCAATTTATATAAAAAATGTTTAATTATAAAAGTAAAATACACCTGTTTCATGCGCGCGGTTTAATATTCTTTTTATTTTGTGAAATTAAATATTTTCATTAACAAACAAATATGACTTTAAGATTAATTATTGATGATAATTACATCTGTTTGTGGGGCTGCCACTACTGTATAACAATGACTAAGACAACATTAGAAGACAAATTTTATTGCTGATGTGAGAAATTTCATTATTTTGTAATTTGTGAAATGTCGGAGGCAATTCATAAGAGGGAAAAACTTTAGTCTTTATCTTTGAATGTGATCATTTGCATGTCATAATAAAATATGATGTTGTTATGAAACTGCAATTTAATAAAAATTTAGGCATTTTTAATTCTCTTATTTATATTTATATATTTTATTTTTTCAATCACAGTCTTAAAAGTGTTTTTTTAAAAATATTTTAAATACACATTATTTTTTTATTAGCTATTTTTCTTATGAAGAAAACAATTGAAAAGCTATTTCAAATAAAGCCTTTTTTGAATATGGGTAATGATTCGTTTGGGACATTTTTTTAAGTGATTTTTACAATAATTTTTTAGTATAAATTTTTTTTTAACGTGAAATTTTCGTACTAAAAGTAGAAAGCAGTAAGAAAGATGTCTCATACGAAGCCTAAGGTATTAAAATTTAGGCATTTCTTGTTGCGAAGTTTCTTTAGTAAAATGGTCAATCTTAGGCCTCTTTTTTAAATATATTTTTTTTAAGTAGAATGGTTATTATGGAAAAGTAAATGAAATCTATTTTCATGTTTCATAATTTTGCTAAAAAATGGTTTTAAGTTATTTTGGATAAAAATTTTGCTGAGTAATTTTAAAAATGTCCAAAAATATATATATATATATTTTAATCTTAAAACTATAATCCATAGAGATTTTATGAGATGTTGTCCTCTTTTCATGGAAGGACTTCATAAAGCTTATTTTCTCATTAAAAGTCATGCTCCTTTAATAAAAGGATTTATAAATTATTTTTTTAAAAAATGTCTATGATTACTGTATAAATTATCCTACAATTATTAATTGCTTCTATAATTGTTATTCTTAATTATTAATATTAATTATTAATCTTAAATTAATTATCTAACTGATAAATATGCTTTTACAATAAATAAATATGGTTAATATATTGTTAATTAATAATCATCACATTTGTTTTTTATTTACTCAACCTATATCATTATCACAAAACTTTTTATCAAATAAATTCATCTATTATAACATTTGAAAATTCAATCATAACTTTATTTGATGGTATGACTCAACACCACATAAAAACTACACAAAATCACAAAAAAAAAAAAAAAAAAGTACAACATGCATCCTTAATAATAAGGGTGTCAAAACTTGACCCAAAAAATTTCGGGTTTAGGTCAACCCATTTGCCATGCGCATCGGGTTCGGGTTCGATATTCTGACTCGTTTATAAAATCAAATCCTGCTCGTGTTTACCCGGAAACCCGAAATGACACGGAGGCACTCGAATATACCCTCTGAAGCACGATCCCTCCCTCTATACCGCGTCAACAGCGCTTGATCTCGAACTTTGCGTCCGAACTCTGGATCTCATACCCGTGATCCCGCCCTCTGCACTACTGCATATGTTGGCATTTTTGTTGTTATGGTATCCCTAAGAGTTCATCCATTGTCCGTCATTGAGTGTCTACCTCGCAACTGCTCCTGCTGTTTGTGAGATGAAATTTGACAATGGACACCATGTTGATCACGAATTAGACACAACGCACTGGTGCTCAATCCCGGATTGCGATCCCGCCCTTTGCAGCATGCCAACGCTCGATCTTAGAGCACACAACTCCAGCTACTCAACGAGCCCTCTGGAGTTCAGACATGCACCACTCTCCGCATGCAAAATTGGGTTCGCAGGTCGGGTCATTTCAACCCGATAACCCATGCAGGTTAGGTCAAGGTTGGACTTCCTAACTTTGCAAAACCGGGTCAGACTAGTGGTCAAACGTTTAGACTCGGGTCAATTCAGGTTTGACTCATATCCGACCCGTTGACCCGTTTTGACACCCCTGTTAGTAATATATTATACAAAATTATGATAAATTAATAAAGCTGATAACTTTGTCAAAAGGACCTTTGATAATTAAATTATAATATATATAAATTAATATATTGACTAATGCATATTTTGAAGGGCCATTCCTTGTAAATTTGCCCAATATTTTTAAATAGAAAAATGGCCTATAACCCTTCTAAGTAAAATATAAGAAAGTCTAGAAGCTAAAGCAAGAAGGCTTATATATGTAAGTTATATTAGATTGGAAATTCAACGTAGCCGCTCAAATGCAGCTTTCAAAGGCATTATTTTCTTCCATTGTGTTGCTTAGTCCAATAAGAGAACAAATAGATTGTATCAGCTCAAGCTAGCATTGATTTTAGGGCTACATTAGTTGTCTAAAGATATTAAATATATTTTAAAATCATGAATTTTAAGTATTCACATAAAATCATAATATTTAAATAATTTTTTTCTTATTATTCTATTAGTTTATGTGATTAATGTGACCTAATAAATACAATTATTATTTTAAATGAGTAGTTTCAAGGAATCAGATCGAGTACAGGCGAAGATTTGGTGTGATATTTTGAATAAAATATGAATAAAAATATCTTGATTCATTATTAAATTCTATAACTGTTGAGGCTATAGTATTTTGGTATTGGATGCCCTAGCTTTTATGATAGAGGGATCATATGAATTAGTTTAGCTATCAAATAGAATGGCCCACTCCAATTTAGTCCTACTTCTCTAGTTTCTATGGACTAGTGCTTTGATTTGACTTATTTACCCTTATGTTAATGGATGAAGAAATTATTCTGTGCGAAGTTTGGACATAGTTCTGTGTCCGAACTTCAATAAAATCTCGACATCGGGATTGTATATATACGTGGATATTCATTTCTAATTTGCATTCAAATTTTTTTCTTGCAAGCCCGATTGACCCGGCCCAGAAATTGCTTGTTCAAATATTAGGATTTAGGATTAATGCTCTTTTTTAAATGAAATACCACGAAAGTTCTATATTTTTTAGGATTTTGACTTAATAAACTTTTCATAACGGTTAAGAAAAAATATTCGAGGAGAAGCCAATGAAGATAAAGACTGGTTTGAAGGAGAAAAAGCTGATGAAGATGAAATCTGGTTTGAAGGAGGAAAAATCAATGAAGATGAAGACTGATTTGGAGAAGGAAAAGCCACAAACGCGGTATTTCATTGAACTAGTTGTTAATTACATAACATATTGAGACCCACAAGCAACAAAGTGCCCACTCTTTGTTGTAATTATTTATTATTGATTAGATGAGATAAGTCCATATTGTATTTTTAAAAAATACCATAAAACACTTGCATTTTTAAAATAATTTTTATTACTTGTATTGTATTATTTATCTTTAATGTTTATAATAACAAATTCTATCATTAAATCATTGATTTCATCATCAACCTTCCTTGTTAAATATTTAAAATATAAATTAATATGATATATCTATATATACACTCAAATGAAGCAAATAAGTCATTAAAAATTATGTTAGGATATCCGAATATAAATTATAAATGTACTTAAAGAATATTAAATTAGTTTTGACATTAATAATATAAAAAATATTATATATTACAATATTTTAAAAATAAATTTAATAAGTTTTAAATTTATCATATTAGAATTTACACATTAATATTTCCTTTAGAATATTCACAACATTCATAATTTCTCCCAATCTCCCTCTTTCTCTCTCTCTTAATATTAATAAGTCTGCTGGTCTTATTTAATAGAGTTGGTAGTCATCAAACATATTTATAGAGCTCACTAAAGCCAGCTGAATAAGGCTGACCAAAATGTGCCATCGAATTAAATTAGTTTGACTGGAAGAAAATTTCTTTGTGGACATTTAGGTCAATAAAGATAGACTCACAGACGCAACATATATGTAAGACTCGAATTCAAAATCTATTAATTGATAGTCAAAACTTTCAACCAACAGATCAAGATAGGCTGTGAAAGAAATTTTTATGATCAAACCTACTGAAAATTTTTCTTCCTTGAGTTGCTTTCTAGTCCAAGATATGACCCAGACAGGGCAAAAATGTACATATTTATAAGTCATGTGCCATGCCTTTATTTCATATGGACACATTTGAACATGCCACTATTATAATCCATTTATAGGAACAATTATTACGTCCTTCGACCTATGCAGAGAAACATCCGGTTGTAGGCAAAATCCTGCCTATACCGAGGTGTACCACCGAGTTTTTCCAAAAAAACTCGGTACACCTCGGTATAGACGGGATTTTGCCTACAACCGGATGTTCCTCTGCATCCTTACACCGGACCAAATAAAAGTTCCATTTATAAGGACCATATGATATCATGATAGGGTTGACAAAAAATTTAGATAAATAATTAATTTGTTTATGATTATTTTTTAAAAAAACTTATTTATTTAATGAGCTAAATGTGAATAAAGTCTTATTTTATTATTGCTGAATTTAAAGTTGTGGATAAAGTAAACTAAATTTTACTATAAATATTGAGGAAGAAGAGTAAGTGAAAATAATTTTATGGTAAATTGGAAATGCAGTGTATTGAAAATATGTGGATTAATGTAAAATAAATGCATACGATACATTTTTTTTATATGATTTGAAATATAATGAAAGTGAAAAGCTCAATATCGTGGTGATTAGTGGTGGCATGCGGCGACATGCAACAACAAAATGTGACAGTGGCCCAGTAGTGGCGGCTAGTGGGGATTGTCATCCAACAATGACAACAACATCCAACAGCGAGGGTGCTTGCCAGCGGTCGGCTGTTGATAGCTTGAGCGGAGTTAGCTTGTAATGTATTTATATACTAAGAGAGAGAGAGAGATATATATATATATATATATATATCAGCTATTTTTTTGCTTAGTATTAAAATTTTATATTTATTTATAGAATAAATTAATCTTTAAATTCCATAAAAATGTTACTTATATTAACTTATTTAAGATGGATATCCTTTCATGCATCATTTAATTTTGATATAATTTAAATAGAAGGGTGTTATAGAAGCAAATATAAGAATATATAAATATATAATAATTGTGTGGTATGTTTGTAAGTGTTTTTCTCTTCTGCTTTTTAATGTTTATGCAATAATCGATAATAGTAAAGGCATTTGGTCAAATATAAAAGTAATTTGTATTTAGTCAAAACAAATGATATATTATAAATTTATTAGAAAATAAAGGATTGTCAAATCAGAAATCTTTTGTTTGACTAAAGTTTTCTACTTGATCAAGTAATATTCCATTAAAGAGAATAATTTAAATTTTAAATTTAATTTGGCTAATGTTCAACTCTGTCAATTTAAGGTCAATCCACATCAAATTTGACTAAAAATTATGTGAAAATATTCTGATATAAATTATAACATAATGAATTTTAAAAATAATTAAATTTACTTAAAAACTAGTTTAAGGGCATGTTTGGACAAGCAGCGGTGGTCGGCGAACGGGCAACAGTATGGAGATGGTTGAGAAGAGATTCGGTGGCGGTTGACGAACGGGCGAAAGTCCGACAACGATCAGTGGTTGGGAAAAGATCTGGTGTTGGTTGGTGCTAGAGAGCTCTCCAAGCTTTCTCCTTTTACTCTTCCTATTTTTGCCTCCCCTCCCTCATGTGAAGAATGAGGGATATTTATAATTTTTTTTTGTTGCGAATGAGTTGGCTTGTACATAAGATCAATGGCATGTTTGGAGTGTTCCATCGGACGGCTTATAATGATCCCCTTGAACATGAATTGTTTATTAAGCATTTAGATGCCCTAGAGATGTTAAAATTGAGTGATCTTAGGCTCGTTGAATTCGCCTCGTCAAGCTGCTCGATTCGACTATAAGCATGCCATATTTGGGTGTCATTCAGTTATCCAATTAATGCTCTAAAACTTCCAAAGATGTTTTGATCCTTTTATTAGAATCCATTTGGGCTCGATTGGACAAATTTTGGTGTTGTTGGGCTCGTCTTCTTGAGATGTTCAATTTGACTAAAAGCTTGCAGAAATTGTAGACCATATACTCTAGATTTAATTTTTGAAGCTTCAATCTCATATATTGTATCGAGATTTGTGCCTGATTAAAATAAACCTAATCCCATCTTTGCATCGAGATTTCTGCTGGGTCATAATGAATTTTGATGGCGTATCAAGTTAAATAAAAAATTTTTTACTATAAGCATTAAGGCTTCGTTTGGGATGGCTTTTTTACTGTTTTCTAAAACGGAGTTTTAGTACAAAATTTTTTATTTTTGTACTAAAACTTTATTTTAGAAAGCAATAAAAAAGCCGTCCCAAATGAAGCCTAAGGCTTCGTTTGGGGCAGCTTTATTATTGCTTTTTAAAGCAGCTTTCTAGTTCAAAAATTAAAATATTTGTACTAGAAAGTTGCTTTAAGAAGCACCAAAAAAGCTGTCCCAAACGAAGCCTAAATGTGTTACTAAACAGTAAACAGTAAACATATATATATTTTTATATATTTTTTACAGTTAAATAAATGTTTAAGAAGTTAGGTTGAAATAAATTGTATAATTAGTGAGTGAGAATGTCTCATCTGTTTGAATAGAGATAAGAGTTATATTTTTATAAAAAATTTTTGAAAAACTTTTAATGAAGTTTATGAAATTTAAAGTTAATATTAGTTATAATTACCTCAAATAAAATAATAAATTTAATAATTCTAAATTTTTTTAATTTAAAGCCAATCTACAAACCCTATGTGGATCACTTAGACTTTATTTGAGACAATTTTTTTAATGCTTTTTTAAATATTATTTAGTATAGAAATTTATAATTCAAAAAATTTTTATACTTAAAGTTGATTTTAAAAAAAAATTCAAAAAAGTCTGTGAGAATAAATAACAACTAGAATTATTATATTTTATATTTAAGAAGAAATTTATTTATAAAAAAATAATTTATTTTAACTTATTAATTCTGATTAAAATTAAAGAAATAAATAAGAATGTTGCGACCCGACCCGACCCGACCCGACAACCCACTCCAGGTCCACAACCCACCCTCACGTATCTGCCCACAAAAGTGTTTCGAAGCTTCGCGGCTGGCCATCGTTCTCGTGGTGGCGCGTACCCGTGGACGAAAGCCTAAGCTGAACTTACATGCCCTAATTCTCTAAACTCCATTCCTTCGTCCTCGTCTCTTCTCAACTCGATTAACAGGAGTCTCGATTACATTTTTTATGATCGGATGCCGAAACCCTAAAACCGATCCCCGCCAATCGAAATAGTGGAGTTAGCGTAATTCACGGTCATGGAGGAGAGGGCGAGGCTCTCCCGTAAGTTTTCTATAGTATTTATTAGTTTCTGTGCTTTGATTCCCCTTTTGCTCTTTTACAACAACGAAGACGTGATCAGGAGCCCGCTCCTCCGCCAAAACTCTAACTTTCATTTGCCTTGGCGGTTGCCCCAACTCACCCCTAGTAGTCATCGGAGGCTTGCGGAGCTTTCTTCGATCAATTCTTCGCATGCTTCCTTAGATAATGAACGGATGCCTGGGAATCCGACTGAGGTTTGCTTCGGAATAAAGCAGCACGCGGGCTTCGCCTCGAGTTGCGAATTTCTAAAGTCCCATCCAGATTGCAGCTCCGGTGGATTTGTCAATTACATATCTTTATTCTATTGTGGTTGTGAGAAAGTTCAAGTCTTGGGGTATGCTATTCTTGGTTTGGGGCTGCTGGCTCTGTTCTATCTATTGGGCAACACGGCTGCAGATTACTTCTGCTGCAGTCTTTCTAAGCTCTCTAGTTTATTGAAACTACCGCCTACTGTTGCTGGGGTAACATTGCTTCCGCTTGGTAATGGCGCTCCTGATGTTTTTGCCAGCATCGCTGCGTTTGTGGGTTCTGAAGCTGGAGAGGTTGGTTTGAATAGCGTGCTTGGCGGTGCAGTCTTTGTTACTTGTATGGTGGCTGGGATCATCTGTTTATCTGTTTCTGGGAAGAATGTAGAAATTGATCGGAGATGCTTCATCAGGGATATTGGATTCTTCTTATTGGCCTTGTTGGCGTTGTCATTGATCTTAATAGTTGGGAAGGTGAGTGTTTGGGGTGCTGTCATGTTCGTTTTTATTTACGCGGTCTATGCCTTTATAGTCGCAGCAAATGAGATACTGAGGAAACATGCCAGGATTTTTAAGTTGAATGCTGTGACGCCATTATTACCAGTTAGAGGGAGCATATTTTCTCATGGAGATGAAGAAGATGAATCCGTGTATGGCTCTCTCCTGGAATACGACTCAAGTGATGATGTGCCGCAGTTGCATAGTAGCTTGCCTCAGTGGATGTGGGCGTCAAATGTGGCAATCTACTCAAATCGTGGGCACAAGGGTGCGATGGGTGACAATTCAAGGCCTTTATGGGGATGGAGTGAAGATGGAGAGGAAGATCATCCATTATTTTCTTGTAGCAAACTCTTTATGGTTATTCAGATGCCACTTTCACTCCCAAGAAAGCTGACAATTCCAGTTGTTGAGGAAGAAAGATGGTCTAAACATTTTGCAGTAGCAAGTGCAGCATTGGCACCTTTGCTCTTGGCATTTTTGTGGAATTCTAGAGGAAGTGAGAGTTTCATGGCAAACTTAGCTGTTTATGTATTTGGTAGTCTTGTAGGCATCACCCTAGGCATTCTTGCATTCTTTTTTACGGGGCACGATCACCCACCTCAAAGGTTCTTGCTTCCATGGGTTTTAGGAGGATTTCTTATGAGCATTGTTTGGTTTTATATTGTCGCGAATGAGTTGGTTGCCCTTTTCCTTGCTTTGGGTCTGATATTGGGAATCAACCCATCCATTCTTGGACTTACAGTGATGGCATGGGGTAATTCCATGGGTGATTTGATGTCAAATACTGCTCTTGCTTTGAATGGTGGGGAAGGAGTTCAGATTGCAATGTCAGGTTGCTATGCAGGGCCTATGTTCAATACCCTTGCTGGGCTAGGGATATCAATGTTGCTTGGAGCATTGTCAACTGCACCATCTTCATACGTCCTTCCCAATGACAGTTCCTTGATTTATACAATGGGGTTTCTTATGACCGGACTCGTCTGGTCTCTGGTAATCTTACCAAGAAGCAATATGCAACCCAGCAAACTATTAGGATTTGGCCTTATAGCAATATATGTTATATTTCTCTCTTTACAAGTGAGTAGTGCTGTGGGTATGGTTTCAATTGTAGGTTTGCATTGAAGATATTCAAAAAAGTGATCTCTCTGTGGGTGAGTAAAAATAATGTGCCATTTTTTTTCACTTTTATTGGAACTCACCTTGCAGTTGGTGTAACATGTGAGTGGAATTGTGCATGTGATACTTCTTTTCTGATATGATGATACTTTTGGAGTTTTGTTTATATGTCATTATCAGTTTTATTGAAGTTGCTTAGGCAACCACATTCAAAAACTGCTTACAACTCAAACTTTCCTCTTCATGCGATCTTATGTTTGTTGTAGTGGCTAGTATTGTGTATTTGTGTGCCACCTGAAGTTTCATGACCACCATCGTAGTTTCAACTTTACGCAGAGGTCTTTAAAGATTGCTGGTATGTTTCTTTGTCCTTGATTTGTTATCAGTGCAGCTGGCTTAAAATTTAATACTTTTTAACTTTTTTGGTTGCTTGCTCTACTTGTTCGGTCTTGCAGTAACTATTCCATGCTACATGTCTATTGGAATTTATAGTTTTTTTTGTTTTAAATCTCAGATAAACGAGGAACGCTAACAAATTTTTGTATAGGGTTGCTATTGAGTTTTCTTCACATTCTTCAATGTATATTAACTAATTGAACTAAAAACATCTCTTTTTCCTCCAAAAATCCGCCTTTTTTCAAGTTAGAGAAAATTATACATTCTTTTGAAAGTCCCAAAATTCTGATGCGGCTGGCAGCAGCCCAGCTTCCCAGGAAGGTAGCAATCAAGCCCCCCAAGTGGGGCCCATGACCTCCTTTATCACTTATAGGAGAAGTGGCTTTGGGGGAAAACTCTTTGGGAAAGGGAGGAACTCCTTGGGAAAGATGTAAGGGGCATTTATTAGGGGATTTGAGCTGTTGAAAGGGAGAAATTATGAAGGGTTAGGGTCAGCAGTTTTTGTGAGGTGTTTGAGTTCATAGTAGCTACTAAGAATTGTGGGAGAGGCGATTCACCTCTTGAGCAGTGAATCAACTTGTCTTGTCTTACTTTGCTTGAAAATTAGTAAAAATAGCTCCTTGGTATTATTTATGGATCTATTTGGAGTAAGTTGTTTTTTTATATTGTTGTGTGCTGTTTTGATCATCAAGTCCTATCAAATTGGTATCAAAGCAAGATTTGGTACCTATGTCGTCGAAGAAAGTGGATGGTTTGGAAGAGAAACTAGAATGAGAAGTTGGTCAATTCAAATCTGAAGTTGAGGAAAGGATTTCATCCATGGAAGGAAGGTTTCCTAACCTAGAGGACATGATCAAGAAAATATTGGAGTAAAAGAAGTAGATTGGACTAGTAGCATTCTTCTTTGAGCATTCTTCTACAGCATTTAGCATTACCCGAGAAGGTGTGGGAAGATGTGACTATGGGCTTCATTGAGGGACTGACTAGATCAAACGGGTTCACTGTGATTCTAGTGGTGGTGGACATATTGAGCAAATATGCTCATTTTGTTTCCTTACGCTACCCATACACCACGGTGTCAGTGGCAACCACATTCATTTGAGAGGTGATCCGTTTACATGGCATACTTGAGGTCATTGTGTTCGATCGGGACAAGGTCTTTTTGAGCCACTTTTGGAGGGAGTTGTTCAAGATGCAAGGAACTACCCTAAAGCGGAGTACAACTTATTACCCCCTGACTGATGGTCAAACAGAGGTGGTGAATTGCAATGTGGAGACTTATCTTCGTTGCTTTATATCGTATACATCAAAGATGTGGACCAAATGGTAGTCTGGGCGGAATATTGATATAACACTTCATATCATACAACAGTCCAGATAATGCCATTTAAAATTTTATATGGGAGGGATCAACTTCATCTGATACATTATGAGCATGACAACACACCAGTGTCATTAGTAGAGTAGTACTTGAGAGAAAGAGATCGAATTTTGATAGAATTGAAGGAACTTCGGAGAGCACAACAAATAATGAAGAAGCTGGCGGATGGACATAGGAGAGATGTGCAGTTTGAGGTTGGGGACATAAATCATGATTTATCTGAAGATATTATCTTACAGACGGAGGATTTTGGCTCGACAAAGGAATGAGAAGCTCTCCCCCCACTACTTTGGACCCTATAAGGTAGTGGAGCGCATTGGCGCTGTAGCATATCGCCTACAATTGCCGCTGACTTCAACCATCCATTCTGTATTTCATGTATTGAAACTGAGATGAGCCATTGGAAACCATACACCCTTGTCTGCACTATTGGCCGCAGTGTCATATGATATGGAGGTGATATTTGAACCACTTGAGGTGAAAGGTGTGCGCCAAGGAGACAGGGGGATCAAAGAGGTTTTTATCATGTGGAATGATTTATTAGATTATGAGGCGATATGGGAGCCTTACAATACCATCCAAAAGCAGTTTCCCTTTTTTCACCTTGAGAAGAAAGTGACTTTTTGGGAGGGGAGTATTGATGCGGCTGGAAGCAACCCAGTTGCCCAGGCGGGCATCAATCCAGCTACCCAGCCAGGGGCCTAGGACCTTCTTTATCACCTATAGGAGAATAGGATTTTGGGGGAACTTTTTGGGAAAGTGGGGGAACTCTTTGGGAAAGATGTAAGGGACATTTATTAGGGGATTTGGGTTGTTTAAGTGGGGAGATTATGGAGGCTTAGGGTTTATGTTATGTTTTGAAATTTTTTAGCAGTTTTAATGAGGTGTTTGGGTTCCTAGTGGCTACTAAGAATTGTGGGAGAGACGATTCACCTCTCGAATAGTGAATCAACTTGTATCTTATCTTACTTTGCTTGAAAATTAGTAAAAGCAGCTCTCTTGGTGTTATTTCTGGATCTATTTGGAGTAAGTTATTTTTTATATTGTTGTGTGCTGTTTTGATCATCAAGTCCTATCAAATTCATCATCCATTCCTTTAACAAGCCCTTTGCTTGTTAATTGGCGAAGTTCTTTTTTTAAGTGTGCCAACAAAATTGCTATTGTTTTATTTGTTATTGCTACATATCCGTGTAAATATACTATTTGAGGTTGCTATTTACCCCTTTTTTGTCTTAGATTAAGTTTTGGCCCACTGGTTATATTTCCTTCACATTATTTTAAATATTTTGAAATTTGGCTGATGAAACTGTGCTAGAGTACCTCGCTTTCATCATTTTAAATCATCTATATTAATTCGTTCACACATTTTACCCTATGATTTACTAATTAGTTCATATTCCTCAACTCAACATCAATATTTACCCATTCCAGTTTATCTAATTTTCAAAATTTTTAAGTAGTTTGAATAGTAGTGTGTTGGTCAAAATTGTGACATGTTTCTATTTAATTACTTTTAGGCTTTGTGATGCAGGAGCTTGTTCCTTCATACAGCAACCTTTCCATATTCCACATGCCATGGCGACTTTTCTAACAAACTTTCTATTTTGAATATTTCAACCTTTGTACAAATGATGCTTGGCCATGACTTTAGCTGGGAATATAACATATGTTAATGAGTAGTAGATTGGACTGGTGGCATTCTTTTTTTTTTTTTCTTTAAGAACGTATTCTTGGTTATCTTGGTTCTTCTTTGGGAAGAAACTTGCAATATAGTGTTAGACCGGTTCAGCCGGTCCTGTATGGACTGGATCACGCAAAACAGGCGGATGGTTTCCACCTGTTGTGCTGCCGATCGAACCACAAATCCCACGGAGTAATTTAGGAAGGATTTTTGAGGAAGTTAGGAGAGAAATTTGAATGTAGTGATTGTTTAGAGATTTTCTTTTGAATTGTATGTGTTAAATAGTTTGTTTTTCTAGGTTTAGGGCATTTTGAATTTGACTGAAATTTGAGATCTCCTATATTTAGGTTTTCCTTTGGGCTCTAGCCAGCGTCTAGAGATTGGGAGAGATCGATCCTCCTCTCGAATAGAGGATCAATTGTATTATGCTATTTTCCATGTCTCTTTCATCAAATAATACAATTTTTTTACTGTTTTCGTGGTTTTGTGCAGATTTTTGTGAAAAATTCTCATTGTTTTTCGAAGATTGATAGAAAATACTTGAAATCTAAAAATATTTTCTATCATATAGTTTACTATTCTCTACTATTGCTTGCTTTTTTTTTTTTTTTGAATCCTGGTAAGTTGCTTGCGACATAACTGCTATTAGAGCTCACAAGCTTTGCAAGTTATGGCCAAGAGCAGCAGACAGCAAGTATCTGATGATGATTAGAACTTGCAAATTAGCAAGATACAATTGATTCTCTATTCGAGAGGAGGATCTATCTCTCTCAAATCTCTAGGCGCCGCTAGAGCCAAAAAAAAAAAAACTTAAATTTAAGAGATCTCAAATTTCAGCTAAATTCAAGATGCCCTAACACTAGGAAAACAAACTATTTAATGCATACAAATCAAAAGAAAATCCCTAAACGGCCGCTGCATTCAAATTTCCCTTTTAATTTCTCAAAAAATCCTTCCCGGCGGAGTGTGTGGCTCTTCCTGGAGGCGGAAAAGTTCCACCTCAAATTGCACAAGATGGGCGCATTATTAGCTAACACACAACAGAATTTTGTAGAAACTGGCCTGGGTCTTCAAGATGGCTACGAAAACTCTGTGGAGACTTGACGTAACTCACCTAAAAAATCTCAAATATGTTCATTCTTTGCCTAATCTGATGCAATTTTCACAGTTTTTGGTGGATTTCATGCAGTAAATGAAGGAAATCATTACCACAAATGCTAAGACCAGTCTTTACAAACAAGATCAATGTCTATTATTATCAATATGGCTGATACACATCATGATAACCAAGATCATTACATATCGCCACCATCAAGGCTAATGTATGCCATTAAACAAAGACCAATAGAGATCGGGTCTGCGGCTGAGTGATCGACGGAAGAAATTTCTAAGGCCAATATCTGTAATCCCAAATAAGGCGATTGCACATAGCCACCACTATTAAATGTTCATTAGCCACCCATATTTGACATTCATTTTTATGATCATCAATCTCAATATATCGAAGGAATAACAATTATTTTATGATAATTCTAATACATTAATGCCTCCCTACCACCATATGAGATAACTCCAATAATTTATATATATTATTTTACTATATTTTCTAATTATAGAAAAATATTTCATATATAATCAAAATAAGCTAGATTTAATAACCTAAATATCACTCAATTATGATATAATCAATGTACTGATCAAGGAATAAACACCAAATGTTTGTAGTGTCTAGTTTTCTAATTAAAATAAAGCACCCTTAGCACCTAATTTGATTAATAATATGTAAATCATTAGCCAAAAAGCCAATTCGGCCTTCTTTCATAGCCCAAGGTTGACACAGGAGAAATATGATGTAGGAAGTCATTGTAGGGTTGAAAGCAAATTCAACATATACTATAGCCCTCATAAAGCCCATGGATTGGAATTTTTGTAAGGTCCGGTGTCTTGATGTAGCTCTACGTTCGGACGCCAGTAAAATGGTGTCACGTGCTCTTAATTTTTATCGCGCGGCCCGACGACCCGACCCATACCGGACTCGGTATTGCTATGTATTGGCTGATTTGTGTAGGCTGGTGTGTTGCTAGGTATTGCTTGATATTGCCCGGCAATAACGAGAAATACCATTCTGTCAAGACCAATACCTAGCAATACCCCAGTTTTGCTAGGTATTGGTCTTGACAGAGCGGTATTTCTCGTTATTGTGAAGCAATACCTAGCAATACCTGAACATAGCAATACTGGGTTCCGGTCCGGGTCGGGCCGCGCGGTAAAGAGTAAGAGCACGTGGTGACATATTATTGGCCTCCTGATGTAGTGCTACGTCCGGCGTGCGGACCTAATAATTGTTCCATGGACTAGGGCATGATGACCCCGATGTTGTTTTAGCTTAGTGGGTTTTTCCAGTTAATGGCTTTTTCTCCTGATGGGCCGTAATTTAGGTTGCTCGGAATTGATAAGTTTTTTAAGAACTCAATAAAACACCCATTTAGTGATTATTTATTTCTTATTTGATAACATATTAAATATTCTTACATTGTTTTTATATTTATATACTTTAAGAACTATGCAGGAGGTATAAATTAGATTAAAATATCAAATAAATAATTAGATATATAAATTAAAATCTTGTGCTAATTATGTTCCATCTGATCTCCAAATGGAGCCTATATGGCTATATGATATCAAAAATAACTATTTCAGCAATTGAAATGATTTATTTCCAAATATTTGATCAGAATAATATTATTTGTTTTAAATAATATTTTAATAATCATCATCAATGCTACTTTATGTAAATGACTGTCGCGTGAGAGATTAATATGGCTTATATTTTTTTTAGCTTTGACTGTCATTATTTCTAAACCTTTATTTTATAAAGGGGCACATTAATCATCATAATTAGCAAGAGGAGCATATTTATTTATGAATTTAAAAATGAGTCAATTCTTCAAAATAATTGGCTGATTCATAATCAATTAATTTTTTTCTCATCAGTCTCTCTCTCCATCTAGCCTCTCTCTCACCCTCCTTATATTTCTCTCTCTCTCTCTATCTCCCTCCCGACTCTCCCGCTTCTCTCTCATGGTTCTTTCCCTCTCTCTCTCATCCTGAGGTGAGGAGAATACTTCAAAAGTTTTGACTAATTGTTTATTTTTTTAAAATAGCCATTTATCTCTCCCATTAGCTCTTTTCTCTCTCATATTTGAGTTGAATGCGACAAACAAAATAGCGCATTCAGAATGCCATGTTTCTTTTGGCTCATTTTGAATGCGCTATTTTATTTGACGAATTTGCACATTTTTGAATTTTGTATTAAATATGTTTTTTTTGCTAATTTTGATGATTAAGCTGCTGGTATATAAATTTTCACTATTTTTTTCATAATTTTAAAATTTAAAATATTTTCACAACTCAACTTAATTTTTTGGTTACTAATGAGATCTTGGGTTGAGTCTTGCGTATATGATATGTGTATAAATTTATCTTAATTGACTTAAATATCTCAAAATAAAATTTAAAATATTAGTGCTATAAAATTATTATAAGTATCATAAATTTTTTATATTTAAAATATCATATAATTTCCCCAAAAAATATCATATTAATTTTTATAATTATCTCTCTCATTTAAATTTGATTATTGAGAAATAAATATAATCATAATTTTTTAAGAAGATAATGATAATATGACAACAATTAAAAAACCAAATAGCCATCCTCAGACGACATTAGACGATTTAATATTTAGGTGAGGAGTCATTCAAAGATGGATCAGTGCTTATTTAATTATGCATTAAACGTCCTGACTAATTAATCCGTTTTTGGAAAGTTCCACTCTACCTTCCGTCGTAATTAATGACTTACACTGAACTTGGACAAACCTTCTAGAAGATTAATTAATTGTTAATTATTATTTTCTTGAGAGCTTTTATGATTAATTACTTTTTTCAGAAATTGTTTTTTCTTCTTCCATAAATGTTGAAATCTCATAGCTTTTTTTAAAGATTTTTTTTTTTTGAAGAGGAAATGCAAGTTTATAGCCAAATATTATGACGAGTGTTTTATTGTATTTTAAAATAGTCATAATTTGGTGGCGATGGTTCTACCACAGTGATCTGATAGCTAAGGTGGTTGGGTGACGGTTGTCTGATGCTTATAGTTGGGTGGCAACAATTCAATGGTAGTTGTCGGGCATCGCTATTGGATGATGGTGGCAAACCAACTATTGTGGTTTGGCGATAGTGGCCCGACGAAGGTGGCTAGATGGTGATGATCCAATGACAATGGTCTGACGATAGCCAAATGACAATGATCCAACCAAGATTATATCAATTTGATGATGGCAGCCCGACAGTGGCGTTTCATTGATGGTGGTGGTTTGATGGTACAGGTCTACTCCCGGTAGTACAGGTCTACTCCCGGTAGTAGTTTGACGAGTGCGATCGTCCGATGGCAATCTGGTGACGATGTTCATGTGGATGTTATTTAGCGATGTCAGTTAAGAGACAAATGAACCCACCACATTAGCAGCTGTAAAAAGTAAAATAGAAGACAATTAATGAAAATAATTATCTTATATATTTAATTAAACAATATTTTGCTAAGCTTAATGACAATTATATGACCATCATTAATTTTAATCCAACTAATATTTGTTGGGGTTAACGAAATAATACAATTGTAAAATTAATAGGTTTTAATTTATACGAATAAAAATACAAAAAAACTTGGCTATTAAATACATATACCGAATAAAAAAATATTAAAAATCTTTTTTTAAGAAAATTGATAGCTAAGTCTCAAACCTTCGGCCGGCCCGCTCTATATAAATCCAGATTGACGTTGTCATATGGTACTCAGATAATTGAACATAGAAAATAAAATATAATTGAATAAAAACGTGCGAAAAATTGATTTACCAATAGGCGGCAAAGATGTAATAAACCCTCAAACTCAAACATTCAATCTGGAAACGTAGACTTGAGACATAGAGACGTTTATTTTGCCTATTTCTCTTCGATAAATACTGCTCTATGCTATGGTAGAGGATAAATTATTATGTGGGGATCTGGGACGGTGTCTAGAGATCAATTAAAACGTGCGACATCATTTTTTTTTGCTTTGTACCGGTACTGGATACTAGGTGATATGACACGTACTGATTGGCCTTCGAACTGTTCGGTGCCTGCACATAATAATTTCTTATAGCATAGAGCAGCATTTGTCATAGAAAAATAGTCGAGATATACATCTCTATGCTTTATGTCATGGTTCATGAGTTCACGGACTCATCCGATGTTAGTACTATTTTTGCGGATCGAGCTGTGACATGTTGTTCAATGAAAATATTTACTCTCAAATGTTTCACGTTCTAATCGCTCAAACTTTGAAGCAAAAAGTTATTATTATTATTATTTTTTAAAATTAGTTATCATATATTAAATTTACAATTATTTGCGGCTCGTGTTGTGGCACGGTGGTTGAGGGCATTCGTGCTTCTCGTGTAATTTCGTGTTTGAGTTTTTTTTTTGAACGGGGGTATCTATCCGCTGACACTCAAGAGAGAGTACTTGGCCGCTTAACTAATCCCTCGGTGAAACCTAGCGAGGCCACTCACCGGCATCGGATCCACACTTGCTTTGCCCAATTGAAGAGGCTAAGCCGTGGTAAAAGGAATTATTGTAGAATCTCAGTTCTTGAACTGAGTTTGCAAAAGCAGAGATAAAGAAAGGTAAAGTACGAACATGACAAAACAGAGAAATTATTATTACTTGTCTTTTACAGAGTACAGGTATTACATATTTATAGATGTGTTTACAAGGCAATACAAATACTATCCAATCTTATTGTGCCACGTGTGAGAGCTGTTTTGTTGCTGTTGCTTTATCTGCTAATATCTCCCCGCAAACTGAAGGTTCTTCAATGACCGTCAGTTTGAGTCTTAGAGTCTTGAATCTTGTAGTTGACAAAGGTTTTGTAAAAATATCAGCAATTTGATCTATAGTATTGATTGGATAGATGCGAATATGCTTGTTTTGAATGTGATCTCGCACAAACCGTTGATCTATTTCAATGTGTTTGGTACGAGCGTGGAACACCGGATTGTTAGCGAGAGCAATAGCAGACATATTATCACAGTAGATGTCCGTTGGCTGAGATTGAGCGGCTCCAAATTCAGCTAGTAGCTTGCGAATCCAGATTACGTCGGTTGTTAAGGCAGCAAGAGCACGATATTCTGACTCGGTAGAAGATCGAGCAACTGTGTGTTGCTTTTTGACCGTCCAAGAGATGAGCGTGTCTCCGAGAAAGGAGCAATATCCCGATGTAGATTTTCTGGAATTTGGATCTCCAGCCCAATCGGCATCTGAAAAGGAGATAAGTTGAAGTTTAGATTTTACAATAAGTAGACCGAAACTCAACGTACCTTTGATGTAACGAAGAAGTCTTTTGAGAAGAAAGGCATGTTGAGGTGATGGATCATGCATGTGTTGAGACAAGAGGTTGACACTGAATGCAATGTCCGGTCGGGTCAGTGTGAGATATTGTAAAGAGCCAGTTAATTTCCTGTACACGGTGGGATCCGTGAATGTTGTGTCTGGCGGAATATCTGAGGGGAGTTTTGTACACAGCGGGTTTTGAACAGAATTACAATTAGATAAATTTGTTGTATCAAGAATTGAACTTGCATAATGTTTTTGAGAGAGAAAGAAGCCATGACTCATTCTTTGAATCTGTATGCCAAGAAATTTGTGATCCGAGCCAAGCAACTTCATAGAGAATTTGAGATTAAGTTGTTCAAGAATTTTAGACATAGTTGAGGTACTATTGCCGGTAAACAAAATATCATCGACGTATATAAGCAAATATAAATGAATATCATTTTTGCAAAATAAAAATAAAGAAGGATCAGAATTACTATTGGTGAACCCGAGCGAGAGTAGGTAATGCGTGAAAGTGTTATACCATTGCCGAGGCGCTTGTTTAAGCCCATAAATGGCCTTTTGGAGATGACACACGTAATTTGGGTTCGTAGTATCCTCAAAACCTTTTGGTTGACGCATGTAGACCGTCTTCGTGAGATTTCCGTGTAAGAATGCATTTGCGACATCTAGTTGATGTACCTGCCATTCATGAGAAAGAGCAATTGTAAGGAGAATGCGAATAGTTGGTAGTTTTGCCACTGGACTAAATGTCTCAGTGTAGTTTAACCCAAATTCTTGATTGTTGCCCAAAGCAACAAGACGAGCTTTGTGCTTGGCAATAGATCCATCCGTGTGGAGTTTGACTCTGTAAGTCCATTTACAGCTAAGGATCGGAGCATTTGGTGGAGGAACTAATCTCCATGTTGCCTGTTTTTGTAACGCAAGAAATTCATCCGCCATGGCTTTCCTCCATTCGGAATGTTTTACTGCTTCAGTATAGCTGTTCGGTGCTGTCGTTTGAGGCGTAGTAATGTGATGATGCAGTAGGTTCAAATGATTTACAGGCTTTAAAGATCCTGTATGAGTTCGGGTGATCATATGATGGCGTTGCGGAGCCTGAGCAGCATTCTGTGGAATATGTTGTTCTGATAAGGTAGGCTGAGGAATGCTGTGATGAAGTGTATCTTGTTGACCCGTATGTCTGATAGTGTCTGAGTTTTGTTTGGGTATATTCTGCATGATGGGTTTCTGAATGCTTGAGCACGGGTATGGAGTAAGCATTGACGGGGATGGTTGGATTGCTGAAGTTGAGCTAGCTGTCGTTTGCTCATGAAATGGAAAGATCTGTTCGTTAAATCGCAAATGCCGTGAAATAATAATTTTGTTTGAGGAAAGATCTAAGCATTTATACCCTTTGCATATGTCAGAGTAACCCAAAAACACACATTGCAAGGATTTAAATTGTAATTTATGACGAGCATGCGAAGGTAATAATGGAAAACAAGCACAACCAAATGTTCTAATAGCATTGTAATCAGGTTTTGTATTGTAAAATAATTCAAACGGTGAACATTTATTAGTGTTGATTGAAGGCAAGCGATTTATAAGAAATACGGCTGTGAGCACTGCATCGGGCCAGTATTTGTAAGGCATGTGAGCCAAGTGAAGCATCGATCTGGTGGTCTCAATGATATGCCGGTGTTTCCGTTCGGCAACACCGTTTTGCTCCGGTGTGTAAGGGCAAGAAATTTGATGAGATATACCGTTTGTTTTCAAAAATTCAGTAAACGATCGATTAAGGTATTCACCTCCACCATCAGTACGAATGCACTTGATTTGTTTTGACGTATGTTTTTCAATGTAATGCTTGAAATTAATAAAAGTAAGAGTAACATCAGATTTATGCCTAAGAGGAAACAACCAAGTAAATCGTGTACAATCATCAACGAATATGACATAATATTGAAAACCTTGCAAAGAAACATACGGGGCCGGTCCCCAGAGATCAGAGTGGATGAGTTCTAAAGCATTTGTTTTACGTAATACAGACGTAGTAAAAGGAATTTTATGTGCTTTAGAGACATTGCAAGTAGTACAAGATTTTGTAAAATCTATATTCAACTGAGGATTTAAAGAAGCTAGTAACTGTAAAATACTGTTATTGGGATGTCCTAATCGATTATGTCAGGAGAAATTGGCGGCACGAGCTGTAGAATGAGCATGATATGGAGTGTATCGACTTGTAGTCGGAAGCTTGTACAGGCCATTCCTACAGGGCCCTTGAAGAAGCACTTCTTGAGTCGTCAAGTCCTTCAAGGAAAAACCATTAGGATCGAAAACAATTGAAATGTGATTATCTTTAATAAGTTGAGATATAGAAATTAGATTGTACTGAGGAGCGGGAGAGTGAAATAATTGAGAGAGTTTTAGCTTACGATCAGGCAGTGATAACAAACCTATACCGGAGTTGGCAATGCTTATAGTGCTGCCATCTCCGATGATTACTCCGTCTTGACCTTGATATGGAGCGGAGACAGAGAGATTTTCGAAGGAGTTCTTTAGGTGCGAAGATGCACCTGAGTCAAGCAACCATTCGGAGTTGTTTCTTGTATTACCCGCAGCAAGAGCCGTAGGTTGATTCGTGGTTGTCTGCGGTATGAAGCTCAGATTCGATCAGTGCCAGCATGAGGAGGCCGCATGACCTTTCTTGAAGCAGATTTGACAGATCGTAGTAGCGTGCGGGTTTGATCTCTGTGAGTTCGGCATGTTTGGCGGACCCTTTCCGCGAGCACGTCTGGCTCGACCACGAGTGGAATAGAGAGCAAACGTCGGGTCTGGACTTGCAGAATTTCGGGACGCATCAGATGCCAAGTTTATTTCTTCACTAAGAAGAAGCGCATACAGATTATCAAGACTAATGGGTGTTAGCATTGTGCGGATGGCAGTCTTGAATGACTGGTATGAGGGAGGAAGACCATTGAGGATGTATAATATGATATCCTCAGTGTCAACAGTAGATCCAGCTGAGGCTATGTTATCAACTAAAGATTTAATATCAGCAAGATATTGAGTCATAGATGAGTTTTTGAGGGAAATATGATGTAACTCATTCTTTAGTTGAATTACTTTGGACCTATTAGAGGATTGAAAACGTTGGGCTAAAGTATCCCAAATGGCTGCAGTGGATTCCAGTTGGATAATATAGGGAAGAACAGGCGCAGAAATAGTGGAGCAAATAGCCGCCGAGAGGTTTTGGTCCGTGAGATGCCATTGAGCGAACTCAGGATTAGGCGATGAAGAAGATCCGTCGGAGTGAGGAAAAGAACGGGACGGAGCAGAAATATTCGAATCAAGAAACGGTGCAAAACCATTTGCAGAAAAAACTTTGAGGATTTGAGATCTCCATATGGAATAATTTTCAAGAGAAAGTTGGATTTGAACAATTGATTTGAGATTAGAAACAACAAATTTGAGTGTAGAGGAGAGCACCGGTGGATCTTGCGTGATGGATGCTTCCCGTGGTTGCCATTTAGCGCGATTCTTGATCGCCTGGTGTCTGATACCATGTAGAATCTCAGTTCTTGAACTGAGTTTGCAAAAGCAGAGATAAAGAAAGGTAAAGTACGAACATGACAAAACAGAGAAATTATTATTACTTGTCTTTTACAGAGTACATGTATTACATATTTATAGATGTGTTTACAAGGCAATACAAATACTATCCAATCTTATTGTGCCACGTGTGAGAGCTGTTTTGTTGCTGTTGCTTTATCTGCTAATAATTATAACCCATAATGGGTAATTATTACGTCCAGACACCGAACGCGTCTAGAGACCAATAACGGAATAACCACGCGCCATGTCACCTGGAGCTCGGTACCGAGCACTCGGTATTGCTCGGTATACGTCCGGATTCCCAATTTTTTGACGGGACGTAATAATTTTCCCAAAATGGGAGGTTTTGTTGGAGTTGCTCAATCTGTAAAAAAAAAAAATTACAATTATTTGTATAGATAATTACATCGAGCCAAATATACCCCACCGTCCCTTTTCAATATTGGATTCCTTAACGTCCAATCATCATTTTATCTCTAACTTTCTAAAAGTTAATTATGCACTCCTTAGTCCTGAAATTCTCTATCGATATAATTTTAAGTAAATTTGTTGTTATATTGAAAACTTAAAAAATATATGTATTATTTATTTTTTGAAGAAATATACTAAAAATTTTATTTAGGATCAAATTATATTTCTTTTTTCTGTTTAAACGATTGAGTTTTGATTCATGAAATTTTGAGGCAAATCAGATTCAAATTGATTTGAATAAGATCCGTTTTATGTTTTTTTTTTTTTAGGAAAATAATGATAACATTAATAAAAGGAAGGGTTACAAGTCCTTATAAAATCATAAGCTCTCTAAAAAACAGCATTTAAATGAAAAAAAAACCTATGAGCTATTGATTCCAACTACTACAAAAGAGGAAACATCTATCAATAAAACCACAAACTAAAGACCAACAACACACAAAATAAAAGAAGAAAAAACAATTCCAAAATAGGGCTTAGCAAAAGTCAGAACTACCAGCATCCTAGGGACCGCGCAAGGACCATCCAGTAGAGTGGGAAGCACCAACGGTTGCCACAAGGAAGTCGACGAGGATGCGAGCCCCAGCCACATGCGAGCCCCAGCCACATCATTGCCCCGCTACAAACCACCAAAAAACCACAATAAAGAAGAAAAGAAAACAAATTATCTTCTTTTGCCACCACGATTCCAAAATTTCCCGCGATTAGCAGCCTTCAGAGGTCTATCCGAAACCATCTTAAACTCATTATCAGGATCTGAAAAAGATTCAGAATCCGAAACATCCTCAGAAGAATTATTCAACCAATCACAATGAGACTTAACAACCATTCCGGACTTACTACCCAACACATTATGTGATTCCAATAAATTCACAGGCACATTGACTAAATTCTGTGGCTCAACCAACACACCAAGCACATCTGTATTAACAACCTCATCACCCACAACAGGGACACCATCCTTATTATTTAACTGTAACCGATCATCAACAGCAGGAGACACTATCTGAATCGACCCACCAACCACGCCAGGAGACGCTGCAACATTAGCAAGATTAGAAATCACCTTCTCACTAACAGCCGGCATCAGATTACCATTCGGGCTACCCTCAATTCCATCCGATTGACCAATTTCAGCACACGAAGGAAAAAAAGGCAAAGCATTTGGAGACAGCGCAATATCAGGCGCCGCCAAAACCCCAGATTCTAGTATAACATTTCCCTCCCTAATATTATCCAAAATTACATCAGCCGGTTGATTACAAACCAGTTCCTTACCAGAATCAACAACAGGCACATCAGACCCCTGTATTTTCGATTCAAGCATAACAATATCATTCGATACACCTGCAGGAACAGCCACATTCAACACAGGCATTTCGCATTGCTCAATCACAGTTTTTGAAACTTTAAGATTAGGATGTAAAATCGGGCAAGAGTCCTTAGAATGACCTAAAGAAATACAATGACTACAGAAACAAGGGATATCATCGAAGATAATAGACTGAACATATCCCGATTCCACAGAGCCTACCCAAACTTTCTCCGCATGTTTTTTGGTAACATCCATCTCAACCAGAATTCGAGCCAAGGACGGGCGCGAACCAGAAGCCGTAGCCAAATCCGATTTCAGAGGCCTACCGAACAGAGAACCCAAACCGAAAAGAATCCTCGGAGAAAATAAATGGGGCCTAAGAAGGGGAAACGAGACCCAAATAGGGACAATCGGAGAATCCATCTCAACATCTAAATGAGGCTTCCATTTCACCACTTTCATGTAGCAATTTTGAACAAAATAAGATCTATGAGAAAAAATTCTACAATAATCAAAATCATTCACCAATTTTATCAAAACGTTTCGATTGTTTAGCACAGTGACAGAAAAATCCCCAATTAGCTTTAAGCTAAAACAAAATTTCCGAATGGCATCGAGAGAAGGTCTCCGCCCCGGAAAACGACCAACCAACGAGAATTCGAAAGGTTTCGCAAGCGCCCTAACCTCTTCCTCAGAAATTAATAACGCCGGCAAGCCACGATGAGAAGTAAAACTCAGCTCAGGGAAAGAAGAGGAAGAAATACCAGAAACCGCATCTCTAAAAGAAATAGGAGACGCAGTCCCGCTCAGGAAACCAGGATCGGAAAGCCGCGAAGACGCCATACACAACAGGCGAAGAGATGAGAAGGAAGCATTCACCAAACGAAGGAGACGAAAAAACGGCGGAGGCGTCGTAACCCTAGCAGAGCCATGAACTTTTTTATGAACTTATTGAGGATCCGTTTTATGTTTGATTGAACCTTATTCAAATAAGAATCGAACTTGATTTGAATCTTTCTTCTCGTGTTCTGTCCCAAGCCTCTTGTTTGGTCGTCCCCATTTGCAAGCGCTCAACAAACTCTAACTTCGATGGTCACAATTACTCCAATCCACAAGTGTCAACTTTATTTCTTTCATTTGCTCCTATTCACGACCCCCATCCATTGTGAATTCCTGCACCGCCACCATGATTCTTGCTCCAACGAGCCTCATTGACATATGTTTGAATTTGATTCAAATATTTTGAACGGTCTTTGAATAAACTTTCGATTTAATGTTCGAATTTAAATCAATTTGAATCAATTTGTTAGAGTGATTTCAAAAATCATTATGTGAATTAAAAATAATGGTTCAAAATTAACTTTTAGATATATTTCCTCAAAAAATAAAGTATAAAAAATTAATTTTTATGGGACATATAGAGTTAATTTTTTTCTTATTTTTATCAATTAGATTCGAGCTAGGAAAAAATTGCAGAAAGAATTGCTTAAAAAATATAATCTTTTTATAAATTAAAAAATATAGAATCCATTATCTATGAAAAACTCAAAAAATATTATATGTCAAAACATTCTAATTAAATTATTGAGTATACTATATCTTATTTAAATATTATATCCATTTAAAAAACTTCAACAGTTTTTTATGATTTTTATTTATATTTGTAACATATACTTGCTATAAATAAAAGCTGAATATCATTTTGATACATTATTAATTTAGTACGTAACATTTCTTAATAATTTCACAGATTACTCAAATTTTCTCTTTTTTATATTTGATTTACTAATATTGATTAAATATTATTATAATCCAATAATCCTAAACATATTCATCCCTAATTATGATTTACAAAGCAACCCTAATAATAATTTACCTTAATATACCGATGTTAATTTTTTTTTTGGGTGGGGATAAGGGGTGTAAATGAGTCGAGTATTTGCCTTATCAAGCCTGACTAATTTAATCCTTAATGAGCTCGAGACCGAGCTCGATAAGTGGGCTCGAGATCGACTTGTTTAGAAAATATCAAGCTCGAGCTCGACTCGGAAGCTCGAGCTCTTTTGAAAAACTGTAGCTGTGGATATTTTTTTTTATAAAATAAGCTTTAAATATTATAAAAAAATAATATTATATATATATATCGAGTAGCTTGATAAGCTTTCGAGTCGAGTCAGGTTGGGCTCGAACTCGAGCTCATTTATCATACGAGCTCAATTGTAGGCTCGAGCTCGAGCTCGAAGCTTAATAAGCTGGGCTCACAAGCTCGTTAAAGAGTCGAGTTCGAGCCAACTCATAAGCCGGCTCTGGTCGCTTACACCCCTAATGGGGATAAATCTTAAAGAAGCTTTGTTTTTACAAAATTTTAATTTTTTATATTTAAAAAACGAAGCCTTACTTCCCGTTAAATTCTCTATAAATGTCAAATCAGTGGAATTATGCGTCCGGCGGTTCTTGCTACACCGTAAGCGTGAAAATATCTCATTCTCTCTCTCTCTCTCTCTCTCTCTCTGCAAATCTCCAGTCTCCTTCCATTTCAATGGATTCTCAGTTCCTTCTACGTCTTCTCTACGAAATTAGGGTTTAGAAGATCTCAAATTCCCTCCCTTAATAAAAGTCGAATCCCGTTACTCTGCTTCGTTGACGCATCCGAACCCTCGATCCTCAATCTTCCGCTCTCCAAATCCAGTTTTTGCGATCTTCCACTCAGTGGCCGGAGAACGCTCGGTCAAGGATTACCGCCCAGATGTCCGTTCCGACAATCGCGCTCTACTCAACCCCGTCGAGCGGCCTCTGCTCGTCTCCTTACGATTTCCGATCACCGGAGTGTGAGTTCAATCCCTATGGACATAAGCCGGCAATCATCGGCGGGCTTTCCTGCCTCTTCTCCCCTTCTTCTCCCTTCCGCTTATCCCCCGCGACCGCCTTCGAAGAGCTTCGGCACGATCGAACTGAGTCCTACGCCACGTGTACATCGTCATCCTCCTATAAATGCCGTGATCAGAGCCCTATCTCTGTTTTCCACGGACCGATATCGTGCAGCGGGAGTGCGGTGAGTTCCGCGAGGAGTCCATCTTTGTTGAGAGTCCCTCGCGATTGGAATTTGAGCGATGGGAGGATGGGGAGGGAGGGTTTGTTTAATGGCTTCGTTGGCAACGCGCTGGGTTCTTGTTTGGATTACACTTCTCCCTGTGTTCCTTTGCGTGACAACTTTGATGTGGAAGATCTGACCTTTAACCTGGAGGAGAGTTTTGCTGAGGTCCAACCCGGCTGTGAGTCCTATGCTATTGAATTGCTCTCCAGGGCTCAATCAAGACATAAGATCTTCAATGAAGAGATTGTGTCTAAGGCGTTTTTTGAAGCAGAGAAAGCTCACAGAGGGCAGGTGACTATAATTGAATTTGATGAGCTAAACGGGATTCTTTTAAGATGGATCTGGTTGTTTTGTTGACTTTAATTTAAAATATTGAATTGGGATTCTTATGTTTTGCTTTCTAGATGAGGATGAATGGTGATCCATACCTGCAACATTGCGTGGAAACTGCTGTTTTGTTAGCTAAAATTGGGGCTAATTCAACTGTTGTGGCTGCTGGACTTTTGCATGATACGCTAGATGATTCTTTTATGGATTATGATTATATTTTACAAAATTTTGGAGCTGCTGTAGCTGATCTTGTTGAAGAGGTTAGTCAGATTCCTCTCTGCATTTACTTACTTCCTTTCAACTTCTTAAACAAATGTGCTTATTTGGTTCCTTAAGTTTGAAAATGAAAGATGTGGTATTGAAGGCCTGAGTAAGGAGCTTCTGTCTTCCACCCCCACCCAAGTTACTTATGCAGCCTATTATGCATGAATCAGATAAAGAGAAACTATGTGATATCATATGAAAATCTAACTTTACCAAGGAACCTCTTAAAAACTTATATTTCTCTTCATATAATGAAGAACTTTGCTATGTGATGCATTATCATCAATTCTCACCATTTTGTGCTTTCTGTTTCATTTTCCTATGTTCAAATCTCACTTTAAACGTTAGATGTTTATCAGTTGTATAAAATGTCATTTACCTTTATTTTGCAGTTAAATGCTGCTTTAAACTTGAGTGAATAGCAAAGATGGATTTACAAAGTCAAATTAAGATATCTCAGATTCAGGCTGCTATTACTGCTAATGTGTTGCTTTTTATCTTTGTTAGAAATCCATGTGATTTACGAGTTTGCTTATCATCATCATTTTTTATCATTTTATGTTTTAGCTAGGCTACTCTGGTTATAGCTTTCAATTTCAATTGTAAAATTTCATTTGGAATTTATGTAGGTTTCAAACCTTAGCCAACTAAGTAAGCTTGCACGGGAAAACAATACTGCAAGTAGAACAGTAGAGGCTGATAGATTACACACAATATTTCTCGCAATGGCAGATGCAAGAGCTGTTCTTATAAAACTTGCTGATAGGCTTCATAATATGATGACCTTGGAAGTTTTGCCAGTGGCCAAGCAACAGAGGTTTGCAAAAGAAACTCTGGAGATATTTGCTCCTTTGGCAAACCGTTTGGGTATTTCAAATTGGAAGGAGCAATTAGAAAACCTTTGCTTCAAGTATCTCCATCCACAGCAGCATAAGGAGCTATCTTGCAAACTCCTCCAGTGTTTTGATGAAACAAATATCACATCTTCCAAACAAAAGTTAGAGCAAGCTCTCAAGAATGCAGGTCTCTCATATCATGTTATTTCTGGGAGACATAAGAGCTTGTTCAGCACTTACTCCAAGATGATCAAGTATGCTTGTTGACTTATCTCGTTATCAGTTCTCTCCCAAAAATTCTCCCAAAAATGTTCACTTTTGTACATTCAAAATAATCCAGCCTATAAAAAGGAATTCCCAATTATTTATTCCATTATATATGCAATATCCTTGAAAAAATAAGCCAAGAAAAAGGTACCTATTGCAAGCAAAATATTCAGTGATTAATGGTTGTTTTTTTGCAGGAAGAAGCTGGCTATGGATGAGATCCATGACATTCATGGACTAAGATTGATAGTTGATAAAGAGGAGGATTGCTATAAGGCACTAGACATTGTTCATCAGCTATGGCCTGAAGCTTTGGGCAGACTCAAAGACTATATTGCTCATCCCAAATTTAATGGGTATGCCTTAATCTGCTTTCTCTCTCTCGTACTGCTTGTCCACCATTAAAACAATGAAGGTAGATTTGTCAATTCTTTGTGCGTTTACTGATGCTTACTTCCAGGTATCGATCCCTACACACTGTTGTCATTAGTGAAGATAAGCTACCACTGGAGGTTCAGATTCGAACCAAAGAGATGCACCTCCAGGCAGAATTTGGATTTGCTGCTCATTGGAGATATAAGGAGGATGACTGTCAGCATTCCTCTTTTGTTCTCCAAATGGTGGAATGGGCCAGATGGGTTGTGACATGGCAATGTGAGATGGCCGATGTCGAAAAGCCATCATCCTTTGATGATGGTCATTCAATAAGGCCATCATGCCCTTTTCCTTCACATTATGATGACTGCCCTTACTCTTACAGTGACACTCATCAATGCGATCATGATGGACCAATCTTCATCATCATGCTGGAAAATGAGAAGGTGAGATGTTCCCTTCTCTCAGTGTTATAGTATCATCATTTCCAAGATGATTTTAGCTTTTGTGCATTGCGATCCATTTGCTTCCCTATGGATGGATTGACTATCTGTTGTAGATTTTTTATAACAAAAACCAAACATGCAATGTGCAAATAATTACATTTTTTAACTATCCTTTCACTCCGTTGAATTTTGGTCTGTTCTAAAGCAATTTTTTAGGCATTTCTAAAGTTTGAAGCTTGCTCATCATTTTATTTGCATGTGGATCTGTTAGAACCTATTTGGAAATTTAATAAAAAATATGACTGAATTAAGTTTCTTCCTGAGCTTTACATGAATTATTACCATTCTTCTGTTTTAAGTTTGCCTTTCTAGAAGTTGTTTATCTGTATATTTGTTCATGTTGAACAATTTCATCTTAAGAATTATGCTGGAAAACTTAACGAGTCATTTTTATGCACTGATGTACCTTTGTTTTCCTACGGATTCACAAAATTTTGTAGAATTTTTTTTATAATAAAAAGCATGAAATGTGCGAGCAATTCTACTTTTTAAATAATCCTTTCATTCTATTGAATTTTTGGTTTGTTCTATAACCTTTTTTTTTATTTTGGTTCTAAAGCCATATTATATTCCTTTAAGCAATCCTATTATCGCATGCAGGTTCATCTCTCTGAGCCTTCTATGAACCATTCCCTTCATTAATTTGGTCCTGCAAAACTTTGATATCTTCTGTTCATGCTGAACAACATCATAAAAGTGCTAATTTTGTTATGTGCTGATTGTAGATGTCTGTCCAGGAGTTTGCACCAAACTCAACTGTAATGGATCTTCTGGAAAGATCTGGAAGAGGGAATCAAAGAGACCAACCTTACAGCTTTGCGATGAAGGAAGAACTGAGGCCAAGGCTGAATCGTAAACCTGTTAATGATCCCAACCAGAAACTGAGAATGGGAGATGTTGTTGAGCTAACACCAGCCATTCCTGATAAATCTCTCAAAGAGTACAGGAAAGAACTTAAGCGCATGTACGATCATGGCCTAACAATCTCAGCTGCAAGACCACTTAGAAGCTAACACAAACTACAACTACATTAAGAAAGCTGTTCATTTCTCTGTAAATATGAATGAACTTGTGCATAATTGCATCGAAGTGTTGGAATTAAGATGCTGGGATTTGAAAGGCTGATTTCTACTGCAGATCCCACAGGTAATTTTCATATTTTAGGTTTGTTCAGTGTTGTACAACTCAAAACACTCTGGGTGTTTGAGCTGGTTGGCTCACTACTGTGTGTATTTTATTTGTTGATCAAGGAATTGCATAGATTATGTGACCTTGAATTACTATAAATTCTGGTAGAAAGGGGAATAACTGCTCTGCCTATCTGTTCATTTAAATAGAAAATTGAAATTGGATTTGAAGTCACAAGAATTCCAATATGAACTTGTTGATATTGATATGTAGTTGTAGAATGATAGAAAATAATCGCATCAGAAATCAGAATTTCAGCAGTTTGAACAAGTGGAATGAAAGAAAACAACAAGATATAAACGACCCTCTATGCGAGAGGAGGATCAATCTCTTCAAAACTCTCTAGATGCCGTTAGATCTCAAGAACACCAAAGCACTCGGAAAATTAACCACAAAAAAGATGCCCTAATCCTAATACAAACTCCTATTTAAAATAAACACAAAATTTAAAATCAAATGACTAAACAGCTCTCAATCCAACCCCAAAGAAAAAGAAAAAAAGTTATGGTGGTTTCTAGCAGTTTTCTTTTGTACTGGCATTTTGATAGGAAAAAAAAATTAAGTCAACATATCCTACGAAATTTGTATAAGGATTGATGTCATTATATTTACGTAGTGTTGGATATGATATCAAAGAGTTGCTAATTTAAGAATATTGAAGTTCATTTTGATGCAACTTTTGTTGGAATATTGTTCTTTTGAAAGCACAGCTATAGTTTAGGTTGGATCTCTTTTGTTATAAACTGCCATGTTCTATGTCCTCCAAGCAGGCTTAGTAAGGAAAAATTATTGCGTCCTCCCACCTGACGTAGAGATGCGTCCTCCCAAAGCTAAAATCGCACTAAAAAATGAGAAATACCAAGCAAATACCGAGCAATACCAAACAATAACGAGGAATATCATCATGTGAAGACCAATAACGAGTTATACCGAGCTATACCGAGCAATACAAAAAAAAATACCTAGTTTTTCCTAGAGAAAACTCGGTATTTGCTCGGTATTGCTCGGTATAACTCGGTATAACTCGGTATTGGTCTTCACATGATAATATTCCTCGTTATTACCAAATAATACCTAGCAATACCGAGCAAAAATCGAGTTTTTTGGCGGTGGGAAGACGCATCTCTACATCAGGTGGGAGGACGCAATAATTTTTCCTTAGTAAGGGTATCTCTAACTGAACATCATTCACCCATTTGTAGTTTCGACGAGTGTCTACCTAAAAAACAAATGAAAATGCTTTTTTATATTTTATCTCAGTTGTAAACAATTCGATGACAATATTGTTATCTCATTATTCATCAGAAACACTTTTTTTGTGTTGAAAATAAATATAAAAAGAGATGAGAAAGAATATACACTAAATATTTTTTTTTCGTGTTAGAAATAAAGTTTGGTTGGATACTAAGGCTTTGTTTGGGACGAAATTCTTTTTCTTTCTAAAACAGCTTTCTGGCACAAATTTTTTGAATTTAAAATTTTATACTAGAAAGCCGTTTTAAAAACGATACGAAAGTTGTGCCAAACTAAGGCTTCGTTTGGAACAGCGTTCTTACTACTTCTTAAAGTAGTTTTAAAACTGTCTCAAACGAAGCTTAATTATTGTTTGATATGACTATTAATATATTTTGAAGTGGAAAATAGGATTTTTGGTTGAAGATGCCCTAATATAAATATATAATGAATTCTAATAAAATAGTTCAATGAAATGCTCATTTCATTGATCTCTCGAGTCTTGCATTAGAAGAAGAACTTTTTTAAGGAATTAGTTTAATAATGGTTGTTCGAGGAGTCTAGTCTAAATTCATGGCCCAATAAAACTCAAACTCACATTTAAGTTCATATAGTATTCATGCAACTTCTTTAGTCCGATATCATAGAGGAGTTTGAGATGCTTGCCTTTTAACTCTTTATATTGTGTAAAGTACACACATTTTTAACAAAACATATATTGTGAGATGACATGCATATATTATAGGGCAGTTATTCTCAATATTTAATTAAAAATTTAAAACAATTTAATAAAAAATAAAAATAAATATTTTTAGAACCGGTTGATTCTTTCCAACCCTGACCGGTTCATTGGTTGAACCACTGGTTCTATGTGAATTTGGTTATTAAAGTAGATTGGATTGGACAACTGATCGGTTCACGGTCCAACAGGTTGGTTGGGTTTGATTTTTAAAACCTTGCTAAATACTTAAACATCAATCAAAGTATCATTTTATATGGCCCCTATTTTTTGCTTTCAAGGCAGGATAGCATGACATAATTTTAAATACTAACATTTCTCAGAATCTTTGATAGCAATAATCAAAACAAAGTTTAGCCATTACCATGATATCGAGGGAGGTGCATTGCAATATGTCTCCTCTTCCTTGCCGAATGATTCCAAAGAATAAAAGAAATCCTAAAAAAACTGTTTACTATTCAACAGAGATACTGAAAATATCACCAATAATCTCCACAAGAACACAATCCATCCCTGTACTTGTGAAATCTTTTAGCATCTCTGGCAATGATCTCCTTTCCTATCACCTTAGACACCAACTTTATCCAGTTATGACAATCACCACAAACTCTAAGGTTTTTGAAAATGGTGATAGTATTGCATGTCTTTCCTCTGCTGCTCAACACCCCAAAGGCAACAGCCAGCTTCTCACTGTGGTAAAACAAAGACCTCTCCATCTCAAACTCTTCCATTTGCTGCAGCACAAAGCTAGTATCAGGAACATATCCCAAGCCTTTCGTCTTTTCGATCAGCTCCTCTAACTCCTTGTAGATCAGCTCTCCATCAGGGTGAGACTGATCTCCAGCCATAAATGTATGAATCTTCTTATTAACATAAATCCAACTCACCGCAGGGTCTTTCTTAAATCCCATCTCTCGCACCAAGCATTTGATGTTGATAACCTCTTTCCATTTACCCAAAGATGCATAAATGTTTGATAACAGAATATAAGTTCCCTCATCTCCAGGATCAAGTTCAAGCACTTTTCTCGCAGCCCATTTTGCCATTTCTAGCTTTCCATGAATCTTGCAAGCACCGAGCAATGTCCTCCATAAAACTTTGTCTGGTTTCTGCACCTTACTTAACAATTCTTCAGCCTCTTCTAACCTCCCTGAACGACCAAGCAAGCCAACCATGCAGGCGTAGTGATCATTAGATGGACCAAGGCTGTGATCAGTAAACATCAATGAAAAAACTCGACGCCCTTCTTCAAGCATTCCTGAATTGCTGCAAGCAAAAAGCACATTAACATAAGTGGCATCATTTGGTTCGATTCCCAAACGTTTTGTCATATCAAACAATCGAACAACTTCCTCTCCATTACCACTCTGACCATAACCATTGATCAAGGAGTTCAAGGAGACCAAATCAGGAGCAGATAAACTATCAAAAACCATTCTGGCCATCCCAACATGGCCGCACTTGCCGTAAGTGTCCACAAGAGCAGAAATCACAAATCTGTTTGCGGCCAGGCCACTCTTTAGAGCATAAGCATGGATTAGCATTCCTTGTTCAAACAATGCGAGGGATGCGCAGACACTGAGAGTAGTTGATAAAGTGAAAGCGTTAGGTGCCACTGAATTGAGAATCATGCTCCGAAACATCGAAAGAGCCTCCTCTTCTCTGTGACTATGCAACAAACAACCAATGATTGCAGTCCAAGCCACAGTGTTTGGATTCAAAATCCCATTAAAAACCTTCAAAGAGTCTTCAATTAGGCCACACTTCGAGTACATACTAAGAAGAGAGGTTTGTGGAGCAATCCAAGAACCAAATCCAGATTTAAGGATGGCGCCATGAATCAGTATTCCAGAGGTCAAGTCCTTCAAATTCCCACATGCTATTAGAACACTAGCAAACGTGAAGTCATTGGCTTGAATGTAACTGTTCAACATTTCTCCAAATACTTCTATAGCTTGTCGATCTTCGCCATTCTTCGTGTAACCTACTATCAAAGCTGTTGACAAGACAACATCTTTGGCCTTCACCGAATCGTAGACGATGCGAGCTTCCCCTAATCTCCCAAATTGAGCATAAAAATCAACCAAAGAGCTGCTTACATAGACATTTCCGGCTTGTAAACCGACGACCACAGACTGACCGTGAGCAGTCCGGCCTCCATTAAAAAGTCGCAGATCAGAGAAAGCTCTGAAAATGCTCGAGAAAGTGAACTCATCCGGCACTAAATTTTCAATGATCATACTTTTGTACAGAGCAACAGCCTCTTGCGACCTTTCTTGGCGGATATAGGAAGATATCATGGAGCTCCACGAAACCACGTGTGGTTGCGGCATATCGTCAAACACATTGCGTGCGTCGTCAACGCTTCCAGAGCTCAAATAAGCAGAAATTAGCTTGTTTCCGAGGCTGAGATGGGGAAAGCCAGTCTGCTTCATGTGAAGCTGGACTCGTCTTGTTTGGGTTAGGGATTTCTCCGCGGCGCATTGGTTGAGGAGGGTGATGTAAAAGTTGGAGTTTGCCGGCGGCGGCCGATCCTTCGCCGTCGGCGTAAGTTGGACTTCGGGAGTAAATGCATAAGTTCTTGAGGAGCATATAGTTCGTAATGGGAGCAGCCTCATTCATTCGTGATTGCCTTCGTCTCCAGCTAGTCCAGCTCGTCACCATTAGTGAGCGCAGAAAAATTCCTGCGTAATACTCCAAAAAATCTACAGGCTTTTTATAAAAAAAATTTACGAGTGTGTGATAGAAGTAAGAAAATAAACGTCCAACTTCTATAAGAAAATAATTATAATATAGAAAGTAGCTTTAAAATTTTTTTTTTTCACATAATTATTTCACAATCTTATTTACAAAAAAAAATATAGATTCCTAAAACTGATGCTAAATAAACAAAAAATATACCTTTAAAGATAGTGTTATACACACCTTATGGGGCTATTTTATCTACAATTTTGAAGATAAGAGTGATAGACATAAACTATATCATGCTTCTATAAAAATATCAAATCACATGCGACTAATATGCTTTGATCAGGATAACTTTGTTATTATTTTTTAAAGTAGCATTTTAGTATAAAAATTCTAATTCAAATAATAATAATATTTTAATTTAACAAAACAGTAAGAAAGTTGTTCCAAACAAAACCTAAGGGTCTATTTGGGGAAAAATTATTCTGTGTAGATGCTGAACGCCATCCGGGCGTCCAGAAACTAAACAAAATGCATCACATCACCCTCTTGCTCGGAAATGCTAGGTACCGCTCGATATAGCGGCTCGATACCGCAGACGTGGTGCATTTTGGTTGGTCATTGAACGGTGTTCTACGTCCAGCCTCCGCACAGTTTACTGTTTTACTTTATAGACCACAATCATAGATCCGATTGGATAGTGCTTTCTCATAACTTTTTGATTTTTTTTTTGTGGTAGGAGTTGCTAATGTTATGTAGGATTTAAGAAAGCAATTGTACCATTAAAAAAAATGAATATATGCATAATACCACATAGCATTGAAAAAAAAAGTTATTTTTCTATAACAACTTCACAATCACAATTACAAAAAATGCTACTTTGTTTCAAACATATTTTAAAATAATATTATTTATTAAAATTTAATATGCTAAGAGAATGTTAAATTTATTATTAGTTAATCATTGTCAAGAAATTTAAATTTAGTAATCTTTAATGAATTAAACCAACATTTTTTATTTAGTTTGCATATTGTAGAATAAGCCTATCTATCAAAGGTATTAATTCATAATGTTATTTTAATTTCTTGTTGAATAAACTATATATTTGCTTGCTAAAATTATTTTTAAGACATTTGAAGTTGGCTACTTAAACTTAGGAGGATTTACATGCAAACCCTTGAATATTTCACTATTTACATATCTAACACCTAAATTATTTTATCTAACATAAAGTTTCAGTGTGCAAGGTCAATCAAGGGCATGCTTAGGGCATTCTTGTTTTGTCGACAAAGATTCAACTCGAAATATTTCTCTCATGTGATGATCCAAGCATGCGAGGTCAATGAAAGTTTTTGTTTGTGACAGCTTTCTTATTGCATTCTAAAGCAGTTTTTTAATTCAAAAAATTTTTGAACAAAAAAATCTAATATTAGAAAGCTATTTTGTGAAGTAATAAAAAGTTGTCTCAAACGAAGTCATAAACGATAGCTTCACCCATGAATATGAGCGAAACTTAGGCTTCGTTTGAGATGACTTTCTTACTATTTTTAACATCAGCTTTTTAGTACAAACTGTTCTTAAACCAACAAAAAAATAATGATAAAAAACTATCTCGAACTAAGCCTTAATCTATGAAAGCGAAGTGAATTGATAATATTTTGAAGACGGAAAATTTATGATATTTTGCCATAAATTTTGTTGGCATTATTCATCCTCTATTTTTCTTCTTTGTATGAGAGGGACTTAAATCGATAGCACACTTCAACTTGTTAGGTGTTGCATAAGAGAAATTAATCTGTGTGGTCACCGGACGGTTCAGAGGCGAATTAGGATGCATCACGTCATCCAATACACAATGATACACACACCGACACACAACAAAAAAATGACATGGCGCTTTCTGATTCGCCTCTAGACCCCATCCGGTAACTGCACAGAATAATTTCTCGTTGCTTTGAAGTGTTATTGAATTATAACATCTTCAAAATTATTACCTCATTATTAGGAACTTTTATTCCGTCTGGTGCAACGGCGTAGAGGAACGTCCGGTCGGAGGCAATTTCCCGCCAAAAAAATTAGGTATTTGCTCGGTACAACTAAGTATTATTTGATAATAATGAGAATACCGTTCTCTGAAGACCAATACCGAGTTATACCGAGCTGTACCGAGAAATACCGAGTTGTACCGAGTTTTTCTGGGAAAAACTCGGTACAACTTTTGCATAACTCGGTATTTGTTTGGTAAAGCCCGGTATAACTCGGTATTGGGTCTTCAAATGATGGTATTCTTCGTTATTGTTTGGTTTTGCTTGGTATTTGCTCGGTACAACTCGTTTTTGACGGGAATTTGCTTCCGAACGGACGTTCCTCTACGTCCGGTCGGAGGACGTAATAATTGTATGTTTCTTGATTGATCCAACTAAATATAATTATATTTTTTTACAGAAAAGAAATTTAATAATATAGTCATCTATTAACTAAGAATAAGCTGTAAAAATAAAATTAATATAAAGTGATTAGAGTAACTAAAAAATCAATTATTAACTAATTCTTAATTATTTTTTTACATTTTAATCTTCTAAAGCTCGCTCCATCAAATTCTCTTTTTTTTTTTTTATTTGATGGGGCAATTGAAAGTCGTTAAAGCTTAATAATTGGTCTTAATCGAAAACGTCTGAAATTTCTATTTACATTCACACCCAAAGATTTTTCCAAATTTCTATAGTTTAAAGGCTAACGGTCAAAATCAAAAGAATAAGCCAACAAAAATAATATTATTTGACTGAAAATGGGTAAATTATATGGTACAGAGTTAACCCTCCAATTATATAAAATCCGCTTAAATGAAATATGCACTCACTTGCTTTGAAATTTGTCGGTTGCTCTAAGCTTAATTGGAGCAAAAATCACGTGGTTGGAAAGGACTTTCGAACCGACTTATTATTATTATTTTTAATTTATATTGAAGTTAATATTTTAATATGATATTTTTCTTATGTCAATATTATTTTTTGAGCAAACAAGTCATAGGCTTCATTTAGGATAGCTTTCTTACTGCTTCTTAAAGAACTTTTCTAGTAAAAAAATATTTTTGCTACTAGAAAACTGCTTTAAGAAGCATCAAGAAAGCTGTCCCAAACGGAGTCTTAGATGAGAATCTGACAATGTTCTGACTTTGGCGATTAGGCGATGATTTGACAACGATGGTCTTAAGGTAACTGTTAGATGGTGGCTCGATGGTGGTACTCGAGTGGAGTTGGTGAGATTTTTAGAGCATCTAAATTCTTTTTAAGTTTAGGCTAAAGTACAAGTTCAGTCCTCTTCACATAGAGAGTAGATGTTTATTTATAAATTTTTTAGAGAGATTTGACCCTGCAAATATAGTCAAAATCTAAAACACTCCATCGAGCAGCTTGTATTGATCCTCTCGATCATAAACAATTTCCTTAGCTTTTTTGTACTTTAATGATGTCAGATGTTTATAATTAAGCAAATATTTGGTCTTTGGATTTGTCTCGGCAAAAAATTCAATTTGACTATATGCAAAACTTTAAAGATTATTTGATCATCCAATTAATGTACTGAAGTTTTTTAATTATGTTTGAAGTGTTTGATTTGGGCTCATTTGGACTCGAATTAGATAAATTTTTGTGCCGATGGATTTGTCTTATTGAGATGTTCGTTTGACTATAAATATGCTAAAATTGTAAATCGAATGATCCTAACTTTAATTATGAAAATTTTCAAAAAATGTGAAATTATATTAATTAATATATTATATTTTAAAAAAATTAAATTTAAATATTTTCTACTTTGGATTTGATTTTTTTTAATAATTTTTTAGATAAGCCCAATTGGTAGTTTGTCATTATAAATTGTTGAATCTATCTTGGACAGATCATAAGCAATTAAGCTCACAACAACCATACTGACAAAGCACAAATTAATTAATAAACTCCACAACCAATCTACTGACCCACTCTCAAAGCAACATTCCAACAATATGCCAAACTTTCTTATTTTATAATGTATTATATAACTGTCATACTCAAATAAAGAGAGAGGTTGTGAATTATTAGGTTGTGATAATTTGACCAAAATAAATTAGCATTAATTATTTTTAATGGTATTTATTTTGTTGGTTATTATTGTGTGTTAGAACATTTATAGCAACAGAAAGATAGAGAGTTTAATATCTTAGCTTTTCATAAAAATTCAACAAACATGCAAATAAGAGAGAAGCTTCAAGAGACACTCGAGTTTTTAAATAGAAAGCATAAGGGAAAATTCAATGCGTTTGTTTTTAATTACAAATTATGTTGTTCCTGGGGGAAGATATAGATTCAATGCAGTAAACATGCAATGTATAGTTTATATATATATATGTGGTTCAAGTTGACAGAGCATTGTGACATGGGAGCTATCTTTAAGAGATCGTTTGTTTATTTGTTTGATCATACTTTTTGGAGAAGAGAAGATCAAAGGCCAAGAAGTCCAGAATAAATTTCAAGTCAAAGTTGTCATCGATGGAATGTATTGACCTTTTGAATCATCATATGAGTTGACGTTGGTAATAATGGTAGGTGACGAAGTAGCAGACGTTAGTGTGGCTAGGTAACAATGGTTAAAAGGTTATAAGACAATGGATAGTTGTTAATCAAAAGTGGTGCTTGATGGAGGTAGGAGGATCTTAATTGGGCAGCGATGGTTGAAGGATTGTAGTTATTTGATGATATTCAAAGGATCAAAGTTGAGTGCAGGTGGTCGAAAGATCGTAGTTGGGTGTTCAACATCAGAGGACTATAGCTAAGCGATGGTTGTCGGGGGTTTGTCGTTTAGTACAGGTGGTAAGAAGATTGCAATTGTGTGACGATGTTTGAAGGATTGTTGTAGGAGATAGTAGTTAGAGGATCGTAGTCGGAAGACTTTGGATGGAGGTTGAAATAATGTAGTTAAGCAATGGTGGTTAGATAATCATAGCTAGGCAACTTTGGTTGGAAAACCGAAGAGAACATGGTCGAAGGATCATAGTCAGTCAGAGTAGTTGGAAGTTGGAGGACCGAAGCGGACGAGGGTGGCCAAAGGACTCTAGTTGAGTAGTATTTTGGTGGTTGTTGAGGGGTGTACCGACAATGGTGTTCAGGCAATGCTCAAATGATGGCAGTTGGGCAATTGTTTGATGGTGAAACTGGATGGTAGTTGGATGGCGATGGTTGGGCAGTGGTCTGATAATGACGGTCCAAAAGAGTTTAGAGGGTTGTGATAGTTCAGATGGCAACAACCAAGGTTATGGTTTGACAACGGTGTTGGAATGTGGTCTAACGACGACTATCGTGTGATACTTCGATGATGACGGTTGAGGTGTGGTCTGATGATAACCATCAGGCGATGGTCTGAGGACAATAGTCATATGATGTCTTGATGATGGTGCTCGAATGGAGTTTCAAGATTCTTAAGCTTTTGAGCTCTCTTGAATCTCAAGCCTAAGTTCAATCTCCAAATCCCCTTTATGTGTAGAGTAGGTGCCTATTAATTGATTTTTTAAGAGTACCACTCCCAAGAAATATTTTTCTAATATAAAACATTCCATCATAGAGCCCATATTGATTCCCTCAATTATTAACTATTTATTTAACATTTAGATGTCTTAATAAGCACGTTAGGCTCATCTCGTTGAAATATTTTATTAAATTATAACCATGCAAAATGTGGAGATTATTTAATAATATCTTAAAATTTTTAATTATGATTCACATGCTTGATTTGGGCACGTTCTTACTCGAATTGGACAACTTTTAGTATCTTTGGGTTTATCACGTTGATACCTTCAATTTGATTATAAATTTGCTAAAATTTAAATTTGGATAGTTGAATTTAATTTTGAAAGTTTTTATTTCAAATATGCATCAAGATTTGTACTTGACTAAGCCCATTTTTTTATGACATTTGAGTTTTCAATAACTATTTTTATAATTTTACTTTATTATATATTAAATCACATCATTTAGATAAGTAAAGTATTTAAAAAATAAAATTTTAGTTCCTCCTTATCAATATTAGGTCATTTTGACAAAAAATATATATATATATATATATATATATATATATCAAGATATCATGATATATTTTAGATTTGAAAGACTGAATAAGAGAGTGGAATATCATGTAATTTAGAAACATATATAAGAAGAAACCCTTATCATGATGTCATATGTTCAAAGAGACCTTATCAAATTTTTTTTAGATTTGCACAAAATACCCTGATGTAATTTTTGGTTTAAAATTAGGAGATATGACACTCAAAATGTTATGATTAATATATTTAATATCTAAACTTTACTCTTTACATCACTTAGAATTTGATTAATGGATTTCAAGGATCTTGCCAGATATGGGAGAGAAGAGGCAAATTATCTTCATCGAAGAAGCTCGTCCAAGCGGTGGTTCGCTAGTCTAGCGGAGGTGATGATTAGGAGGCGAGACACGATTGTGGGAGTCAGAATGAGAAATTTGAAAAACGATATTGGTGACAGCCGGTGGTATGTGAAGGGTAATAGGATGAATGATAAGGGCAACAAGATCGGATGATGATAGGACGAAATGATTAGAGAATGTGTTAATTTTATTTTATTTTAATATTTTAAATATTATGTATGTCAATCACATTTAAAATAATTGAATATACATGAAGTAATTTTAGTTTATTAATACATATTAATAATCTTAAAATAAATTTAATGATTTTAAGCCTTTCTTATAAAAATATCACTAAAATATATTGACCCTTGTTTTTGTTTTGTTTTTTTTTTTTTTTTTTTTCTATTTTAGTAGGCGTTCCTCTATGAAAAGGCTGCCCTCTCAGTCCCCCACAACGTTAGCCATGCGTCTCAGCATCATCCCCATCATCGACGTTTTCGCCCGCCGCTCCTTCACATCCGCCGGCCTCCGCCCCGAAACCATCGCCGTCAACTCCGAAACCACCATCCATTGTTGGCTTCCAAACACCCTTTCCCTCCCCTCACCCAAAAACCCTGACCCCCGAGTCTCAAAACCCTTTCTCCTTCTTCTCCACGGCTTCGGTCCCGTGAGCACATGGCAGTGGCGATTTCAAGTGCGCGTCCTCTCGCGCCACTTCGATCTGATCGTGCCGGATCTCGTCTTCTTCGGCGAATCGACAACGACATCGCCGGAGCGGTCCGAGGAGTTTCAGGCGGCATCGATGATGGCACTTCTGAAGGCACTGGGGATCTCCGGCGAACGGATCGCGGGGGTGTTGGGGACCAGTTATGGGGGATTTGTAGCGTATCATTTGGCAAGGATGTTGGGGGATGGATGGATGGGGAAAGTAGTGATTGCGAGCTCGGATGTGGGGAAGAATGAGGAGGATGATAGGGCTATGGTGGAAAGAGTTGGGGGAATTGAGAACGTAAGTGAAATTATGCTACCGAGAACTACAGTGGCTCTACGGAAGCTGCTGAAACTTTCGATTCGCCGGCCGCCGCGGTTCTTGCCGGAATTTATTCTCCGGGATGTGCTTCAGGTTAGTTAGTACGGTAATTACCAGCCAATCTTTCATTTTTTGAGGATTTCCTATCAATTTCCCAAAAAAAAAAAGGATTTCCTATCTATTTAATACCTATATTTTTTACATTTATTTATATAATGTTTAAATCACATTTTCTAAATATTTTTTCTTTAAATAAATTAATATTAATACCATGATTCAAAATTTTAATATTATATAAGCAAGCATTAAAATATTTAATTTTTTTCTTTATTTTTGGTATTTTGTCTTTACAAGACTTTTATTATTTTTTTGAGACATTTGGGCCAATTAAGACATTCATATACACATCATACTTAAGATTCAAATTCAAAACATCTTAATTGGTAGCTAAAGATTTCAAACAACATATCAAAATGAGTTTGTGTTACTTTTATTGTATGTTCATTAGTTTTCATTAGCACTTTTCCATACGAATTAGTGTCAAAGTTTGAAAATTTATTTTTAACACCATCGGGCTTAGCTGTTAGTGGGTGCGCGTGGTTGGGAGCCGCCCAACCCATATTCGATTCCTCTCTCAAGCGACTCGACTCCTTAAGTGGGTGGTTCAACACTCGTGGGGTTAGTTGCTGCTAGGCCTGTCGAGGGATTAGTTACTCTGTCAAGCGTCTCCTTTATGGGTATGGTAGCGGGTAGATACTCCCACACCCATTCAAAAAAAAACATTTTTAAATTTTTAATTTTTTTTAATGATGGATTTGGAGAATAAACATAACTTAAGCAAAATTTAAAATTTAATAACAACATTTACCAACTTTGTTCAATTAATTTACTTGAACAAAGTCTTTGTGTATGTATTGTACGTATGAATTTGACTTAAATGACCTAAATGTATAAAATAATAATAATAATAATAATTTACTTTCAGCAGAAGTCTGAATGAACTTTTCTAGAAGGACACCTTGCAAACGATCACTGTGCAACAAGCGTGATAGCCTTTGCTGGTAGGTGTAGTTTTTTTTGTTTTTGTTTTTTAATGCTGGTAGGTCTAGTTAAGCGTGATGGAATTTATTGATAGGTCCAGCATTTTTTCTGGAGCCTGCTGGAAATTCTCTTGAATATTTAGACAATTTAAATTAATTTTATAAATTATGATTTTGTACATTAATTTTTTTTCATATATATATATATATATATATATATATATATATATATATTAAATTTAAAATAAATTTGGATTTATTTGAGAAATCTATCATTTTCAAGTCTGCTTTATAATAACAACCATATCAAATTTTATTCTATTGTATGAGGTTGGCTATATTAATCTATTTTTTCTATTATATGTCAAATTCTTATTTAAATTTAATAAAAAAATTATTTTTAATATTTTTAATCAAATTCTGCACATGCCTTTTTCTTCATTTTAGCAGAACTTTGTCTGGCGCTATTTATTTATTTTTAATATATCTTAATGAGCTCAAATGTAGAATATAAAATATACATATAATGAATTATAAATATAAAGTGAAAATAATATCAATTATAAATATTAAATGAATTTAAATAAATTTATCATTATTTTATCCTCTTAAATTTATGTCTAAAATATATAAATTAAGGTTTCGTTTGGGACAGTTTTCTTGCTACTTCTTAAAGCAGCTTTTTAGTACAAAATTTTTTAATTTTGCACTAAAAAATTGTTTTAAGAATCAGAAAAAATATTGTCACAAACGAAGTCTAAAACTGAGGACAATACCCCCATAAACCAAGGCTTCTAAATATCTAACTCCACCTACCTGAATTAATTCATATTCACATTTAGGTTTAGGATGTCATTCCTATTTATTAATATTTAATATCTGACTGCAGTCTAGTTATAGTTGTAGTTGATGATCATTACTTCAATTGGATAAAAAAAAACTAATAAAAATGTTCACGTCTGTTCATATGTCAATTTATATGTCATTGGCAGAGTTGATGGAAGCTAGATAAATGCTCTTGAGCTTAATTTAATGAGCTAGTGAGTTAAATTTGAGTTAATTTCATTTGATTTTTTTTATTGAATATTTAAATCAATTAAGATAAATTCACAAATACATCACATATGCAAGACTGAAATCCAAGACCACTTAGTTGATAGTCAAAACGCCCAACCAATAGACTAATAAGAGTTGTGTTTCATTTGATTTGTTAGCTCGTATGATAATTTGTTTAAAAAATATTATTATAAAATATAATAAATTCAATAATTTAGGTATAAAATTATTAAAAATTTTAAAATTTTCTTTCTTCCTTATCACAACTGATTTTTTTAAATATTTTATTATAACTATTTGATTTGAATTATTTTCTCTTTTATAATAAAGAAGCTTGTGCTAGCGCTAGATTTATTAGGCAAACTCAAGCTCCAGTCTAGATGGATTGAATTGGACTCACCACATCTACACCCTTGGGACTTTTAAGTAAATTAAGGTAAATTCATACACACATAACATATATAAGCTTCAAACACAAACCTCTTGGTTGATAGTTAAAGCTTCGAACAAACAAATCAAGATGAGTTGCATGTCTACACCTTATTAAGGACTTTATTTTATAATCTAGATGAGTTTGAGCGATCTTTCAACTGTATATTTATCTTATTTTAAGATTAACTCATCTTGACAGCATCAGGTTAATTATTAAACAGGATGTTTGGGATTATGCACAAACAATACTCTTTCATTTTTTGTATTTTTTTTTGTTTGATTTGGTGTATGGTAGCAAAATAAGTAATTTAAAAAAAATTATAATTTGTGTTTTATTTGGGTTGCATATCTTTAAAATTTTCAAGTTCATTTATTTCAAATAACCCTTGCAAGTAAATATATTTCAAATTGCTATATTTATTTAAAAAAGAATTTAAACAGCAAAATAGTTATAGCCATTCAAACAAATATTTTGTTTGAAAATTATTTGCTAATTTTAATTGTTTGATAGATTTTGAGGCCTTTGTGTCATACTTTAGAATTATGGGAGAAAGTTATGGAGCATATGTTGCGGCGTGACACTAATGTTTTTCAAATTCAATTTGGATTTATGACAGGGAGGTCTACTATGGAAGTTATACATTTATTGAGAGATTTGATGGAGAAGTATAGAGGAATAAGGAGGATCTACATATGATTTTATTGATTTACAAAAATCATATGATAAAGTTCCAAGAGAAGTGTTGTGGAGAGTTCTACATAAGAAAGAGGTTAATAATGCTTATACTCAAGTCATTAAGGATATGTATGAATGAGCTATTACTTGTGTTCAAATACAAGGTGGTTTGACCAAAAAATTTCCTATTTCAGTTAGATTACATCAAGGATCAGCCTTAAGCCCATATCATTTTGCTTTAGTCATGGATGTTCTCACTAGAAATTTGCTAGAGGTTTTACCATGGTGTATGTTTTTTGCTGATGATATTCTTCTTGTTGATAAGACTTGAGAGGGAGTTGAAGGTAAACTTGAATTATGGAGGTCAACTTTAGAGTCTAAAGGCTTTCGTTTGAGTAGATCTGAAATTGAATATATGGAGTGTAATTTTAGTAATAATAGATCTAGTGGGGGGATTTTGACTTTGGGCAATTAAGTCATTAATAAGAGCACACGTTTTAGATATCTTGGATTTATTATTCAGAGTGATGGTTAAATAGATGGGGATATTATTAGTAGAATTTAAGTTGTATGGTTGAAGTGGAGGAATGCCTCTGGCTTGTTATGTGATAGAAAAGTCCCTCTCAAACCTAAAGGAAAATTCTATAAGATGGTTGTGAGACCTACAATGCTTTATGGTGAAGAATGTTGGCCATTAAAAAAGAAGAATAATATTAAGTTAGGTGTTGTAGAGATGTGGATGCTTAGGTGGATGAGTGGCTTTACTCTTAAAGACAGGATACGAAATGAGCATATACATGAAAAGGTTGGAGTTGATCCAGTGGAAGATAAGATTAGAAAGAGTCGTCTTAGATGGTTTGGTCACATAAACGGCGGTCTTTCGATGACCTGATTAGGAAAGTAGATGTATTAGATTTGGCTTATATTAAGAAAGGTATGGGTAAACCTAAAAAATTTGGTTAGAAAATATTAGAAATGACCCTTCTTTATTAGATTTAGATGAGAATTTGACTCTTAACATAATACAATGAAAAAAAAAGAATAATGTGGCCGACCCCACAGTGGGATAAAAGCTTGTTGTTGTTGTTGTGGCCTTTTATGCTTTGTGGAGCTGTGCCTGCTTTTATTAAGAGAATTAACTTTTTTATATTTGTATTGCCTATTTAATTAGCTATACTGAGTATAATTAATTAATTACTGAAATATATTGGAATTATCCACAGAATCTCTACAGAGATAACTTAGAGCGAAAGATGGAGCTTATAATGGGAGTTACACTAGGCAACAAAGATTTGTTTCAGTTAACGCCGCTGCAGCAGGTATTCATAAAACTTTTTCATAATTCTTCTTAGTTCATCTTGACTGCATTTTCATCTCGCAGGACGTTTTGATTGTCTGGGGAGATCAGGACAACATATTTCCGGTTAACAAGGCTTTCGAGCTCAAGAAGTAAGCTAATTGTTTTTGTTTTTCTTTGAGGGTATTTTGATACAAATTATATGAGGATAAGTTTGAAAATTTTTTGATTTATTTTGAGATTAGTGTTGCATCTTAAAAGTTTAATATAACTATCTAGTTAAAATGGTTAAGATTAAATTAATTCAATAAATATCATTAAAATTTTTAAATAATCATAAATATTTGGGATCAATTGAACTTGTTGAAATAAAACACTTAAATAAAAATATATTGATCAAATAAACATTAAGTTTATTTTTCATAACTAAGAAAATAATAATATAACTTATATAATTAAACATTAATTAGCAGATTTGATAAGTATAATATCTAATTTTTAAACTATTAAAGCATTAAGTGGTCAAGATCATTATTATGTGCTAGAAAAAATGTGGTAAAGTAAGAGTTTTAGGTGTTAGCTTGCTTGAAGATCTTGCACACACACAGCTATAAGTGAGGAATACAGGTGACATTAACATTTTTACATAAAAACATTAACATTTTTACATAAAAAATATGGTAAGAGAAAAATCATAGGATCTAACCTAAATAAAATAATTCATTATATAAGTACAATTACTGAGGTCCATTATAACCCTTAGTGGGGCAATGTTGGCCAATCAAGAGTGGTCAAATGACAACAGCCGAGCGATATTAGTTGAGTGGCGATGGTCATCGCGTGATAGAAATGGAACACTGAAAGTTGGACGAATTTGAATGGACTATAATGGCCAAGTGACGATGGTAGATGGTTCGAACAATGGTGATTGAATGATGGTAATCAAATGACAATTGTGGATGTTGATGATCATTAGCATCAAATTTCAGGTGGAGCTATGGAGTTTTTTGGATGTCTAAGATATCTTTAAATTTAAGTCTAAGGTCCTCTCATGAAGAGAATTGGAGTCTATATATAATATTTTTAGAGTTACATTTTAATTACATATAGCAAAAATCTTTTAACACTATTGAAATATTCATTTGAATCATTTGATCATAAACTATTCATTCAACATTTTAGTCCCTAAATCACCTCAGAATAGAATGATCTTGAACTCATTCAATTCATTTTGTCAAGATGCTTGATTTGAATATAAGTAAAACTCAAACAAAGCTAATCAACCTTGAATCTTAAATGCACGTAGTCTTAGGAAACATACAACTTGAGCTATTCCTAGTAGCAAAGCTTGAAGATAGTCTAGTGGATATGATCTTCAACCTCATGGTTAGGCTATTAGATGATTCCACGTAAAACTTACTATCATCAAATTAATAATGAATCACAAATAAGTCATATTGGCTCATGAGTTCATCATATATGATGATATGGTACACAAGGCATCACTTAAAGGTCAAGGTGCCATTAAGAAATACCATGATAGTCTTCCTGATCTTGGAGGCAAATGTGGCATGACCTTGATTAGGAGGCGCCAAAAGTAATGGCGGCGACCATTGAGGATGGTCTAATTAGTCCTCTCCTTGAAAGTGAAGTCTGTACAGTTTGGAGATAGTGACAGAGGTGACACAAGAAAGTTATGGTGATCGTGGACGATGATTAAACCTATCCTTCCCCAGAGTCTAAGAATTTGTAGCTTGAAGACTTCAGTCGAGGCGATGCAAAAAGTCATAGAGGCCACTAAAGATGACATGAGTTGGGGTTGGTTGGTGGGCGATTTGACGTAGGAACATTGTAGAGGATACTAAAGATGATTAGATTAGTCTCATTTCAGAGTGATGGCGGTGATTGAGATTTAGCCTATAGGTCATGGAGAAGATTGCAGGTACCATTGATCCTCTTTTCTATAGGTGGTGATGACATAGGCTTCGTTTAGGACGGCTTTCTTGTTGCTTCTTAAAATAGCTTTTAGTACAAAAATTAAAATCTTTGTACTAGAAAGCTGCTTTAAGAAACAGTAAAAAAACCGTCTCAAATAAAGCCATAATCTAAAGTTGATAGTCTATGGAAGTTATTAACCTGACTATATGCAGTGAGGACAATACCTCTTATTGATATATTTAGTAATCTTTTTTAAAAAAAATTGGATAAATTTATTGAAATTATTAACCTGATTTACTTTCTTCTTCTTTTACAAAGTTTGGATAAATTTAGTGATCAAAATCAATCTGATGCAAATGCAGGAAACTTGGAGAGAAGGCAAAATTGGAGATCTTGAAGAACACCGGCCATGTTCCTCAAATAGAAGATCCAGATTTGTTCAATGAGGTCCTTCTTGGCTTCTTATTAGGGGCTCCCAATTCATCAGTGTGACTACTTGGGCAAGATTATTCATAGCACATAATTTATATTGCACTTTATTACCTTTGAATCATAAAATGTTTATGAAAAAAATTGTGTAATAATATTTGCTATAATTTATATTAAAATAAATTTAAAAATAATTATAATTATTTTGAGATTAATGTTATATATGAATAATTTGTGTTATATTAATCTCAAAGTAAATGTAATGATTTTTAGTCTATCTTGTATTAGAAAATCTTGATATAAATTTTTTTTCATATTTTATTAGAAAGTTGTGTTATTTCATGAAAATGATATTTAAGGATTATTTGGTTGGTGGTTAAACGCACTTAAGTGCCGAATTATGTATTTTTTTGTATAATAGCTTATTATTATGACAAAAAATTTAAAATAAGACTACTAATTATATATTAATATTTTTCATAATAACGATGTTAAAAAATTATTACTTGGTGTTAAAAAAGAAAGATATCTTTTTGTAAAAAGTTATTGTTTATCTATTATTATAAAATTCATTCCATGAAGTGCAAAATTTAAGTTAGAAAATTTTTAAATTAAATTTTTATTTCAACAAATTTATAGTTGAAACAAATATTTTGACGGGATAAATTCAATAATATAAGGAGTATTTTGATATAAGTCAAAATGGGCTCAAATCGAGCATTAAAACATAGTTAAAATTTTCATGATTTTGAAGGCTTAAGGAAAGTTCTATGTTCAAATCAATTAACACAACCTACGTCATTTTTCACATAGAAGGGAACTTGCAACAACAACATCAGGCTTTTATCGCTTTACGTGGGGTCGATTACATGAATCTTTTTTCTTTATTTAGCTTTGATAAAGAAATGTCATTTCTAATATTTTTTAATCAAGTCTTTGTAAGTCTATATCTATCTTTTTTAATATAAATCAAATATAATACATCTACTCTCCTAATCGGGTCATCAGAAGATGTCATATGGGATAATTTTTAAGGCTTCACAACACTGATAGAACATTTTTACTTATCTAAACTATCAAAGAGGCCATATTTCATCCAAATTGCAAATAGGCTGCATTTCTTAGCAGATTATCTTTCTCAAAAGAAGTAGACCCCTTGAGTTGAAACACTTAAAAAAAAGGCTCATACCCTACACTTTTAGTTTTGAGAAGCAGTAAGAAAGTCATCCCAAAAGAGTATCAATTAGTTCATCATAATATATATATATATATATATATATATATATATATATTTTTTTTTTTTTCTTATGACTGACCACTTGGATCAAAACGGGTACCTGACTCGAATGAACAATTTGAATCTAGCTCATTTAATAAACGGTTAAAAATATGGGGCTGAACCAGACCAGGTACTAACTCAAACCAACCTAAAAACTTGTTTTAATTAAAATATATTTTTATTAACTTGTTAATCATATTTTTTAAATTAATTGATAAAAAATAAAAAGATTATACTGACAAATGAAACAAAAATTATGAAATAAATATTAAACTAATTATTTTGGAGTCAAAATTGGATTGGCAGGTCAACTAGAACTCAACCCAGTAAATAGGTTGGAATGCATGGCCAGAATCCAACTGTTTATTAAACTAGTCAATTTGAACCCAAAATTTTTAACTCGTATCTTGTCATTTATTGCTGCCCCTAATAAATAGAGTGCCATTGTATTAATTAAGCAATGCAAGATACTTTAAGGTCTAGAATATCATTAATATAAATATATAATGAGATGCGCAAAATCATACTAATAAATATAGTATATTCTACTTGGCTCTTGTCATGAGTTTTTATTAACTTAGACTTCGTTTGGGACAGCTTTTTTGGTTGCTTTCTAAAATAGTTTTTTTTGTACTAAAAAACCGTCCTAGAAAGCAATAAGAAATCTATTCCAAACCAAACCTAAGTCTCTGCCATTATGGCCTTATTATAAAATATTTGGATATATTTCTTGCTAGTTGATTAAAATATTAAATATCAATTGATGGTTTTTTTGGATTAATTTATTTTCAAGCTGGTAATCTTGGCCTTTCAAAATTCAAATGTAAATTTGTTGTGGTGTGCGAGAAACACTCTCTTTGGATGGCTTTGAAGATTTAGGCTTCGTGTGGGACGGCTTTCTTACTACTTCTTAAAGTAATTTTTTAGTATCAAAAATAAAAATTTTATACTAAAAAGCTACTTTTAAAAGTAGTAAGAAAGCCGCCCCAAACGAAGCCTTAAAAAGGCATCAGAAATTTGATCTCTAAAATGGTTTAACTAATGATCAAAATGCTTGAATAAATTAGCATAAACAATTTGGGTTAATATGTCTTGTTTTGGTATTCTGATGTGGGAGCTTTTTATATCGACTGGCATAATGAAGTAACAAAAGGCATTATTTATTGTAGGATTTTTTTTTTTTTAATTAAAATGAAATATTTTTATTGAGTTACATTTGAGATTGTTCAAAAAATTACATATTCTCTTTAATTGATACTTAATATAGATCCAACTTAGGCTTCGTTTGGGACGGCTTTTTTATTGCTTTCTAAAACGGAGTTTTAGTTAAAAATAAAAAATTTTGTACTAAAACTCCATTTTAGAAAGCAGTAAAAAAGCCGTCCCAAACGAAGCCTTAGGGTCTATTTGTAACAGCTTTTCAGCTACTTTATTTTTCAGACGAAGATCATAATTTCATTCAGCTATTGATTTCTTATTACTTTCTCACCGATTTTTAAACTTCTTTGTAATAGATAGTTGTTTTTGTAATCAGAGTGGCTAAACTAATTTCCTTATTATAACTTCACAACAAGTTTCATAAAATGTTGTAGAACAATTATTACGTCCTCCGACCGGACGCAGAGGAATGTCCGGTCGGAGGCCAAATCCCGCCAAAAAATGAGTTGTACCGAGCAAATATCGAGCAATACCAAATAATAATGAGGAATACCATCATTTGAAGACCCAATATCGAGTTATACCGAGCTAAACTGAGAAATACCGAGTTATACAACAACTCGGTATTTCTCGGTACAGCTTGATATAACTCGATATTGGTCTTCAAAGAGCGGTATTCCTCGTTTATATCAAATAATACCTAGTTGTACCAAGCAAATATCGAGTTTTTTGGCGGGATTTTGCCTCCAACCGGATGTTCCTCTACGTCCTTACACCGGACGTAATAAAAGTTTCCGAAATAGATGCTTAGTTGATTTGAAAAATAACCTTTACTTTTCTACACACCCCCTTCGAATATTTAACTATCAAGAATCAAAATTAGGACCCCTTTATTTATTAATTCAAGTAAAAAAAAAAAACAAAAAAGGGTGGTCTAAAAATTTATTTTTTGGTGTACAAAAATCTTCATATGTCTCATTTAATTTCTTGAAGTTGTAAAGCTTATTTAAAAAAAAAAATTTGTAAGATTCATTATATAGTTGGAGGAATTTTAAAATTCCAACCAATCTTCTCAATATCTCTTCAAATGATTTTATTTTTATTTAGGTTTGTAAATTCTAGATGGTTCTAGCAGATCTTTTTGAAATGGTAAGGGCATCTCCAACGCATAACTCCATTTTTCACGGCAAAATACGGCCAAACTCCAAAATGCCGTGGTGCTGCTCCAACCGAACGTCATTTTATGTGTTTTTGTCAAGGTAACGATCCTTTCACGCGATTCTCCCTTTCTCACGTTTTTTCGGTTGAGAGAACAAACTAGTGTGGGTGAACAGTGCCACGCCAATATTGGCGTCGCACTGTTCAACGGCAAGTGAATGGCAAAAGATTTGACGTTCCGTTGGAGCGACCGAATGACGCCATACGCTCGTTTGATGTTCGGTTGGAGATGCTCTAACACAATACAAGATTTATATTTTTAAATTCAAACTACACCAACCATTTTGAATTGTCTTAATCTCCTTTTTTGGGTTGATAGTGCAATTAAAAAAAATAAAAAATATAAAATCTCTTTCAATTAAAAGCATTGATGTAAGGGTAGAAAGATGCCCCGTTTTTTCCATCTCTCCCTTCTTCAATGTCTTCTTCAAGGATAAAAATCTGACTCTTCAAAATTTTAATCAATTAGTTAATTAATTATTATTATTTTATTTAATGCGTGTACGGAGTTAGAAAATAAGAATATATTACGGAAAATAATGTACGGATTGAAATAATGGGGGTTTGTTTAGCAAGAAGACAATGAGAGACTGTTACGTGTAGAGTCCAGACACATAGAACCGTTCGGTTTTGCAACTTCGCTTTTAATGTTCACCAATGCGCTTTTACTAGCCTTTTACTATTTAAAGTCATAAAACTGAACGATTCTTTTTGACCAAATTCCACATGTAATAATCTCTCTAGGATAAGGCCATGCTTTTCTCTTGATTTATTCCTGCAGAAATTATATATATATTATATTAATTATGGAATTCTATCGTTTGTTCTGTTGTACCTTATTACTTTATTTCTGTTACGCAAATGATTTGTTTGTTGGAAGCAGTAATTTTCAAATAGATTTTTGTGTATTAAGGCTTACGGGCTCGCGGCCGTAAATATATTATTATATGACAGTCTTTTAATGTATGAAAGATAAAGTAAATGAGTGGGATATAAATTTATAATAAAAATAAATTTCAATATTATATTAAAGTAGATTTAGTAATTTTAAATTTATTCTGATATATTTTATATAAAAGTGTATATAATAATAATAATAATAAAAGTTTAAATTACTTGTTGCGGCCTGGAAGATTCGTGGCAGTAGAGTGAGTAAACTTTTCGTCTTAGCGATGCACGGATATCCAGCACACAAATAGAAAGAGAAAAACAAAACACCCGATCTTTTTTACGTGAAAAGTCTGAAAAGGGAAAAACCAAGGGGCCTCGCCCAAGTGAAAAGATTCCACTAAACTTGAGTGAATTATAAGAGTTGACCCGCCCGTCTATTTAGAGGTAGTCATATTATAGTAATTTGAAGAGTTAGTCAAAGGTATGATGACGGTCGGGCGAAAATCCGACGACTTTTGTGCAGACGTTTGGCTGACAAGAACGATTCGACGAAGGTATGGCGGTGAACGGCGGACAGGAGAAGGTCTGGTAGAGGACGACGGCCAGGCGAAGGTCCGACGACGGTCAGTAGCAGGGTGGTGGTCCGACGAAGATCAGGCTGAAGTCCGACAGCGGTCGGCAGACAGGCGGTGGTTCGGCGGTCGGCGGCCAGGCGGTGGTCCAGCTGTGGTTGGCGGTTCGGCTGAGGTCCGGCGGTGGTCGATGGTCGGGCGATGGTCCGACGAAGGTCGGGTTGAAGTCCGGCGACGGTCGGTGGTCTGGCAGTGGTCGGGTGGTGGTCTGACCAAGGTCGGGTAGAAGTCTGGCGGTGGTCGTCGGCCGGGTGGAGGTATGGCGGAGGTCGGCGGCCGGGCGGTGGTCCGACGAAGGTCGGACTGAAGTCCGGCGGCGATCGTCGGCCGGGTGGGGGTCTGAGGGTGGTCGTCGGCCGGCGAAGTTCCAGCGGCGGTCGGCGGCCATGCGGTGGTCTGACAAAGGTCAGGCTGAAGTCCGGTGGTGGTCGGCTGGCGAGCGGTGGCGCTAGAGCTCTTGAAGCTTCAGGGCTCTCTCTAATCTCGAGCAAAAGGCCCCACTCATGTAGAAAGTGGGGGTTTGTTTATAGATTTTCATAAGTGGCACACTCCGTAAATTTAGAGAAGATCCGGGGCTGGTTCGGAGTGCTCCATCGGATGGCTCATATTGATTCCCCTGATAGTAGAGAGTTTTTCATCTGTTTAAGTGCCTTAACGATGTTATAATTCAGAGATCTTGGGCTCGTTGGATTTGTCTCGTCGAGCCTCTCGATTTGACTATAAGCATAACATATTTGGATATCATTTTATCGTCCAAATGATACTTTGACAGTTAAAAATGTGGTCTGGGCCCCCGATCCGTACCCATTTGGGCTTGGGTTGGACCAATTTTTATGTTGTTTGGTTCATCTCTTTAAGGAGCAATTATTAGGTCCTTTCACTGGATGTAGAGGAAGGTTCGGTTTTAGGCAAAAATAGGTCAAAAAGTGCAAATACCGAGTTTTTTGAAAACTCGGTATTTTTTCAAAAAACTCGGTATTTGCACTTTTTTAGGCAAAACCGAACCTTCCTCTAGGTCCTTGCACCGGACCAAATAAAAGTTCCTCTTTAAGATGTTCAGTTTGACTATAAATTTGCTGAAATTGAAATTCAGATGATACCGAATTTAATTTTAAAAGTTTCCTACATGAATATGCCTCGAGATTCGTGCTCGATCAAAGCAATTTTTTAGAACTTATCAATACTAACTATATATTTTATGAATTTTATGTTTTTTTATAAATATCTTTAATGTTTTTTTAAATATTTTATGATATTATTTAAGCTTTTATATATTTTTAATTTATTATTTTTTATTAAAAATGTTTTAAAATAGTGGCATACGATGTTAATGATATGTTTTTTGAAAATTAATTAATTTTCTATCATGAGCTTTTCAAATCTTATAATTTTTATATAATTTTAATTTTTTATTATGATGTTTCATGATAAAATTATAAATTTATAGAAATAAATATCTTCAAAATTTAATACTAATATTTTCAAATTAAACTCTCCATTTTAAAATATTTTCGTTTTCCTTGCATATGCTTTGAGTCAGCAATTAATTAATCAAATATATAATTTTAATATTTAAGTATTATATATCATGATTTAAAATATTTTTTCTTATGAAAAATATGTGAAATATTCTGATAATATATATTTTTTCGCGTCTGGCTTAGAATGCCAGTCACGTTGTGGTCACCCAAAAGTAGCTGCAGCTTTCAGAAAGCGAACGGTGCAAAAGCCATTTGTTACCTATCGTGAAGGTTATTTTGCGTGATTGGGCATCACATAATTAGGATTGGCGTACTATATTTTTATTTTTTAATTAATTTTTAAAAATATAGAGTGACTGAAAAGTTTTTTATTAGGTCCGGTGTAAGGACGCAAAGGAACGTCCGGTCGGAGGCAAAATCCCGCCAAAAAACTCGGTATTTGCTCGGTATTGCTAGGTATTATTTGATAATAACGAGGAATACCGCTCTGTGAAGATCAATGCTGAGTTATACTGAGCTATACCGAGCAATACCGAGTTGTACCGAGTTTTTTTAAGGAAAAACTCGGTACAACTTTTGTATAACTCGGTATTGCTGGTAGCCTGGTATAGCTCGGTATAATTCGGTATTGAGTCTTCACGTGATGGTATTCCTCGTTATTGTTTGGTATTGCTCGGTATTTGCCTGGTATTTCTCATTTTTTGGTGCGATTTGGCCTCCGACCGGATGTTCCTCTACCTCCGGTTGGAGGACGTAATAATTGTTCCCCTATTTGTAGAGATTACTCAGTGCGGACACCCAGGGGCGGAACCGGCCTTAATTTTCAGAGGGGGGGATAAATTTATAAGTAAACGAGCAGAATATATATATATATATATCGTTTTAGTGACTAATGATTTTTTGTACTTGAATACATAATACATTTATAAAATATCATCAACATCTTATATATTGAGAATTATTCTTAAACAAAACTAAGTTGAAGTATGGATGATTTGTTTGAAAAAAAAAATCAAAATGGCGTAATTGATTAATCATTCAATTTCTACAAAATGTATGTTGGAGTTGCCTTGAATTTGGCTCGACCTCTATTTATTCATATCCTTGATATTTGGCCCGGTTAGGTCGCGGGGTCAAAGGGGGCAGCGCCCCCGGAACAAATTTTGGTTGTAAAGATATTTTTGGATTCTCTTTACTATTTCTCTTTGTATTTGACAATTGTCTAAAGACCATAGTATTTTAAAATATTTATGGGGGCAATTGCCTAAAAACTCTTATATTAATACCTCCACACAATGTGTGTGTGTGTGTGTGTGGGGGGGGGGGGGGGGGGATGCGGGGGGCAATTCCCCCCTGAAGACCATGGGGTTCCGCCCCTGCGGACACCGGACGGTGAGAATTGATTGTCCGATTGTATCTCATTGAATAATAAAAGTGCGGCATGAATAGTAAAAATGTAGTTCGATCACTATACTTTTATTGTTCAAAGACATAAATCGGACGGTTATTCTCGTCCGGTATTTCCACAGAATAATTTATCATTTATAAGACTATTACATAATGGAATATGATGTTTATATTCTTTTAAAGGACAGAAAACTAATTTAAATTAGATTTATTTTGCTTGCTTTAGCTTCAACAAAATAAATTTAAAATTTAATTTTATAAGTATAAATTAGCTTAATTTAGATATATGCTTTCATTTATATGATATTTATGTTTCCACACTAAATGTTAAACTAATACATATATATATATATATATATATATATATATATATATATATATAATGCTTATTTAAGAAGTAATAAAAAAGTCATCCAAATGAAACCTAAATCAAGGGTAGGTCCTATTTAGGGGTTTAATTAAACCATGGTTTATTAAGTTAGGTAAGACTTAGGCTTGGTTAGTCTGCTTACCTAAGTTAAAGGCCATGAATCTAATCGGGCTTATATTAGTCTAATTAGTGGTTTAGAGATTGACATCACTAAAATGCTTTGTTTTGTCCACTCTTAGTTAATTGTGTATGGTTAAAATTAATGAATATTTAAGTTGGTTTAGTCACCTATGCTTGGTTAAGGTAAGAATTATTTGTGCACTAAAGTCTAAGGTTCTGTTTGAGACAGCTTTTTAACTACTTCTTAAAGCTGTTTTCTAATACAAAAATTAAAATTTTTGTACTAGAAAGTCGTTTTAAGAAGCAGTACGAAAGCCGTCCCAAACGAAGCCTAAGTCAGTATAATTTCACCTCAATTCTAGGGGTAATTTAGGCTAAGACAGAAGAAGACACGATCTCTCCCAACATCACTATGTTAGGGTACTCCAATATGAAATTAATTATATGATTTATATATTAAGACTTTGTTTGTTACGGCTTTCTTACTACTTCTTCAAGCAGTTCTTCAGTATTAAAGAACTGCTTTAAGAAGCCATAAGAAAGCCGTCCCAAACGATGCCCAAGTCTATTAGAGACTCATGACTATATAGAATATGTCACAAGGATCTATAGCCATAAGACTTTTAATGATTTTATATAAAGTTTAAGGGTAACTAATCTTGTTAAGCTAGCCTGAGGTTCCAGTAGGTTCTAATGGATCGATAGGGTCCATATGGGAATAATGGGTTTGATTGTTTTAGAATGATCAGCTAAGTCCAATTTCCATCAAGCCACTTGAGTCCTAAAACTAAGCTAATCCTAGAGTTGGCTCTAGGCCAACTAAGATAATTCAAATAATTAAAGCAACAAAAGCTCGATGGATCAAATGGGTTATGAATGGGACCTAGGGTGTCAATATTTGACATGACACGAAAACCCGACCCGAAAAACCCGGGTTTAACCCGGGTCGGGTTCGGGTTCCAGAAATCGACTCGTTTGAAAACCGGGCCGGGTTCGGGTTGACCTGACAAGTTGCCGAGTCAACCCGCGAACCCGTTTAAAATCAGCTGCCCACACTGCCTCGCCTGCCTGCGCACCGCCCGCGGCTGGCCGCACTCTGCCTGCTCAGTTGCCTACTCGACAAAGCCTGCCAGCACACGCTGCCGCGCCTGCCAGCGCCAACGCCCCGCGCCCGAGACTGCCCACGCACGCGTCATCTCGCGCCCGCACACCCGCGCCTTTGATGCAGGCTCTTATAATGGTGAAATGATTATGTGTGGTCAACACACTATCTGGAGGCAAATTAAGACGCACCATATCATCATTTTGTTGTGCACCGATAGATGACATGACGCATCCTGATTCACCTCCAAATGATCCACTGACCGCATATAATAATTTCTTCCTCTTAGGCATTATTTGTAAAAAAAAATCTGCGTAGTTTTAACTGATTGGAATCCGAACATACTGATTAAAGTCAATAATATCTCCCAATGTTGACTATTGCCTAAGTTAAGACTCCTCCTTAACCACATATTACATAAACACTTACACCGGTACGTTCTATCCGCGGTAAATATAATATCTACTATGTTAATTATACTCCTCCGCGTCTGAGAATAAAATCTATTGACCGTCGGATCAAAATCTGACGCGTAAAAAATAACAGTAACGGATAACGATAAACAGATGGCGTGCAGCTCACCTTCATGCTGTACTCCTCCGGTCACGGGACCGCTACCAAAACCACAGGTCTCGAACCGGATAAGCCTTTCCTAAATCCTAAGCGCCAACAATAAAATCCCTAACCGCACACAGTTGGCAAACTCCGCGTGGCACGCTGAAAACCGTTGGTTTAAATATGTTGACACGTGGTAACATCTGGCCCCCGATGTCACTTTTTTCGGATAAGTTCATAGAATAATAGTTAATTATTTCCATTTTATTTATGATTAATTAATTTTTCTCTCCATTTATAGCGCTCTCCAGGTTAGAGAACTTGTTCGGTTTGTGCGCCGCCGCCAACGACAGATCGCGGCCGCCTGATAGTTCGCTGGAGTGTGTGATGATAAAAGGAGCGATGTCGATTGCGTTGGAGATAGGTGGGGGGATCGGTGGCGCGGGATTCATCTGTGGAATTGGATGCGTACCGATCTATGACTTGACGGAGATCGAGAAGGATCCGCCTCTACCGCTGGCGTCTCCTTCTTCGTCTTCGTTTGCGTCATCTTCGATCGGGGAAGAGAGCGATGGCGTTGGTCGAGAGTTCGAGGACGATGAGGGAGCAGGGATGGGGGAGGTGCAAAGCGCGTACAAGGGTCTGCTACAGGGAATGGAGTCTATGGAGGAATCACTGCCGATTAGGTGCTATATCTCGATCTTGTTTTTCCTTTTTGATGTTTTTTTCGTTTGTTTGGTAAAGCTTGATTGGTTTTTTGTATTGAATAGTTGTATGGGATTAATTTAGAAGATCTATTTGAGTTCATATCTATTTTTTGCTTAATGTAGTAAAAATGACTTTTTATAATTATGAGGAATTATTTTCAGATGCTATAGAAGAAGTTAAATTTGTTTCTTTTTTTTTTTTTTGGGGAAAAATTTTTGTTTCTTTTTTCAGTTAGCGTTGTATCATTTGATTGTCTTTTTCCTTCTTGAAATGGATGGCTTTATGGCTGTTCTTGACACTCAAATATCTTGTTTTTTTTTTTTTTTTGGATTTTTGAATGATGAATCAAAATCTCTTAGTTTAGTTGTGATCATGCTCCTATTTTTCTTTTTTAGGAATCAAAGAATCTCTTAAGAGTCTCTTATAGAATATAGAATTAGGATGTCATTATCATTTTAATTATACGCCAAAATAGGCGTAGTAAATGAATTCTCGATTATAATTCCATATAATTATAAGCAATTATTTTGGCATAAACTATATGGAATTATCATAAATACAGTTTATTGGATACTCTTATTTTTTTCTGATAATTATAATAGTTATGACATCCTAATCCTACATGAGACTCTTAAGAAATTTTTTGGTTCCTACAAAGGAGGAAAAATATATATATGGCTTGATCACATCTAAACTAACAGATCTTTGAAGCCCCATTATTCCTTTTTCACTATTCAAAATTCCAAGAAAAACATCAGACTGAAGAACCCAAAACAGCCATAAAACCATCATTTTTAGGAGGAAAAACACAATATTCAAATGATATAACCCTACCCTAAATGAAAATACAAAAAAAAAAAAAAATGATCCCTTCTATAATAATTCAAAATGATTATCTGAAAACAATAAAAAGTCATTTTCTACTACATTAAGTAAAATAGATATACACTTAAATAGAACTTCTACACAATCCTATTCAAACTACATTACCAATTTGCCTGCATAAAGAAGAGAATTTTACTGCCATCATGGATTCAATTGATATGGCCTGTTTACTTTTAACAGGCTAGTTAGTGTTCTATTCAAAATTGAAGGAGATCCACATATGTTTAATATTTCTATATGTTTCTTTGTAGATTTTAGTTAGTTTCTCACGATTAATGGAAGGAATAGTTAAACTTTCTATTTAATACTTTATTTATTTTTTCAATTAGGGGTCTTCTTAAACAGATGAAGAACTTATTCAGAAAAACCGAATTCAATTTGTTTTAGAGGAGTTATAACTTTGTGCAAACATATACAGTCAATTGGCGATAATTGAGAGCTTCTTGTTGACAAACAATTATTAGAACCTGCTCAGTTATGTTGATCAAATGAAAGACATACCTTTTTCATGTCATTTCATCTACTTCCAGACACTGCCTGAACTGCTAACAGGTATTAGTATTGACTGTAGACAATCATTGTGACCTGTTTAAGACACAGAGACACAAAATACCTTCCATGAATAAATTATAACTTATTAAAGAGATGATTATTACATAGTTTTAATCAGTTAATGCATTAAAGCTTATGTTAGATATCAAAAGTTTCTTCAAAATCCTTTATCACATATAAATACTATTGCATTATGTGAGTCACCCGGCGTGCTCTATGGAAGAAGCTCGTCTGTTATTTATTATTAAAAGCTTAGTATGTGTTGATTTCTCTCTTGTACCTGGACATGATCGTGGCTGTGTGGTTTGGAGCTTTCACTTTTTGTTGTCATCCCGCACTCTTATGTTAACCTACTAATTTCTAATAAATTACACTTCGGTGCTCCCTCCCTTAAAAAATAATTCTCTTGTTCAGCATATCTGTCCTTTCAAATTCAGCAGCAGGCAAAAATACAAAATAAGAATCTGAACACTACTCACCTTGACCTGTTGGTTTAGAGCTTAGGCTACCAACTTAGAAGTCTTTGGTTCGAGTCTTGTGCATACGATGTGTGTGTGAGTCTACCTTAACGGGCCTAAATGTCCCAAAAAAAAAAAAAATCTGAACACTAGTGTCAGTGAGTCTGTGAAGTTAGTGAAATTATTCTGTGCGGACGTCGAACGCGGTCCAAAGCCCAATGAAAATACGTCACATCACCCCCTAGCTCGGTATTGGATGACATGGTTGCACCTAATTCGCCTCTGGACGATAAGTTGTATCCGGTGTCCGCACAAAATAATCTCTCGTGAAGTTAGGCATATTTGATCGTGAAGTTAGGCATATTTGATTATTTGTTCCCTTTATCTACATCGATATTTATTTACTGCCAAGTACTCAATTTAAGTAATTTAGTGAAGAACATTTCCTTGTTCAGTTGTTCTGTTCCGTCCAGCAAAATTACCACCCATGATCAAGTAATGATGAATGTCCAAAAATCTCAACTTGTCTTAAAAATCTAAGAGCTTAATAACTTAATCTTCTTATTGTTCATTCGCAAACTCCTGTTTTGGCAGGCGAGGCATTTCTAACTTCTACGCTGGCAAGTCCAAGTCTTTCACAAGCCTCTCAGATGCCATATCCTCCTGTGCTTCTACCAAGGACCTGGCCAAAGCAGAAAATGCTTATTCTCGTAGGCGAAGGAATCTCCTTGCATCCAAGATCTTCTGGGAGAAACCACAAAGCAATCTGTTGAGAAGTCCATCGGGCGGCATAGCTAAAAGGCCAGCTGCTGCTCACAAACGAAGCCCGCTGGCCCTTGCTGTAGCAATGGGCGGCTCTCCAAGAACTAGTAATATAAGTGAATATGAAGGCGAAAACCACCAGTTTTTACCCCAACCAGCCAAATCCACAACTGGTTTTGAAGATCCAGTAAAAAGCTCTTCTTCTTCTTCTTCTCAGCTTTGTTCTTTTCCAATGCGATCATTCTCGTTGGGTGATCTTCCAGTATTGAAAAACTCCGGTTCTTCTGTTGGATCGAGGGATGACCAATAGAGGTTCTATTGATGAAGAGTTGTTGGCCAGTTCTTGTCTGAATTGTGATGTCAATGGATGAAGGTGTTGTATAGTAAGTTTTTTGTTGTATATTCTATATATAATGGTTTTTAATTTCATGTTAGTTTTTACATAAATTTTTATGTTTGACTGCTCTCGAGTTATATATATAATATCAATTATTTTCTGTCATCTCAGCATCCTTTTACACACAGGCGGCTTGTAATTAGTGTCTGTCAATAGTACTTGTGGGTATTGTGTGACATGCAATCATTAATCTGAGTGCTCCATTTTTTGATCGGATGGCTGAGATTAATTCTGAGGAGACACCTGAGGGTGCAAGGGCGGAATTGTGCACGGCTGATGAAATTATTTTGTAAGAATACGGATGCCGTCGGGAAGCGAATCAAAAGGCGCCACATTACCCGTTTTTTGTATATCGCGGTTATGTACCGGGTGACGTGGCGTCTTCTGATTCGCCTCCGGATGGTCCGGTGTCCGTACAAACTAATTCTCTTGTACTGCTTAGAGGCGCTGAGAGGGGGAGGGGTGGTTTTTTTGAAATCTGACAATCTGTCCCCCTGAATTTTATTTTTTGCCCCCAGCCGACTTTTTTTTCACGCAGTTTGCCTCTCAAAAAATTTTAAGGCTTTTTGGCCTCCCACTATTTTCGTCCGATTATGTTGAATTTTTCTAACATTAACAAATAAGTTTATGAAAAGTGACTATATGTAAAATAAATTATTTTTGCATCATTATTTATATTTTTATTTTTTTTATAAATTTGTGACTTGTCTCCTGAGAATTAGGACTGGTTATGCACATGAGGGAGAACCACATGAGGGTGTATAAGTGCGGAGGCCAATTAGGAAGTGAGATGGAATTCTTATTTTTAGTACTTTTTAATTGAGACCTGCTAACCCAGCCCAAAAATCAATTAGATTTGGTGGGATTTTAACATGGTGGGATATTAGTATTTTGCTTTGTTTCATATTGGGTAGATTTATTGTTGCAAGAGTTGAGGTGCTGCTCATTTGTCTTCAATGGTGGTTTGCATTTATATCTGGACGTAGGGGTGTCAATATTTGACACGACACGACAACCGACCTGTACCCGACCCGAAAAATCCGGGTTGGACCCGACCCGTTTATAAACGGGTCGGGTTCGGGTAAACGGGTCGGGTTCGGATTTGCAGATTTGACCCGTTTGATCAAACGGGTCGGGTCGGGTTGACCCGGCGGGTTGCCGGGTCAACCCGAAAACCCGTTTAATTTTAAAAAAAAAATTGAATTTCCAGCTACTCCCGCTCGCTGCCCGCTTGCCTCGCGCGCCCCGTGCTACCTCGCTGCCGCTGCCCGCCTGCCCCGCGCGCCCCGCATTGCCGCGCGTGCCGACTGCCGAACCCGCGTGCCGCGTGTGTGACTAAATCGGGTTGCGAGTCATGTCGGGTCAACCCGTAACCTGCTCGGGTCGGGTCCGGGTTGGAATGTCCGACCCGTTTGCAAAAACGGGTCGGGTTCGGGTTGACCCGTTTATATACGGGTCGGGTCGGGTTCGACCCGAACCCGACGAGTTGACCCGAATTGACACCCCTATCTAGACGTCGGATGGTCTTTCATAGGGCTGCAAACGAACCGAGCCGAGCCGAGTATGTGAGTGTTCGTGTTTGTGTTTGTTTAACATTAGCTTGTTCATGTTTGGTTCGTGTTTGATTCGAGCTTTATTATTTGTGTTCATGTTTGGTTCATTTAATTTAAGGGTGTTCATGTTTGGTTCATGTTCGTTTGTTTAGTGCTTATCGAGCTTTAAACAAACTATGTTCATGAAAATATTTCGCAAACAATCTATTGAACAAGCAAACCTTAAATTTGTTCATGAACATCCTAAACAAACAATCTAACAAACATAAACAAATATGAAATGTTTTTTGTTCATGAAAGTTTTTATATTATGTATATTTATCAATTTTATAATAACATATTATTTAAGTTTTTATCGATTGATTTTAATCGACCCGAATCGAGTTTTTTATCGAGCTTGTTCATGAACATCAACTGATGTTGTTCGCGAACATAAACGAGCTGAACGCATTAGTGTTCAAGCTTGTTTATTTAAGAATCGAGTATTTAAAATATTGTTCAAGTTTGTTTGTTAGTTAATTAAACGATCACGAACGAGCTTTAATCGAACCGAACAACGAGTAGTTCGTCGAACGTTTGGTTCGCTTGCAGCCCTAGTCTTTCATTTACTTCAGCTCCCTATCTCCTTTAGTTCAATCACAGTCTTCTCATTTGGTTTTATTTTTTGTAGCTTTGTTTTCTTGCATGCATATGTTGAGATTACTAAATAAACAATGTATAATTTTTACATACAACTTCCAATCATCTATAATATTTGTACTACTTTTGAAAAGGAACTTTTCATTTCAAAAATAAATAATAAAATATCCTTATAATAATAATAATAATTATTATTATTATTATTTTACATACCATTTAAATTTTAAATTGTATTCATACATCAATGTTTAAATTATTAATTATATCAAAATATTTATTAGAAAAGTTGTAATTTATTTAAAATAATATAATTTGTCATATTTTTATTGATTTATTTATTCGATTGTATTGTTAGGTGTTAAATAAGCATATATAATAATAATAATAATAATAATAATAATAATAATAATAATAATAATAATAATAAATGAAATTTTAATTACATAATTAAATCAATTAAATAACTCTAACTTTAATTACATATCATAGATAAATATGATTCATAAACCTAGAAGCTCCACCAGAAGCAGCCCAAACTAGCAAACTTGAAACCATGAAATAATAGATTTGAGTTTACAAGAAACAAACTCAGTAGATGAAACTCCATTGAGTAAAACATAAACAACAAGGCATATTCATAAATATGAGCAAAGAAGAGAACATAAGTAAGAACAATATATATGAAATGAGATTTTCAAATATACCTACTTCATTTATGGAAGCTAGCAGAACTTAGAAAGAATTATTTGTCAACTAGTGACCAATGCATTCAAATGCAAACTCATTCACTTACAAATATGCTATATCTAGGGGGGAAATAGCCTTTCATTTTAGGGTGGGCAAATTTTGCATATGAATATATTAATATTTATAAAATTAAAATAAGAACACAATTCAAAGCAAAATCATTATAACTGATAAATTAAAAATTATTACAAGCTTAATAATTTATTTTGCATTTTTTTATAATGTTGCATTATAACTTTATTGGGAATCAAATCAAATACATCAATTTCAATAAAAGGCACCAGATAGTCTTTGAGCTAATCATCGCCCATCATATTACATAATCGATGTTTGCATCCTCATTGCAAAAAATGCTTGCTCTTTCTACTGTAGCAGTAGCAACTGATAAAGTCAGTGGTAGAATAATGAGTATGTAAACCAACGGATACACCACGCCACTTCCATCTCAAGCTTCGCTTGGGACGACTTTCTCACTACTTCTTAAAGAAGCTTTTTAGTTCAAAAATTTTAATTTTTAAATTAGAAAGATGCTTCAAAAAGCAGGAAGAAAGCCGTCCCAACCTGAAGCAAATATAATTTAGTTGAAATCAATTATGCAAAAGATTTTGAGATTACCTCATACGATCAGGTTTATGGCTTTTCTCCACTATCGCCAAAAGTTGAAGAACTGCGCTACTTGGGGCATTGCTCTGTTTTTTTTGTGTGGGCGAAATAGGGCCGCTGGGAAGAAAATGTCTAAACTACCCTTAATTTAAAAAAAAATTTGAGGGTGGGCAATTCGTAGGTCTGCCCCTAGTGATATCCATACATCCATCATTGACACATTAGTCATTTATTTTCTATGCATTTCAATATGTAAGCATTTATAGTCGATTTACTATAATACCCATGTGAGAAAGATAAGCACCAATCCCAAGGAAATCCAATGATTTCCTATAGAGTCGTCACTCTTGAGGTCCGTTGGCCCTAGCTAGCCAATAACCAATAGGGTTTAATACCAACATTTACAAGCATCAAACATACAAGCTTGTATTATACACATATTATATTTTTAGTAATTGTGCTTAACAAAGGTTATAACATAATTAAGCTTCGTTATATGTATTAGAAAATTTATAATTTGTATAGATAATAGTTATTCAAAATAATTAGGATAATGTATATGAACTACTCATAATATTATACAACAATCCACACGACAAAACTAACTATCATATCTTGTCAAAATAATAGCATGTAATGTTGTGAATGAATTGTCATATTTTATCATACACATTATCCACATATAATGTGTAGCAAGGGCTAGACCCCTAACAAGGAAAGATACACTTTTACCTTACTCAGTAAAGAGAGTCACTTGCCTGAATGAAGTCATAAGTAGCCGAACATTTTGATCTCAACGCCAATCTTTCTTGCTTTAACATGCAGTACTCCACAAATCCTAGATTCAAAAGAATCTAAATCACTTAGATATTTAATAGATTACACAACAATTATTAGCAACCAAAATAATTAAGTTAATTATACACAATAAATTAATTATTTTCCTATAATAAGTTTATCTTTAATGTTTTGGGGCAAGATTAGTGTTAGAGTTTACCTAATCAAATGGATGAAGGGGAGGATAGCAAGAGAAGGGGAAAAGAATGACATGTTTGCTTCTTTCCCCTTCAATAAGGAAGACGAAGAAATCTAAAGCAATGAGGCGAAGCCAAGGCATCAACAACCAAGCCAGTCCTTCTTCCATCCAAATCTCATCTACAAATCGGTTAAAAATAGGCACAAATTAGTAGGTTATCGAGTAGAAAAGCTTTCGAGCACAACCAATGGCACTCATCTTTTTTGTTATGTGTCGCGTGCCATATGAGGCCGATGTCGAACATCACCTCATCGATTCCCCGCTCGCAAGCTACATCACAATCCCTCCCTCTTCTTTCTCGCCGCAACCCTCCTTCTATCACTCTTGTGCGATCCTGCAATGCCCTAAGTTCGATCCCATCTTAAAGGAACATAGTTGCTTGAATAAGAAATCAAACGACGTGAACCGATTTAGTTGATTCAGTTTAGTTTAATGTGCCGACATCATGTTATTACAATAATGCCATTGCAGAGATACAGTGGGTCTTCATGGATCTATTGGAAGCTGGGAGGGTGAATGAATAGATCATTACTGAGAAACTCGACAACATGTCTTCTATTACGATCAACAAATTTGTGACTCAAGATTTAAAGTATAGTTATTTTTTAAATTTTTATTAATTATTTTACTTTTAAAGTATAATTATAATCTCCAAAAAATATATTTATTTTTTATTTCTAATTGTTATATCATTTTTATTAATTTTTTTATTAAAATTGAATTATAATTGATTACTTTTATTCTTTTATTCATCCTCTTATAGCTTTTATTTTTATATGAAAATAAATTATGTTCTCAAGCATTAATTTAAAAAAATTTGAGCAAATATTTGAAATATATAATTTGTGTCTGAACTAGAAATTTGTTTTGGCTCTACCATTACATGGGGAAAAAACCCAATTTACTTTAAAATTTAAAACATAATAATATTTGATACGTCATCATGAAATTATTTTGATCGGACACGAATCTCAAGGCAAAAGATAGTTGGAAACTTCAAAAATTAAATTCAAGATAATTTGAACTCCGATTTTAGAGAGCTTATAGTCAAACTGAGCGTCTCGGAAATACGAACCCAACGACACCAAGATCAACCCAATCCGAGCCCAAATGAGTCCGAATCAAGGACCCGAAGCGCTGTTGGAAAGTTCAAACCGCAATTTGAGTTACCAAACGGTCTCTGATTTTAACGAGCTTATACTTGAATCGAGCGGCTCGACGAGACGAATCCAACGAGCCCAAGATCACCGAATTCCGACATCATTAAGGCGTCCAAATGTCCAACGAACGGTGCATGATCGAAGGGTTCAATATCAGCCGTCCATTCAAACCACTCCCTATTCGCCCATGATCTCACACCTATTTACGAGCTATGCCACTCCAGAAAAACTATAAATAGAGCCATCATTCTACACAAGGGGGACTCAAGTGAAGAGAGAGAAGAAGAAGAGAAGAAGGAGGAGAAGGAAGAAGCTCCTCCTCGACCACAGCCGGAGCTCTTCCTGCTGCCTGAAGAAGCCGGAACTCTGCCGGATTTTTGGAAAACGCCGAGAATTTGCAGAACTTTGTAACTTTGTGAGAAGTTGATTGTAAATTGATCCGTCTTGATTTGTAAGATAGATCAACCTTTGTACTTCAAATAAATACCAGTGGAACTCTGCCGGATTTTTGGAAAACGCCGAGAATTTGCAGAACTTTGTAACTTTGTGAGAAGTTGATTGTAAATTGATCCGTCTTGATTTGTAAGATAGATCAACCTTTGTACTTCAAATAAATACCAGTGGAATTTTGCAACTGGGCGAGGCCCCGTGGTTTTTTCCCTCTTTCGGGTTTTCCACGTAAAAATCTTGGTGTTCACTTCTCTTTTATGCTTGTGTGCTGAATACTCGTACAACGCTAGGACGCAAATTTACAAACTCTACCGCCGCGTATATTCTAGCACGCAACAATATTGTTAGAGACTGCGAACCAAGAATCTCTATGTTTGTAGATCAACGCCTTGCCCATTGCCATATCTTACTATCATTTATAAATTTTTAAACTTATACCTAAATATTCAAAGTGAAAGGAGGTAATCAGAGATTTATGTGTAATACAATTTATGAAAAATATAATATATAATATTATAATTTATTGAAAATGAAGATTGATAAAAGTAAAAAAATTCCAAAAAAGATTGTAAATATTTAAAAATCCCAACAAGTAAAATATTTCGTCACCGCCCTTGCTTCTATGCTAGTTCCCTGAATTTCTATATTTATTTATTTATTTTACACTCATAATACTTAACAACCAAACAACTCAGGTTTTATTTGGTTATTATGTACCTTTCCTAAAAGATAATTTTACGACTGTTGTTTGAGAACTTACTATTAGAAAAATTTTGAAAATACAAAAATAATGGTATTCAGAACATGTTTTAAAAAAGGGATTTTTACATACATAACACTTAAAACTAATAAAAATACCTATTCAACACCTAAAATCAAATATTTACTTATATACCACCGCTTTCTCATTCTAACCATTCGCTATACCACTCCGTTAGCCGACCGTCAAACCCCTCTCCCCGAACCCAGTCGATTTTCCCACGTGAATAGCTTTGGCCAAGCTTCGTCGCTTCTTCTTCTCTTGATCACCGTTCATCGCGTGCCCTAGGTAAAAAATGCGGGCTGGCAAACCGAAGCCAATGTTGGCAAACCGAAGCATTGGCGAGGAAGCTTGGCCGAAGTAACTCTTACGGATTCTTTTACACATGCAATGCTTAGCAACAAATGAAAAAAATTTTATTCATGCTTACCGATTTTTATTCATCCTACCCAGAAATGAGTTTAACTCATTTTTTGTTTTTCTTTTCACCATTGCTTACGGGATTTGATTTTTAACTAAATTTGTTTAACTTATTTATTATTTTTTTGCACAGAAATGAGTTCGATTAATTTTTGCTACATCGTCCTGAAATTCGGTGGATATTGGAGTGAGGTGCAAGGTCAAACGCGAATGAAGTATATAGGTGGAAGTCAGAAAACCATAAAGCTTCAAAGAGATGATGAAATCAGTTTGGTTTTGCTAAAACAACGAGTTGAAGCACTTTGTCATTGGATACGGGGACAACCGTTCGACTTACACTATCATGTCATCGGAACTTCACCTAAGAATTACATGTTGGTTGCAAGCGATTCAGATTTAGTTGACATGTTGAGCAGTTCCTATGACAGAAATAGATTTGAGATAGCAGTCGCAATGAAACATTACGAGGTCAATATGTCCCAGAACATTCAAACTGAATTAAACAACCAATCAAATGAAATGTATCTGTACTGCTCGAATATTGGAGACTATAATGATATTATAGTAGATGATGTGTGTGATGATCTTTTTGTACCACAAATTGATGAGGCAAATAGTCTATTTGTTGGTTCGCGGTTTGACGATTCCCAAAGTTTCAAGCAAGCTGTTAGGTCAGCTGCAATTTTAAAGAATTATGCTATTAAGATAAAGGCTAGTGACAAATCCAGAGTGATTGTTACTTGTGCGTATAGAGGTTGTCCTTGGAGAATACGTGCTTCATTGTGTCATGATGGGCACTCCTTCGAAGTCCGGAAAATTGAATCAAGTCATTTATGCCCTGGGGTTAATAGAGCAGGAAACAAACAAGCAACTACTAGTTGGGTTGCTCATGAAATCATGGACATTGTAAAGAGAAATCTTGATATCACACCCAATAATTTGGAGGCTACTTATGGATTATCCTTACCATATATGAAAATTTGGCGATCCAGAGAGTTAGCAAGAGATGTCTGTTTGGATCTGTCGATGAGAACTATATGTGGGTTCCTACGTTGCGATCTGAATTACTCAACAGGAATGTTGGCTCTCACATTACATACATGTGTGACATCAGAAGCAATGCATTCAAGCGATTCTTTGTTTCTTTCAAAGTGTGTATTGAAGGTTTTATTAATGGATGTAGACATTTAATTGGAGTAGATGCATGTCACCTCAAATCAAAGTATCTTGGCGTACTGCTTTCTGCAATCATCTTCTGATCGGTTCCGAGAGCATCTGTAGAATTTTATTCCTTTACTATGCGACTTGTGTGACGTGTATACTGTACATTGCAAATTGCAATGACAATAAATTCGGTTACTTGGGTTTCTAATTGGCATCGTTGAAGAGCTTGAACTCATAGTTGCTGTCAAAAAAAAAAAAAAAAAAAAAACTAAAACTGTTCAACTAAAAGATGAAATCAAATTTTTGAGATAAACAAAACAGATCTCAAATCAATAAGAAATGTTTGCCGACCTTAAGAAACAGATCTCAAATCAGTGAGAAATGGTTGCCGACCTTAAGAAGCAGATCTCAAATCAGTAAGAGATGGTTGCCGACCTTAAGAAACAGATCTCAAATCAGTGAGAAATGGTTGCCGACCTTAAGAAATAGATCTCAAATCAGTAAGAGATGGTTGCCGACTTTAAGAAACAGATCTCAAATCAGTAAGAAATGCTTGCCGACCTTAAGAAATGCTAAAATCTTTGAGAAATTTTGAAAAAACTGAAATTGAAATAATCAACTCAAACAAAATGTTACCTTGCCGACCTTAAGAAATGCTAAAATCAGTAAGAAATGCTTAAAATCATGAAGAAATGCAAAAATCAGGAAGAAATGCGTGCGAGAGGAAAGCCTTACAAGTTGCGATGCCAAGGGAAGCAGATGCGTTCGAGCTTAGAAGATGTATGCCAATGGAAGCAGAAGCGTGCGATTCGGATGAAATGGAGAAGAAATTACCTCTCTCGACTGGAGGAAAGCCAACGCGTGCGAAAGTGATGGAGCGGATCCAAAATCTTTCCTTGCGTGACTGAAGGCAAGCGGAGGCGCAAGTAGGGCTTTCTCTTCGCTTTTAGACGAAAACTGGGTTCGGGGAGAGGGGTTTGACTGTCGACTAACGGAGTGATATAGCGAATGGTTAGAATGAGAAAGCGGTGGTATATAAGTAAATATTTGATTTTAGGTGTTGAATAGGTATTTTTATTAGTTTTAAGTGTTATGTGTGTAAAAATCCCTTTAAAAAAATAGTTTTATCAAATAAATAAATTTTTTCTATTTTACATTGACAAATGAAAAAAAAAAAAACCAATAAAAAAGGATAAACAAATGAGCCCTCAGTAATATATATCATCATCACATCATAGTGATTAGTGAATCTATCTTCACACTCTATCTTCTCCAAAATTTATTAAAATAATGACCATCACTAATACTTATAAATCAACCAATAAATTTTAGATAATCAAATTTATTTTGTAAAAAAAAATTCCCAAAAAAAAAAAATTCTTAAAAATGAGTGATTTTTTTGACAGGAAGAAAATACTTTGACCACAAGCGGTAACTGGAACCCGAATACGTGTAGTTGGCGAGGAACCCTTGGCTTCACGCCTTATCGATTTTTCAGTCCGGCTGATCTCCGGCGGAGATACCGCTGAATCCTCTCCTTACTGCCACTCCAATCCTTTGGTCGCCATGATATCTCTCTCTTCGGTCTCTCCGCCAAACTTTTCTCTGCAGCACTCTTCTTCGGCTGCTACTAAAGCCCTAAGCTTTCGTCATCTCTCCGCTAGACGCTCTCGGTTCAGCGTCCCCGCCTACGTCTCTTCTTCGCCAGTATCTTTCTATCATAGCTCGGTTTCATATGGCGGAGAAGCTGCGGGGTCGGTGTTTGGATCAGAACTGCAAACTGATGAATCCAACTCATGGGCTGCTTCCTCTCCATTGTATGTTGCTCCACCCCAGACGCCGGCGACTGCAATGAGGGGTGCCGAGTCCGACGTGATGGGCTTGCTTTTGAGAGAGAGGATTGTGTTTCTAGGAAGTGGCATAGATGATTTTGTGGCGGACGCTATCATCAGCCAGCTGTTGCTCCTGGACGCCCAGGATCCCAGTAGAGATATAAGGTTGTTCATTAATTCTCCAGGAGGATCCCTCAGGTTTGATTCACGTTCCCTGGTAGTAAATTGGCTTTGCTTTAATGAATTTTCTTAGCTCTATTAAATATATTTAATTGGCTTTGCCTGAATCTGAAGTGTAATTGGCCAAGAAAGATGCTTTCAGTTTTGGCAGTCTGATTGCTTATTGAAAACATTCTTGTTCGCCATTGTGCTATTCATGGTAGTGGATGTGGTTAGCCAAGTCTTGTTTAGTTTAGTTCTTGTTTTCGTAGTTCTATTAAGGCGCTGTTTAGTTCTACTACTTCTGTAGTGAATCTGGTTAGTTAGCAGCTGGTCTGTTAGTATGAGTTAGCCCATGAATTCTATAATTACTCACAATAAGAGAGGATGAAGAGATTAAAAACTTTTGAATTATTCTTTCTCTTTAATCTTTCTCATCTTCTTTCTTAAATTTCTGGTTTGATTGAGCAGCTTGAAGTGCTCTAATTAGGATCCAGGATTCAATCATTGGTCTTCTTGCTGAGAAGATTATCCACCTCTTGTCACAGAGAAAACAATGTTCCAACACCCCATAGGATTCCCAACATGCCATTGTACATTTTACGTTTGATTCAAGATCCGTCTTTCTTCCTTATAGCTAGGGGTGGGCTCTGTACATGTCTCATGTTGAAGCCTTATCCAGATGCTTCTTCAAGGAAACCATTGTTGTCAACCTCCAAAAACTAGTTTGTCTATTTCCCTGTTCCAATATTCATCGACATCTTTACCTGCTACTCAACTCTTGAGTTGTTGTGTGTTAGAATATAAAAACAAAACAGAAAATGAAAATGTAATTTAGTTTTTTATTTCGGTTATACTGTGTAGTTAGTACTTTTGTTTTATCTATAAATACGGGTGTAAACTCTATTGGTGAAATAAGAAAAGTTTATGTTTCGTTTCTCTTTCTGTTCCGTCTCCTTCCTCACCGAAGGATTTGAGATATTCAACATGGTATCAGAGCTTAGCTTCTTGATCTTTATTTTGTTTTTCTAAAATCTCTGAGCATTCTTCCCGTTCTCTCTTCTTCTTGTTTCTATGGAAGAAACATCCAGCCAAAGCTCTGCCCTTGAGGCACTTTTTTCCCAACCCCTCATTCCCATTCCCCCTCAACTTAAATTTCTGATCACTCAAATCAAGACTCTGGTTTCTTCACCATTAACATCCGAAAACTACCCTATATGGCGCTTCTTGCGGTTCAAACCGTGCAAGATTTGTGGCATTCTCGATTGGGTCATCCCGATCCGAATAAAATTTGCATTCTGGCTAAACACCATCCAGAAATTCATACAAATATTACTTCCAAGTTTTGTCATACTTGTAATTTAGCCAATAGCAAACGGTTACAGTTTTCGGTTTCTAAGTCTACTACTTTAGCTCCTTTCGATCTTGTTCATTCTGATGTTTGGGGACCGTCTCCCACTAAATCTCTTAATGGTTTTGCATACTATGTCTCTTTTATTGATGATTTTTCGCGTTTTTGCTGGGTTTTTCTGTTGATTCATAAATCGGAAGTGTATTCCAAATTTCTTGAATTTTATGCTATGGTTAAATGTCAATTTGCCTCTACTATTAAAATTCTTCGCACGGATGGCGGAGGAGAATACTTGAATCATAATTTTCAACAATTTTGCAAAACTCATGGTCTTTTACACCAATACACTTGCCCTTACACGCCTGCACAAAACGGCATTGCTGAACGTAAACATAGACACCTTATAGAAACAGTTCGCACTCTTCTACTTCACTCTTCCGCTCCTCACATACTTTGGACTCATGCTTTACTTACTGCGGTTCATCTTCTCAACATTCTTCCTTCACGTGTTTTAAACAATAAAACTCCGTACGAAATCTTGTTCAAACATAAGCCTAGTTACACGCATATCATAACGTTCGGGTGCTTATGCTATCCTTGGCTACGCCCCTACTACAAATCTAAGCTTGGTCCTCTGTCGACACCTTGCGTGTTCGTTGGATATGCTTCTCGTCAAAAAGGATATCACTGTATGGATCCTACCACTAACAAGATCTATACTACTAGACACGTTGTCTTCACTGAGCATATCTTCCCGTATCACCAAAATCGGCAGCTCACTGGATCTTCTAGCGATCCGGGCAGCATCCCTCCTCTACTCCTAGTTCCTGCTTCTTGTATTCCAACTACCACCAACCGTATACCTGTTACTCATGAAACTACTCATCCTTGCAGCCCGCCTAATATCACTCAATCGCTGCCTGCTTCTCAGACTACCTCTCTCACTGCTGACACTACGATGCTTGAACAGACTACTCACCCGCACCCAATGGTCACTCGATCTCGCACTGGGCACCTCAAACCCAAAGCTATTTTTAATCTTACTCATCAGCTTACTCCAACTGATCCAACATCTTACACTCAAGCTTCTCAGTTTCCTCACTGGCGCAACGCTATGTCTCTTGAATTTCAAGCTCTTCAATCTCAAGGCACCTGGGATCTTGTTCCTTCCTCTCCGCACATGAACATTCTCGGCTGCAAATGGATGTTCCGCACCAAATACCACTCTAACGGCTCGATATCAAGACATAAGGCCCGGTTGGTAGCTCTCGGTTGCAATCAGGAATATGGTATAGATTATCACGAAACCTTTAGTCCCGCCGCTAAAATACCTACTTTTCGCATTCTCATTACTATAGCTTTGCACAATTCGTGGCCCATACATCAATTAGATGTTTCTAATGCGTTTTTACATGGCTCTCTAACTGAAACTATTTACATGAAGCAACCTCCGGGGTTTCAAGACCCGACGTACCCGAACTATGTTTGCAAACTCAAAAAGGCTCTTTATGGTTTAAAACAGTCTCCTCGCCAGTGGTTTGCTACGCTTACCGGTCACTTAACTAGTCTCGGTTTTGGCATAAGCCATTCGGATCCTTCTTTACTCATTTATAGCAAAAATAATATTCGTCTTTATTTTTTAATCTACGTTGACGACATCATTTTTACTGGTAATAATCAAGACATGGTTCAAGACATCCTTCACAGCCTTAATACCCGGTTCAATATGCGCAATCTTGGCCAATTATCTCAGTTTTTGGGGATCACGGCAGTCAAAACCAAACAGGGACTCCTTCATCAGCAAAGGTATGCGCAAACTATTCTTGAACGTGCAGGAATGCTTAACTGCAAGTCGGTTTCCACGCCCATATGCACTAAAGAGACTTCAACAAACACTCCGTCCCCAGAGTTTGCCAATCCTCTTCTTTATCGGCAATTGGTAGGTTCTTTGCAATACTTAACTCTCACGCGACCCGACATTGCCTACGCGGTTAATCGAGCTTGCCAATTCATGCATAAACCAACCGATCAACATTTTAATTCACTTAAGCGAATTTTGCGTTATATTAAAGGCTCTAATCACATGGGTTTACCTCTAGATTGTGCGTCTATTTTGCTAACATCTTATGTAGATTCTGACTGGGCCGGTGACCATCACGATCGGAAATCGACGTCCGGATATTGCACGTTCTTAGGCAGTTCTATCGTCGCCTGGAGTGTCAAGAAACAGTCTACTGTGGCTCGTTCATCCACGGAGGCTGAATACAGAACTTTGGCGTCCGCTGCCACAGACGTTGTTTGGACTCGAACTTTACTTCAAGAACTTGGGTACCCACAGATAGAACCCACTAAGCTTTACTGTGACAACATCTCCGCTATCGCCTTAGCCAACAATCTGGTGTTTCATGCTCGCACTAAACACATTGAGGTGGATTGTCATTACATTAGGGAATGTATCAAAAATCACAGCATAACCGTCCATCACATTTCCACTACCGTCCAAATTGCGGATCTCTTCACTAAAGCTTTACCGAGGGGCTCATTTCAGCAACTAACCAACAAACTGATATCTGCTATCCCTTCATCAGTTTGCCAGGGGGTGTTAGAATATAAAAACAAAACAGAAAATGAAAATGTAATTTAGTTTTTTATTTCGGTTATACTGTGTAGTTAGTACTTTTGTTTTATCTATAAATACGGGTGTAAACTCTATTGGTGAAATAAGAAAAGTTTATGTTTCGTTTCTCTTTCTGTTCCGTCTCCTTCCTCACCGAAGGATTTGAGATATTCAACATTGTGGACCTTCCTCCATCCTCAAGAAACCTGCACCACCAACCTAACCTAACCTTCACCACGCCATCAATCTTCTAAGAAAACCATCTAGATCACCTCTTGTTTCACCATTCATTGTTCATTACCACTATTCCAATTGTTGGCTATGTGAATGGGATTTTTGTGGGAGTATTTCAAATCGGATTTCTTGTAGGAGATTTGAATAAGATAATATCTCGTGTATTTATTCAAATTAACAAGGTGAAGGTGCTTGAAATGTATACACCATGCTTGAAAGAAGAAATATGTCTTTGATGTTCGCTTTTATTTATCTTTTTTGTGATCATATGCCAGATGCATATCTTATCGTCAATGACGATAGCAATTTGTTGAATGTATAGCGTCATGTATATCCATGAAAAATCTTGTTTAAATTGAAAAAGTTCAAGTGCATTTATTCTTTTCTCTTATTTACATTTAGCATGCATGGTCATATGGAGAAGTAAATGAGGATAGCTTCAAGTTACACCTTGCTTGACAAGAATAAATTTTCTATGATTAGTTGTAAGAGTACAATGCAACATGATTTGTTAACTCGAATATAGAACTTATTACTAATGATGAAGAGAAATAAAATGATTCTTAATTTCAGAATTTGTATTCATTTGTTTTACTATAACTCATGTTAAAAAAAATATACCGTTGTAATTTGTTGAGGTCTTAAAGATAGCATTCTTGATTTTAAAGATGTTATGAGTATTTTGATATATTTATGTAAACCCTTGAATCTTGATACGCATCTATGTTTAACTTAATGTAATATAAGGTTCGACAACCATGCTAATCACATTTACTTATTTTATATTCCGATTGCGAGCATACATAGATCCGATCCGAGCAGATATCTTGTTTATGTTGGAGAGGAATGTAAATTATTAAAGGAAAGTGAATGAGCATTTGTCTATATTTATTATGTTGTCTCTAATACTTGAATGAAATTCAAGCATATAAAGGAAATGTCGTGAGATAACATTTTTGTTATTGATGAAAGTTTAAAAGTTTGTCATTGGTGGTTACAAGATAGAATCAATATTGAATTTAAGCTATGACATATAGAGTTTTAAAATTTGTCGTATACTTTCATACTTCGAATACGTGTGGGACTATCATAGGTTATATGTGCTTCCTCACTTAGGTTGAAACGATCAAATCATATTTAAAAAAAATGCATATATGTTATGTTATGTATTTATGAGTTTATTTGAAAAGATCTTATGCCCATCAATTAAAATTTTGTTAAAGAATTTTCACAACGAAGAGAAGGTTGCAAGATGTGCTTATTTTGTTACTATAATTTGCTTATCTTCCTACTATTCGTTGAATGACTTTCTTCATGATTTCAACAGCATAAATATGTTAGTGAAATTGAGTGTGTAAGGATGTTTATATTCAAGATCATGTGTAAATACCATGTATTCATTTGGCATCAAGTAGGATTTATGGATTTTGTGGGAAAGTTTAGAAAGGGTTACAATTGCAATGCATTATTTGGAAATGATTTTTTATGTGAAAAGATTGTTTGTATTGAGATTCATTTGTTAACATTGTATTATTATTTCAAGAAAGATATTTAGAAACATGTTTGCTATCATAGGGTGAGTACGTTTACAACTGTGTTAGATAATCTCGATTTGATGTGAAGATTCCTTATTTTGTTGAATTATACACATTTTGTATGTTTTATGTTCCAATGTCATATCTATACACTTGATAGAAAATTGGATAACCATGTTAGATAGCTTCATCTGTTTCATATTTCAACTACAAGCGTGTATAGAATCAATCCAAAGATGTTTTGCCTATGTTGGAAATTTTTTATATGCCTTATGTATGATTTGCCTATATGTTTTGTAATAGTGAATTTTTATGTTTGATGCTATTAGATTGTTGTTGACTTCCTTTTTGGCACTGCTCACTTGCACTATCTTGTCACTTTCGTATTTCGTAGATCAATTCATTTGCTTGTATGTTCTACCACTGTGTTTTTGATGAAGGATCACCTCGTGCATTTACTTCGATTCGTTGCCAGTCTCAAGATTTTTATCATATGTTGTCATCTATTTCATTCCAAAATACATTTGGTTGGGTCGATGTCGATTCGATGTGATTTCACGTATTTGGACCTTTATCGCGCACGTTCGTTTCATGCACAATATCTTTGGATCAGAACCTTATTTTGTGAAACGGATTGCGCGAGCTTGTCCGGATCGTCGAGATCTTTCAAAAGAGCCCTTTCGCACTCAGATCGAACCCCATTTCATGCTTGTCGAGGAGAGATTGAGATTATTATTATTATTATTTTTAAATATGTATAATATAAAATATAATAATAAATATATATTTAAATAAATATAGTATGTTAAATTTAAATATAAAAAAAAAAGATAAATATATATAACAAATAATAAATAAATGACATAGTGCTCATATGATGTGTAAAAAGAGCTCAAATACAAAATAACTTTTATCTTAAATTTCTCACATCTCTCCAAGTCTCCAAATCGGGTAAGCTCAAATCTAATGGCTGAAAACAAAATATCAAATGCAGCATTATATATTAGCCATCCGATCGAGGGCATCGAAGGCTATGATGTAAATTCATCTTACAGGATTTACAAGTCTAGGGCCGGCCACAACAAGAGAACAGGTAGCCGCCAACTGGGAGAGACTTCATTTTTTACGTCTTGGAGCTGCTAGGGTCGGCCAAAAAAAGGAAGAAGATGAGGAATGATCTCATTTCTACAACCAGCCACCTTAGAGAGAGTTTGTTGTTCCCGTCCTGAAGTTGCTAGGGCCGCCCAAGCAAGCAATCGCCCTTTGTATAGTCATCTCTCCCTCATGGAAAAGTTATGCTGGAAGAATATGAGAATAAACATAAAGTTATGAGCCTATTCTTGTTTCACTTCAATTTAGGGGTGTCAATATTTGACACGACCCGAAAACCCGACCCGAAAATTTCGGGTTAGGGTCAACCCGAACCCGAAACGGGTCGGGTTCGGGTTCAGCATTTCGACCCGTTTCAAAAATCGGGTTGGGTTCGGGTTAACCCTTTGACCCGAAATTGACCCGAAAGTGACCAGATTTTGACCCGAAAACCCGATTTTGACCCGGCAACCCGAGATTGACCCGATTTTGACCCGTTTTTGACCCGAAAAGAGGAGTTTGACCCGTTTTTGACTCGAAAAGTAGCCATTTTCTTGTTGGAAACGGGTCATTCGGGTCGGGTCGGGTTGACCCGGACCCGAAGCGGGTCGGGTTCGGGTCAGGAAAACTGACCCGTTTTTAAAAACGAGTCGGGTTCGGGTTGACCCGAACCCGACCCGTGACCCGAAATTGACACCCCTACTTCAATTCAATCAAAGAGGAAGAGAAAGAGATTCATTCATGTATATGTGAGCACGTAATGTTAAAAGAAGGAATGAACTATGCAATTCATCACTCAAGATCATAAGTAGAGAGATAAGCAATATGATCTGCATGGGCCTTCCAATGGTATGTATTGCTCTATTCTCCATGGATGGAAATCATATCTCTAATTACAAGTGCTGCTTATCTCTTTACTTATGATCTTGAGAGATGAATTGAATAGTTTTTTCCTTCTTTAAACATTACGTGCACACATATATGAAGGAATCTCTTTCGCTCTTCTTTTTTGATTGAATTGGAGAGAAGCAAGAATAGGCTAATAACTTTATGTTTCTTCTCATATTCTTCTAGCAGAACTTTTCCATGAGGGAGAGATGACTATACAAAGGGCGGCTGCTTGCTTGGCCGGCCCTAGCAGCTTCAGGACGGGAACAACAAACTCTCTCTCTAAGGCGGCTGGTTGTAGAAATGAGATCATTCCTCCTCTTCTGCCTTTTTTTTTTTTGGCTGACCCTAGCAGCTCCAAGACGTAAAAAATGAGGTCTCTCCCAGTTGGCGGCTGCCTCTGTCTCTTGTTGTGGCCGGCCCTAGACTTGGTAAAATCTGTAAGAGAATAAGATGAATTTACATTATAGCCTTCGATCAGACGGATAATATCTAATGCTATCTTTGATATTTTGTTTTCAGCCATTGGATTTGAGCTTACCCCGAGTTGGAGAGATGTGAGAAATTTAAGATAAAATTTATTTTGTATTTGGCTCTTTTTACACATCATATTTATTTATTATTTGTTATATATATATATTTAAATTTAACTTATTATATTTATTTAAATATATATTTATTATTATATTTTATATTATACATATTTTAAAATAATAATAATAATAATGATCTCAATCTCTCCTCGACAAGCATGAAATGGTGTCCGATCCGAGCGCGAATGGGCTCGTTTGAAAGATCTAGGTGATCCGGACGCTCTCGCGTAATCCGTTTCACAAAACAAGGTTCCGATCCAAAGATATTGCGCATGGAACGAACGTGCACGATAAAGGCCAAAATGCGTGAAATCATATCGAATCGGCATCGACCCAACCACGTATTTTGGAATGAAATAGATGATAACATCTGATAAAAAAGGTGTAATTCTGAGACCGACAACGAATCGAAGTAAAATGCACGAGGTGATCCTTCATCAACACAGTGGTTGAACATACAAGCAAATGAATCGATCTACGAAATACGAAAGTGACAATATCGTGCAAGTGACCAGTGCAAAAAGGAGGTCAACAGTTGTCATGTGATTCATGTGTAGCCTCCCTTTGTAATCTATGCTAGAAAACTCTCATATTGCCTTGTCTTCCAATGATGCATGCATATGTTTAGTAAATACAAGTATTGAATTATTTGTTAGTTAGATCTCTATCTATTTGCTTTATAGTTTATCATTTTTAGCTTACTAACTTTCGGATCTCCCCCACCCCAATTTTTCCTTCCGCCCCCATGCCTCCTATGAAACGAGCATTGGAGTCTCTTCACAGTTCTCTCTCATCCCTTCTCCTTTCATATTCCTCTCTTCCTTCAAATTCAGCCCGTTTGTTCTCTTCTTCCCATTCCCTCCTACCTTGATATTTTCTATTCATCCGCCTTCTCATTAAAGGCTCAAGGTGGGGTATTCTCTCCTTCTCTCTTAAAATTGTCACCTCCCCATCTCCCTTTGGCATACCATTTCTCTGATTCCTCTTACTTCGGGCGGAGTTGCTTTAGTTTGAAACTCTTAACATCCGCTTCATCATCTCCTCTAGATTCCCAAACCTTCATTCCATTACTGAAAAATGCTCATTTAATGATCCTCATCCGTTCGCAACTGCCTACTTCCCCATCCAACTTATCTTCCAATGCCTCAACTCTTCTTCCAGCCATCAGTCCCAAAAACTTGCTCTGATACCAATTTGATATAATTTGGTGATCAAATCAAAACCCAAAACAATCACAAGAACAAGAACAAAATCAGCACCAAATAACGAAAATCAGCCACCAAACTCAAGAGAAAACAACAATGGTATGCAAGAACAACACTTATAAAGCTGAAATAACAATCTTCAATTAAAGAAACTCAAGATACAATTGATTCACTATTTGAGAGGTAAATCGGCTCTCTCCCAATTTCCTAGCGGCAACTAGGAACCCAAACTCTCTTAAGAAACAACTCAATAAGTTTTTCACATAATGCCTCCCACATATAAACTTTCCCCCTTAAAAATAGCCCTAATCCCTCTATAAATGCATCTCATATTTCCTCCAATGATCTCCCCTTAAACTTTTTCCTCCTATAGGTTTAAAATGAGGTGCTAGGACCCACAAATTTGCCACCCAAGGGGTTGGGTTTCACAGCCGTATCACATTGCCTTCATCAAAATTGTCATAACTAAATCTGAGAGATGGAAAGAGAAGATGTTTAATTATGATGTGCAATATAGGGTCAGGCTAAGAAACAATGAAGCCAAAATGATGGGTTTACACAGACAATACTCAAATTCTGTCTTAAGATGGCTTACCTAACCTACATGCCCAAGCTCCTCAAGTTAGCAACTACTTAAGTTATACACGTTGACCCAAGTTTCTTTTTTACTCACCGACCTTCTTACTGTAGTAGCACCATTATTCTCAATACTTGAATAATCTCAATTAATGTAAATTGATCATGTTAATATATTTATGAAATAAAATAGTTCATACACTACATTTTAGATCATATAATTTGATTGTAGGATCAATTTTTATCAATTAAAATATTTTATAATATGTTAGTAAGATTTGCTTATCTGTGTAACTTGGAAATAGAGCTTGATTGTATGGTATGATCAATGATTGTATAGTTCGATCAGCTATTGGAATTTTGGGACTGATTTATCATATAGCATAATGCAAATCATGCAAGATGATCCAAATCTGAAGATGATCGAAATCAGATTTTCTCACTCTTGTTTAATGTTGGATTTAATTAGCATTCTATTATTTTGTGTACTGATCATCTTGACATCTTCAACGCCTTAAAAATTCAATTATTCATTTCTCAAAAATTAAATAAACAGATTTTACAACTTGAAGCTTTAATCTTGATTTCAATTGGGCTAACTTGAGTTATTCAAACTATCAACTTTATTTGAGTCATTAACATGCTTTAGAATACAGGACTAACTCACATTGCCCGTGGCGGCGATAGGGGCAGGGGGCTAGGGGTGAGCGGTGGCAGGGGATTGTTATGGCCGGTATTGTATGTATCAAACATATTGAAAATGAAATAGAGGGTGTATTCTAAATACATTAAAAATTGACATTGCATTTGGAACGTAATACACTGAATATTTGCAACCAAACAATCTCTTAAGTTTTGTCCACATTTCATCAAATTCCTTTACAGTGATCTCATGAACCACGATCTTTGGATGTTTATATGGTAGTAAAATGTAATTTTGTTATAACTGCTTGCTTCTCAGTGCTACTATGGCCATCTATGATGTGGTTCAGCTCGTGAGAGCTGATGTATCTACAGTGGCGCTGGGAATTGCGGCCTCCACATCGGCAATTATTCTTGGCGGTGGCACTAAGGGCAAGAGATTGGCCATGCCAAATACAAGGATAATGCTCCATCAGCCTCTTGGTGGTGCCAGTGGTCAGGCTATTGATGTTGAGATCCAGGCCAGGGAGATTATGCACAACAAAGATAACATCACTAGACTAATCTCAAGCTTTACAGGACGTCCATTTGAACAGGTTCAGAAAGATATTGATAGGGACCGTTATATGTCGCCGATAGAGGCTGTGGAATATGGCATCCTTGATGGTGTTATTGACAGGGATTCTATCATTCCATTGGTCCCTGTCCCAGAGAAAGTGAAGCCAAAATACAGTTATGAGGAGATTAACAAGGATCCCAGAAAATTTTTAACACCTGAGGTTCCTGATGACGAAATATATTAGCTCAAAAACCTTTCTCCAGGAGGTAATGCTTATCTTCGTTATTTTTTTTACTGCTTTTTGTTTTTGTTGTATTGGGATTTTGTAGTTTCATCAACTTCATTTGGTAAAGCTGTTGAACATGTCATGTTCTATTGTTCTTGATGGAGAAATTCCTATGTAGTTAGTTCAGCTGGTTTCTTTTCTTGGTGACTTTTACTTGATATTAGCAACGTCGCATGTCTATGTATTTGTGGAATTGATTAATACAAATGTTGCAGTTCCACACAACATTTTATGCTGGATTTACTGTGAAATCTCTTCCTTTTGCTTTGTATTCTTCCTGTACTTTATCTTGTATGTGATGTTCCAGAAACATCCAGATCATGTACATTGGTAGATATAATTTTCTCAAACATTTAGCTTTTATCTTTTAGCGACTTATAAGTCTGAAACCATCATTCCATGATATCATTTCCGACAATGTTTCCAATCTATCATTCTATATTGCTTATATTGCAATTGTTACTTGATATTCTGTATTGTTTTGTTTTGCCTTTTTGTTTTTTTAGTAACAAATAGTCTTCACTTTTATTAAAACATGTCATATGTTAGATAAAATCCTAGACTTCGTTTGGACGGCTTTCTTACTGCTTTCAAAAGCAGCTTTTAAGCACAAAAATTCATTAAAAACAACGGAAATACAATGACAAAAAACTGTCCAAAACGAAGGCTGAACCGTGTCAATAGGTTCCATGCATCCTAGTTATGTTATAATTGGTCTCTTTTATTGTATGTTTTGTTTTGTCTTGTTTTATGGGTCATGTTCATCACGTTTGTGTGGGCATGGCCTGTAACCTGCAACACCTGCATTGACTCGATAAACACTCATTTGTCCTATGGGGCTGGGCAAAGCCTAAGGGGTCATTTGAGATCACTTTTCTGATTTTTATTTTTATTTTATAAAATAAATTATCTTTGATATTTTAAATATATATTTTTATTGAATATCACATAAGTAAAAATTTTTAACTATTTGGTAGAGGGCATTAGTGTCGCAAGCAGGGATGCTAGCTTCGATTTGAGATTGGTCCATGCGGGTTTGGGGGCCGTCAGGGTGCGCAGCGCTTGGCGATTGGGAGTTAGGTTTCATTTGTGATGACTTTCTTACTGTTTCTTAAAGTAATTTTTTAATACAAAAGTTTTTTAAAATAAAAATTTTTGTATTAGAAAACTACTTTAAAAAATAAGAAAATTGTTCTAAATGAAGCCTTAATGTTTTGAAAAGAGTAAAAATAGTGTTATTTTGTGTGTTTTGAGAAATAAATTAATTGATCTTCACTATATATCATCATGACAAGCTATAAAGCCATAATGGGTCCTATGAAGGAAAGGTTATTGTGATGTTGCTTGCACTCCATTTTTCTTAGTAAAATCTATGGTGAAATGAATAATTAGACAACATTTAACTACCATGGTAATTGGAGATCACCTCAACTTTTTTTCTTTGTTCAACCATTTGGCTTCATCATTTGTTCCTTGCTCTATGTTTGAATATCCTTCTTAGCTTTTGAACATATTTATTATACTTTTTTTTTCAAAGCAATTGCCAAAATTTTATTCTGTATTGAATGTGATATACGACTAGGGGTGTAAGTGAACCGAGCCGGCTCGTAAGCCGGCTCAAACTCGACTCATTAACGAGCTCGTGAGCCGAGCTTATCGAGCTTCGAGCCTACAATCAAGCTCGAATGATAAACGAGCTCGAGTTCAAGCTCAGCCTGACTCGACTCGAAAGCTTATCAAGCTACTCGATATAATTATATATATAATTATATATATTATATTTATAATATTATTTATATATATAATAATACCCATCACATGCGTTGGTGCTTCTCAAACGAGCTCGATCGCGAGCTCGAGCTTTTCAAACGAGCTCGAGCTTTCGAGTCGAGCTCGAGTTTGATATTTTCTAAACGAGTCGAGCTCGAGCCCACTAATCGAGCTTGATCTTGAGCTCGAGCTCATTAAGGATTAAACGAACCAGGCTTGATAAGGCAAATACTCGACTCGACTCGTTTACACCCCTATGTACGACTATTTTTAGGCTTCGTTTGAGTCAATTTTTTACCGTTTTACTTTTCAAATTATAACAACAATTTCTATTTTGCAACTATTTTTTTAGTTGTTTTTAGGAAATTTTTATGCTAAGAATTTGTTTTTTATAACATCTTTTTTAAAAGTTACTTTCTCTATAGCAGATTTATAATCACATTTACAAAAAGTTGTAGTGGGCTCAAACGGGCTCTTAAATAGCTCTTAATTGAAGTCTTAGGCTTCGTTTGGGATGGTTTTTTTATTGCTTTTTAAAACGGAGTTTTAGTACAAATTTTTTTATTTTTGTACTAAAACTCCGTTTTAGAAAGCAATAAAAAAGCCGTCTCAAACGAAGCCTTAGGCTTTTGGTTGGAACGGATTTCTTACTGTTTTTTAAAACAACTTTCTAGTACAAAAATTATCATCCCAAACGAAGCCTTAAAGTAGGAATAAATAATTTCTTATTCATTTGAAGTTGTCTTATGATCACTTCAACTTTAAGATATTGAAATCTATTCATAAATTTAATTTTATTTATGATATTTTTTAATTCCTGTCTGATATGCGACTTGCATTTGTTCTTATCTATGATTGATTTGTAATTGATTTTGTCTTATTTTTAGTCATTAAAATTATTTAAGGATTCTTTTTGCATTAAAAAAAAACTTATGAAAAATAAATTCTAAGGAGATCTTTTCTATTCCATCCATTGCTTTTCGAAATTTCTGATTGAGGTTTTTTTAAAGATGACTTTTTCAAAATTTTAATATAAAATCATTTTAAAAATATAAAAAAAATGTTCCAAATAAAATTTTAATTAATATATTTTACATAATCATCCCAACAAATCTAGATCATTATGTGTATTTTACATAATCCTTTCAACAACATGTGGGCTTATCTAAAGCCAATAGTTATCATAATATAATACTCATTACTTTAATCTTGCAGATATATTCTTCAATTTGCTTTTATAAATTAATTATAGTATTTAGGATATTTATATTTTAGCCCTCCTATAATTTAGTAAATTATCAAATAACCTTTTGAGGTTTAACGACAATATTAAATTTCAATTTATTGTTATGCAAAGACTGAACTTCTTTTCACAATTTCGTTTATCTATTGTTTGCTTAAAAAATATTTTCTAAGTTCTAAAATTGAAGATTTAGAATTGCGTTGTTTATTGTGGATTAGGCTGATCTTAATTTCCTCTTCATTTGTTTGATAAGTAAAAATAATAATAATGTGGTGTTAAGTGCTAATTTTTTGGTACTTGTGCTATCCTTTGTATAAAATTACTCAAAAATTAAACTTTAATTTCCATTTATTTGGCCTTTTTCTTACCGATTGGACCAAAAAAATTTTAAAAGAAATAAATTGTCATGTTTTTAATTAGATGGTAAACATTGTGGTTCTGAGGTCTCTTGGTTGAGAAAAGCGGAGAGTTGCGTTAGATAATGATGTCAAAAATTGACCTGATCCGAATGACCCATTTAAAATATTTTTTTCTTAATTTTTTTTTATTTTTTATCAATAAATCTAAAATCTCTTTAAAAAGTTATAATTCTTAAAAAAAAAATTCAAAATAGGTTATCAAGTTGGGTTTGAGTCATTTGTGTTATTAGTGGGTCAGGTTCAAGTAGGCGTTTGAGTCTAGTCAATTTAGGTCAGACCTGAACTTGTCTCGTTGACCTGTTTTGACACCCTAGCATTAGGTAGTAAATTATCAGCATAAAGCTCGTTGAATAATCATGATGTGAATCCTTTAATACAATAATTCATGTAATTGAGCCCAAAAAGTGGGATAAAGGTTTGATGATGTTGTTGTTTTAATAAGAGAGTAGTCCCTAATCATAGAGAAATTATTCTGTGCTGACACCAGATCGTCCGGAGGTGAATTAGAATGTGTCACGTCACCCGATATACAATGGTACATATCCACGGTACACTGCAAAAAAGTGAAATGACACCTTCTGATTCACCTACAAACCACATCCGTATCCGCACAGAATAATTTCTCCTAATCATAAGACTCGTATATATAACTTTTAGAAAATTACAATTTATTAGTTTGATAACCTATAAAAAATATTGCCATGAAGGTTTAAAAAAAAACAATGACTTGAAGTTAAAGAAAAAAAATGTAATTATATGATGTTTGATAAATTATTACAAAAATAGCAAAAATAATATATGATATTTGTAAGTTTCAATTTGTAATGCCATATTTTGATTAATTTTCTATAATGAATATTCCATTTTAAAACAAAACTATATCTCTTAATGTCTTTTTTTTTACAATATGTCATTATTATTTATTTATTTGAGACTATTAATTAAATATATATTATATAAGAACACCTAATATATTATTTCTACTTTTTTAAATAATTATTAAACTGTAATAATTTTCATATAATATAATATAAATGTATAAATTCTTATAACTAATACTTAATAAATTATTATTTGAAAATATTTAGTGACATGATCTTTAAAAATAAATTAAACAATATGATTATAAAATGAGGCGTATGCATATCATTTTATATAAATTAATATTTATGACATATTCATTGGAGTTTCTTATCTTTTTAGTTCAAATTGCAAATAAATTTGTTGATTTTTTTTATTCTACATTGCATCTATAATTAAGATAGCAAAGTCTAAAGCTGATTTGATGACTCTTTTCATGTACTATTTCAAATCAAAAGGAGAGCTCATCTTAATCTATTGATCGATAACTCTGACTATCAATCAAAAGGTTTGAATTCGAAGCTTGAGTATGTGATGTGTTTATAATTTTGACTTAATTGACTAAAAAATTCACACAAAAAAAAAAGTCCCCTATGAATTTGTACTTGTCTCCTCCCTCACCTCTCAATTATAATCTCGTCAATGCACAATAATATGAGTCTCAATGATGAATGAATTAGCGGTGGGTTGGTTGGGTTTGCTAGGGTAAAGTTTCGTTTGGGAAGACTTTCTTACTGCTTCTTAAAACAACTTTTTAATAAAAAAATTTTAATTTCTATACCAGAAACCTACTTTAAAAAGCAGTAGTAAAGCTATCCCAGAGAAAGCCTAAACCTCAATTCCTCATTGACCAAATAAAGAAGAAACATAAATTTGTCTTTAAAAAATTAAAGGAAGAAAATGAAATCTAACAATTGAATGTTGAAACACTAATGTTCTCACATCAAACCAAGAGCATACATAAGGCTGCCAAATGTCAAGATTAGAAGAGACGACCACCACCCAAGTTTTAGCTATCAAGTTGATTTCTCACTCATCTACTTAATAGCTAAAAAGCTAATATTAGGTACATTTTATCATTCATGATAAAAACTTTCCTCTCTATTTTGAAAATAAGCTATAATACTAAAATTTTTGTACTAAAATTCTATTTTAAAAAAACAATAAAAAAATTGTCATAAACGAAGTCTAAATAACATTGTCGTGCTCTTTTCCTGAGCACAAAGGCTCGTTCTCTTTCACTCTTCTTTTCATACGTCCTGTATCATTTTCACGTACATTTTACATAACACAATCTCAATCATCAATCATTTTATGGTGCCTAAACAAATTGATGTAATATAAAAACAATTTATTGCATAGTTTATAATGATATTTGAGTTCAATATAATTAACAATAAATTTAATTTACTTCAAAAATTTAAACAAATGAATTTTTTTAAGAGTTTCCAATTTAAAATGATTTTTTTATCATTATTAGGACTCAAATTCTCTCCTCATTAATATATATATATATATATATATATATATATATATATATATATTCAGTAGTTCTTTTTAAGCAAACAGTTAGATGAAAATAACTTCCAATTCAATTCCTTCAAACCATACGCAGTTCTTTAAGATACAAATCCATCACTTTTATCGGAAGAAGCAAACTGCAACTGCGACCATGACTAATGGCTGCTCAAGCGAGCTTCTTTCTTCTACGGTTCTACCTAGCACAAGTAATGATTACTGTCAATCAAGGAGAATCTCTTCTTCCTCTTCCTGTACATGACGAAGGACTTTCCTCACTCCTCAATCCTTCCTAAGACGGACACAAAAAACTAAAACTAATAATGCCTTACACCATTACCATAACCAGCCGCCGCCACCGCCGCCGTCTTGTATCGCACCGGCTTCCAAAGGGAGCAGAAAGAAACCGCCTGCCCTTTCCACCACAACCCCACCCGTCCTTCACTCCCACATGTCATCTCCCAATTCCCGTCGTACTTTCTCAACAAAGCTCTCCCAGCCTCCACCACCTCCTCCCCAAATACTTCCTCCCGGAACCCCAACCCCTCCATCTTCTCCTTCCATCTCTCCCTCCCCCCTTCCCTCCGCTCCTCTAAAACCCTAGCCGCCTCCCCTTCCATCACTCTCCTCTCCTCACATTCCCTCCCCTTAAACGCCGCGCTTGTCGACTCTAGAAACCTCCACATCACCTCCGCTCTCCTCCCAAATCCTAACCCTTCCCCTTCTCCTTCCTCCTCCCCCTCACTCAATACTACCAAATCCGGCTCTATCCCCCTCACTGCCCTCAAAAACCCTAACCCCGCTCTCCCCGCCCTAAACTGCGCGCAAACTACCACCCTCTCCTCATCCCCTCCCCGTCTCCTCTCCACCATCTCCCCTCTCTCCACTATCAAATCCACCTCAATCGACTTCGCATATCGCATCAACTGCGGCCCGAAATCGTACCCTTCCGGCGCCGACCCGAATGGCCCGTTCGATCCGGCATCAACCACCGTCAGTTTCACCATCGACGGTGGCCCACCGGGCCGCCGCGTCAGTGCTTCCAGCATCGTCGGCCACTGAACCCCGTGCGAAACCCCGGCATCCACCACGTGCAGTCTCTTCGCACCTGCCGACGCCGACACGATCGCCGCATTCGCGAGGCAGTTGGGGAGGGCGAACCACGGGCTCACCTCATGGAACTTTATTAATGCCGATCGGAACCCCTTTGGCTCCGCCTTCGCGTATCCGCCGCTAAGGCAGTGCGTTAGGGCTTGCAGGCCGTAGAAAGCGAGCCGGTGGTTAGGATCTCCGGTCGGGGAGGCCAGCTCTTGTAGCACGTAGAGGAGATGCTGGGCGCGGGAGATGTTTCCCGATTCGATGGCAGCGGCCAAAGGATTCAGAAGCTGTTCAGCCCATCGCGCCTCTCTGCTCCCGCCGGTTACACCTCCGTGAGTCTTCTTCTCGTTGTGCCCTTCGTTGCCTGTTCTTCGCCGCTGTGCGGCGGGTGGGTTTGATTGAAATTTTCGTTTTTTTGGTAATTCTGATTTGGGTGTGATTGCTTTGGGATTGACGGCGGCGGGGGGTGCTACGTCGGCGATGGTTGGGGATTGGATTTGATTTTGTGTCTGAGGCCACCAGTCATAGCGGGCGATTTCTTCAGTGAGGGTGTAAGGATCGTCGAGGAACGGTAGCGGGAAAATCGAGTCTTCTAACCAGTCCATGAGATGGTCTTGTTGGTGGCGATGAAGATGATGGAAAATGTTAATGTTGAGGTGAGGATTCGGAGAAAGGTGTTAACTTTTAGGGGGTTTTATAGGTGCAAGAAGAAGGTAGAATCTTTGGAGAACATTGGGGATTTTTTTAGTTGTTTTAAGGGTTGGGTGGTTGCTGTGATAGCGATGGGAAGCTTGAACTAAGGGCATGGCTTCGGCAAGTTGATGCAATTTACAATCAGCAATCCTTTTTTTTCTATCCAACAAGTTAATATATTTTCAATATCATATCTTCACAATAAGTGATAGAAGATATTTTATATTTATATTGCATAAAATATTGAGATATATAATATTCAAAATTTTAAAATAAAATAAAAATAATACCCACATTATAAACTTTAAACCCCCCATCATCGTGCGAATGATCTCACCCTTCATCGTTGGTCTTGTCGCCCTTCATCCACTTGGTTGCTTTTAAGCCACTCCCTCATGCTCCCTCTCTTATATCGATCGCCCTCTATATCTTTGTTCATTCTTCTCATATGTTCATGAGTGTTGAAAGCCCATCAATGGGTCCAGGCACTGTGACGAAAACTCCCATTGAAGAGAGAAGGCACTTATTGACCCAACGATGATCTTGGCGAGTGTCAGCAAGATTCGTTGTTATTGTTTATCGACCATTCGAGGGTTGCGAACCAACTTAAGAAGAAATTACTTGTGAGACCTCGTTCCTTTGCTGTAGCTGCTGGAAAAGTGATTTTCTCCTAGGATCGGCCGGGACGATGGGAGGATCGTCCAGGCCGATCAATGCATTGGAAATGGCTGATTTCTGGAATGTTCTCTGGAGTGATTTCTGGACTGGATCGTCCAGGCCGATTTTGGATCGGCCGGGGACGATCAGATACGACAAGAATCCCGAGCGCATCGTCCTGAGAAATCGTCCAGGGCCGATTGGTTTTGTTCTGATCGTCCAGGACGATTAGGTGGATCGGCCGGGCCGATCAGCTTTATGATTATAAGGAAATCAGCTCGATTTGAGGAGAGAGAAATTTTATAAAAAATAAAATTATCTTTTCCTGAGAGAGACAGAGGAAAAAGGCAAAGGAAAGAAGTCCGATTTCGGGGCCCGCGGAGCGATTTTCGTCGTTCGTTGCTGTTGGATAATTTGTTTGTCTCGTTGTAAGGACTCCGAACCCTACTTCTGTTTTCGAAGATTTTGAGGTTTTGCGAATTGGTGCTCAGATTTATGTTTTTGTAAGTGATTTTCGTACCTGGTTTGGTACTGGCGAAGATTTCACCGCATAACTTTTGGTATGTTGTAGAGATGATTATTCTGCACATTTTAAGTATTTTCTGGAAGATTTCGTCCGGTCCGTTTTGATTCTGCGGGGTTTTATTTTGACTGCAAATTATTATGATGTCCGAATTGGTTTGAGCAGTAGAAGAATAGTCTTATAATGTTGCTGTGCACGTTCTGTATTAATTTGGTGGATTGTAATTTCTGGAGATTTCTGTGTAAATTCTGTAGACTGCCGTTACTCTGCCCGATTTTCGTATGATTTCTGATTTGTCTGAGATTGATAGATTGAATTGATACGTGTATGACTATTGTTATGATTGTTCTAGATTTCTTCAATATCGCTTATTGCATCGGTTATTCATTGAATTGATTGTGTCACTGAAAGACAAGTGGGAACCTAGTTGAACGTTGGTGAAGATAGACTTGACCTGTACAGGATGGTGGGCCGACGGGCTTTCCTTTAAACATCGATTATGGATTTCTACAACAGCACTATAGATGGGAGTTATAAGGAGTTTTATATGCCGACGGGCGGCCGACGGGCAAAAAGAGTGACGACTCTTATTGATAGACCAACGTGTATTAAACGGACTACAACAGCACTATGGATTTCTACAACAGCATTATTGATCATGACTAGTGTTTGTGCTTGTCGAGTAAGACCCTTGTATGACATTGTATGATCTTGCATCGTATGGACTCTCTGATTGCATTGATTTATTGATTTCCGATTGATTTATCGATATTGATGTGGATTTATAGATTTATTGATATTGTATGGATTTCATCGACGGATTTATTGTATTGTATTGATTCCTCGCTATCGATTGTATCGACTTGATTTATGGATTATCGATTATGGACTATGGATTATGGATATGGATTGTATTGATTTATAGACACCGGCACCGACATTGATATAGATTGTATCGATTGATAGATATCGACATCGACATCGATATGGATATGATATGGACATATGGATACTATTGATACGACAGATCCTGATATGCTATTGATGCATTGATACATTGATTTATCGTGCCGATGATTGATTGATTGACTGGATTGATCGACTGGATCGACTTTATTGAATTGATTATTGCCATATAGATCTGAGTTATTGTAGAATAGATTTCTTTATTGAATTGATTGTATTGATTTCAATTGACCTGACGATTTCATTCTATGGATTTGATTCCGATTGTTTTGTCGATATGTTGATTTAATCGTTCTATGGATTCCCAACTAATTGATATAATTGACTGGAAAGTGCTCTATTGACTTTGAGATGATTTTCCTACTGTAGCATCGTACGTCGTCATGATTGAATTTGCCGTAGTGTTATTGAATATTGCATATTGACATCGAGTAAATCATATAGAATAATTGGATTGACCGATTGGCAAGAGTATTGACTGATTTGATAGATGATATAGATACAACGAATTGACTAGACGACACGGTTAGACGACACGATTGATTGAAATGATAGTATTGATTGATAGACACGGCTACGATGGATAGACATTGACTGAAAGCACTTATTGATTTGATTGCTGGAGTATTGATTTATCGATGCTTTTATCGCTGTATTGATTATTGACTATTGGCGTATCTGATTCGATTTGATTTCCGTACCTGCATAGATTCATCGATCATAGTCTTGATTTGATTTGATTGATCAGCATATTCTTTTCAGTGCCGTGCTTTGATTTCAGTTGTAGGCTTTGGTGACCTGCTGGGCTAGTAAGCTCATTATATGTGGTTAATAATTTCAGGTGCAGGGCCTCCAGCTTGAAGATCTTTCTGCCGAGTTCTGTAGCTCTTAGTTCTGTAGCTCTTTGTTTTGTAGCCTGGGTAGGCTTTCTTTTGTAGCCGGTGCGGCTATTGTATATGACCTTTTGGACGCTTTTTGTCTGTACTCTGTTGTACTATATGTGAATTATAGTATCCGCTGCTGTTTCTTTTCCGTAATGTAAATATCTCTGGCTCTGGATATATGTATGCATGGACTGATATGAACAACAGATAAGGGATTGATAGAATTAAAAAAAAAAAAAAAGAGGCAATAGAACGATCAGATGAATCCTTTCGCTACACGGATCTTGGGTCGTTATAATTGGTATCAGAGCGAGTGTAGTGAAAAGGATTTGATTATATCCAGAGTTGATAATTGCATTATTCGATTCATTTTGTTTTCTGTGTTTGACTCCGTGGTTTGATTTGGTTTGACTGATTTGAATTGATCAGGCAAATGGATCGGAAAGGCAAGAAGATTGAGACTGAACCTGCTGCTAACTTCCCACTTTCATCCGAAAATATGGATAAATTTGTTGACAAGGTCGCTCAGATGGTGAGCGACAAACTCGCAGCCAAACGTTCTGGGCATGTTAAGAAGAGTGGGGAGAGTAGCAGACCGAGGACCACTCCTGTTTGTACGTCTTGTGGCAGGAGACACATGGGACAGTGTTACAGACGGACAGGTCAATGTTTTCGATGCGGTGCACGTGGGCATCGGATGACTGAATGCCCAAGTTTTGGGTGGAGGCAAGTACCTGTTCCGATGGCTTCGACTGTTCCGACTGTCCCGACTGATCTGGTTGGAAATGAGCAAGAAATGGAGGAAGATGCTCCAGGAATGCCTGCTAATGTGACTGGTACGAGTTTTTGTTTATCGTCTGTTTCGTTGTGATTTGCGCGATTTATTGATTATCTGATTGATTGGATTAGATCTGTTTTGTTTCGTTTTGCTTCCGTTTTGCTTCGGACTTTTAGGGAAATGTCGGGACGACATTTTTCTAAGGTGGGGAGATTGTGAGACCTCGTTCCTTTGCTGTAGCTGCTGGAAAAGTGATTTTCTCCTAGGATCGGCCGGGACGATGGGAGGATCGTCCAGGCCGATCAATGCATTGGAAATGGCTGATTTCTGGAATGTTCTCTGGAGTGATTTCTGGACTGGATCGTCCAGGCCGATTTTGGATCGGCCGGGGACGATCAGATACGACAAGAATCCCGAGCGCATCGTCCTGAGAAATCGTCCAGGGCCGATTGGTTTTGTTCTGATCGTCCAGGACGATTAGGTGGATCGGCCGGGCCGATCAGCTTTATGATTATAAGGAAATCAGCTCGATTTGAGGAGAGAGAAATTTTATAAAAAATAAAATTATCTTTTCCTGAGAGAGACAGAGGAAAAAGGCAAAGGAAAGAAGTCCGATTTCGGGGCCCGCGGAGCGATTTTCGTCGTTCGTTGCTGTTGGATAATTTGTTTGTCTCGCTGTAAGGACTCCGAACCCTACTTCTGTTTTCGAAGATTTTGAGGTTTTGCGAATTGGTGCTCAGATTTATGTTTTTGTAAGTGATTTTCGTACCTGGTTTGGTACTGGCGAAGATTTCACCGCATAACTTTTGGTATGTTGTAGAGATGATTATTCTGCACATTTTAAGTATTTTCTGGAAGATTTCGTCCGGTCCGTTTTGATTCTGCGGGGTTTTATTTTGACTGCAAATTATTATGATGTCCGAATTGGTTTGAGCAGTAGAAGAATAGTCTTATAATGTTGCTGTGCACGTTCTGTATTAATTTGGTGGATTGTAATTTCTGGAGATTTCTGTGTAAATTCTGTAGACTGCCGTTACTCTGCCCGATTTTCGTATGATTTCTGATTTGTCTGAGATTGATAGATTGAATTGATACGTGTATGACTATTGATATGATTGTTCTAGATTTCTTCAATATCGCTTATTGCATCGGTTATTCATTGAATTGATTGTGTCACTGAAAGACAAGTGGGAACCTAGTTGAACGTTGGTGAAGATAGACTTGACCTGTACAGGATGGTGGGCCGACGGGCTTTCCTTTAAACATCGATTATGGATTTCTACAACAGCACTATAGATTGGAGTTATAAGGAGTTTTATATGCCGACGGGCGGCCGACGGGCAAAAAGAGTGACGACTCTTATTGATAGACCAACGTGTATTAAACGGACTACAACAGCACTATGGATTTCTACAACAGCATTATTGATCATGACTAGTGTTTGTGCTTGTCGAGTAAGACCCTTGTATGACATTGTATGATCTTGCATCGTATGGACTCTCTGATTGCATTGATTTATTGATTTCCGATTGATTTATCGATATTGATGTGGATTTATAGATTTATTGATATTGTATGGATTTCATCGACGGATTTATTGTATTGTATTGATTCCTCGCTATCGATTGTATCGACTTGATTTATGGATTATCGATTATGGACTATGGATTATGGATATGGATTGTATTGATTTATAGACACCGGCACCGACATTGATATAGATTGTATCGATTGATAGATATCGACATCGACATCGATATGGATATGATATGGACATATGGATACTATTGATACGACAGATCCTGATATGCTATTGATGCATTGATACATTGATTTATCGTGCCGATGATTGATTGATTGACTGGATTGATCGACTGGATCGACTTTATTGAATTGATTATTGCCATATAGATCTGAGTTATTGTAGAATAGATTTCTTTATTGAATTGATTGTATTGATTTCAATTGACCTGACGATTTCATTCTATGGATTTGATTCCGATTGTTTTGTCGATATGTTGATTTGATCGTTCTATGGATTCCCAACTAATTGATATAATTGACTGGAAAGTGCTCTATTGACTTTGAGATGATTTTCCTACTGTAGCATCGTACGTCGTCATGATTGAATTTGCCGTAGTGTTATTGAATATTGCATATTGACATCGAGTAAATCATATAGAATAATTGGATTGACCGATTGGCAAGAGTATTGACTGATTTGATAGATGATATAGATACAACGAATTGACTAGACGACACGGTTAGACGACACGATTGATTGAAATGATAGTATTGATTGATAGACACGGCTACGATGGATAGACATTGACTGAAAGCACTTATTGATTTGATTGCTGGAGTATTGATTTATCGATGCTTTTATCGCTGTATTGATTATTGACTATTGGCGTATCTGATTCGATTTGATTTCCGTACCTGCATAGATTCATCGATCATAGTCTTGATTTGATTTGATTGATCAGCATATTCTTTTCAGTGCCGTGCTTTGATTTCAGTTGTAGGCTTTGGTGACCTGCTGGGCTAGTAAGCTCATTATATGTGGTTAATAATTTCAGGTGCAGGGCCTCCACCTTGAAGATCTTTCTGCCGAGTTCTGTAGCTCTTAGTTCTGTAGCTCTTTGTTTTGTAGCCTGGGTAGGCTTTCTTTTGTAGCCGGTGCGGCTATTGTATATGACCTTTTGGACGCTTTTTGTCTGTACTCTGTTGTACTATATGTGAATTATAGTATCCGCTGCTGTTTCTTTTCCGTAATGTAAATATCTCTGGCTCTGGATATATGTATGCATGGACTGATATGAACAACAGATAAGGGATTGATAGAATTAAAAAAAAAAAAAAGAAAAAGAGGCAATAGAACGATCAGATGAATCCTTTCGCTACACGGATCTTGGGTCGTTATATTACTGCTCCAAGAAAATGTAACATAGGGAAAGGGAGAGAGGCAAAATGTGAATACATATACATATATCCTCTTGGACTAGCATTGATAAGAAATTTAGTGCGTTTCTTTTTTTTATGGGTTGGGTTGGACTTCAAAGAATTGGCTGTTTTTTATTTAGTATTTTGGTGGGTTTGTAAAAAAATAACAACTTAATGGCTTGTTATTGCTTATGCCAGCGAAGTCCATAAGAAATGGGAGAAAAGTTTGAGTAATGATATCTTGATCTAAATATCATGACTAAATTAGGTCATAATGCTCTTCTGTTGGCTCAGAACTTCAGATCCCCCCCAGGTAAGACCTATTGTATCTTCTGCTTGTTCATTTACTTCAAATCCATTATGTTATGATGTTCAATGGTTTGCTTAATTGATTCAGGAAAATTGAGCCATGATAGTTTGAGGAGCACTAAAAGACGTCTACGTACATACGGCCATTCCAGAAGGATAGCTACATCAAGTTATATATATATTTTTGTGAGAATAGGAGTATCTACCCGCTGTCACTCCAAAGGGAGCGCTTGACGGCATAACTAATCCTTTGGCGGAACCTAGTGATGTCATCCACCGGCATCAGGCCTACACTTGCTTTGCCCCACTGAAGAGGCGAGGCCGTAGTAGAGGGGATTCGAACCCGAGATGGGGGTTAATCCCAACTGTACTCACCCACCAACCACTCTAAATCTTGGTGGTATTAGAGCAGCAACACACGAGCATCTAAATTGTAATTTGTAACCACTTTAGTATAGCCTCTTATGTATCCGTGACTCATAAAACTCTATAAATACTTATGTACTGCTACGGTTAGAGATATGAAAAGAATAGTATTTCTCTGCTTTACTTCTTCTCTCCACTTCTTGCTTCTTGTTCTTTGTCAAGTATCTGGTATTAGATTTCTACATGGTATCAGACTCCCGGTAAAGATCGTGGTTCTCCATGGAAGCGTCAACAACAGCTCAATCAAATTCGGATGAACAAACCGCGAGCTCCATCTCTACAGCTCTGGTTCTATCTTCTTCCCTGAAATTCGTTCTATCCAATCTCAAGAACACAGTGCAAAATCCGTTATCACCGGATAATTATCCACTGTGGAGATCGCAGATCTTTAAAATCTGCCGAGCTAATGGTCTCGATTCATTTCTTGATTCGCAAAGCCCCATTCCAGCAAAAACAGTTCTCCACCCCGATGGGTCGTCAACATCTAATCCATTGTACAATCAATGGCTTCTCAATGATCAAAATCTCGCCGCAGCTATGTGTTCTACAATTTCGGCATCGATTCTTCCCTACGTTCTCAACCTGGAAACGACGGCGGATATCTGGCTAAATCTCCAAACAAGATTCCAATCGACGAACCGATCTAAAGTGATCCAACTCAAGAATGAGTTGCATCATATATCTCTCAAGAATCTAACAATGGTGCAATATCTCAACGAGATTAAATCTCTTGTAGATCAAATAGCAGCGGCCGGTGCCAGGGTTGATGAAAAAGATATTATCTTATATATCCTCAATGAACTACCCAGAACCTATCAAGCGTTTAAAATATCTATACGCACCATGACACAACCGCTGAACCTTGATCAACTATACTCATTTCTGAAGAAATTCACGTTGCCTCGGATGCGGCAAGATCCGCTCCGTTCGACAACCCCAATACCGCGCTGTTCGGGTCTCGTGGACGTGGTAGAAGAGGACGAGGCCGTTCATACGGATCGTCCAACAACAACACAAAAGAACCATCCACCAAATCCTCTCAAACTTGCCAGATATGTTTCAAGAAAGGACATACATCAAATGAATGTTGGCATAGGATGAATGCGCGATATGTTCCTCAACCAAGGCAACAGTCCAGAGCACTTATTAGATTTCTACAGGTGGGTCATCAACTTATATTTAAGTAGACCACAAATAAGAGTTGATGTATAGTTGGATATATCACATCATTTTAGTGAACTATGCTACTTGGGTTACATACTTATTTGGGTTTGGTTTACCAAAGACATTAAGGAGGTTGGTTAATTAGGGTCAGATACACGAAGGAAGAGTCCGGTCATGTGAGAACAACTCGTGTTTATCGCAGCTTTCTATCATTAATCGATACTTAGTTGTTATGCTATTAATAAGTATTTTCGGCGATATTTTAGTCATTTTGGAGAAAAGTTGGGCTCAAATGCATTTTAAAATAGAAAAGTTTGGATTTTAATATTCTTAACAAAATTTGGTCAAAATAGATCTCTAAGTTACGAGCAATTATTACATCCGGTGTCCGAATGCGTTCAGAGACCAATAATCACGCGCCACGTCACCTAAAACTCGATATTGCTCGTTATACATTCGGACCGTTTGGTTTTTGACCGGATGTAATAATTTCTCCTAAGTTACTGAATTTACTTTGAGATAAGTGTAATTATGAGTAATCAATTAAAACATGTGTTGTACTTATCTCAAAATGAATCCATAAATTTTGAGGCCCTTCATAATTAACTTTCGATCAATATATTATGGTATTTATTTTTTTGAGATGAGTGCACATAAGAATTGTCAATTAACTTTTGAACATCACTAATCCTCAAGACAAATTACAAAATTTTAAAACCTACTATAACCAAATTTTTCTGATTTTTATTTATATTGTGGCTTTATATATGATACATGCCAATATGATTTTAATTGTTTTTACTTGAATGGAATAGTTCATAAACTCTCTCTCCCCTCTCCCAAGAAAAGGAGCAATTATTACGTCCAGTCACCGAATGTGTTCAGAGACCAATAACTACGTGCCACATCACCTAAAACTCGGTATTGAGGACTCAGTATTGCTCGGTATACATTCGGATTTCACCGGACATAATAATTGCTCCAAGTAGAGGGATACCCTAAAATATAAGTATTCTTCTTTTTCAGTGCATGAGATTTTTATAAATTTTCTCTCTCTCTCTCTCTTTTCTAATTCCTCTTGAGAAAACTGTTAGCTCACTCAAGAGCAGTCCGTAATTGATTGCATACCTAAAAGAAAAAAAGAAAAGAAAAACATAATTGATGTGCTTCACATTCCTTCTTATTGGTTGTTTTTTTTTTCTTGGTTTCATCATTTGTCCTTTGGCAAACATACACCATACAAGTCCAAAGAATGGACGAAACCTAGGTTGAAGTTAGAAATTATAGCTAAGGCCACATAGAAATTTAAAATAATCGTAAATGATAACGATATTTGCTGGCATTTAATCTATTTCATGTTGGATGTAGCTGTGTGAGATGTGTTGCATGAGCCATGCACACAAGTAGTTACATTAGTTTGATCCGTCCGCATTACTGCGTATTGTTGTAAATTATTATTGATATGACCCTACAAAATATATAGCTCCGTGTTAGATTCAATTGTTCGATCAAGGATGTCAAGATTCATGCTCTAAGAACTAAATAGGACTTCACTCCTTTTAGCTCCATCATTGTTTAAATTGGTCTCGATGAAGAACATATGTTCAACAACGCTTATATCAGAGTGTCAACATTAATCTTATCGTCCAATTTAGATCACCATTGACACGAAGCTTAAAGTCATAATATAAATTTGATCACATGATTTGGATTTTTGATAACTTTAATTCTAGAGCTTCTATTGATTTGCCCATTATCTCACCAAGGGTATGCTAGCCTAGCTTATTTTTAATGGAAATGTGGCATTTTCTTTCATCCAATTGACTTGGGGGTCAAAATGCCCTCAATTGATGGAGAAATTATTATGTGCGGAGTCTGGCTGTAGAGATATGTGTACACATTGTGTACACACTTTGTATACAAGTATACTGTGTGTACACATAGAGTTACGTTTGTACATGTGAGTGTACACAGTGTGTCACTGTGTAAAAAAGTACGTAGCGTGTACACACTATGTACAATTATAGTCTGAAAGTAGAATCACGTTCGGAACTCCGCACATAATAATTTCTCCAATGGAAGGGACATTTCAGTTTGGCACAATCTCAAAGGCAACATAGATTATTTCTTTACAGTAAGTCTTTAAAGCACCTTTTATCTGAACAACTATAGATAACCCTCAGGGTTTGATTGTTTCTTTGGGTCGAGGAGATGAGAATTATCTTTTACTCTGAAGGAGATTAGGTTGAGTTGATTTCAATATTTCTCATATCTTCAAAAACGCTAACTAGTTTAGTCATATCCTGATGCACCTTGGAAAAAAAAAATCAAACAAAAGCGTAGGAACACAAAGATATTAATATTTTTTCTAATTTATTCTTAAAAATTAAAACAATATACAATTGGTATACTATTCAAGAGGTAGATCAGCTCTCCCACAAACCCCGCATACTGCTAGGAACTCGTAACAAATACTAGAAAAAAATAAACTCAGCAATATCATGATCTCAACCTTAATCAAAACTCCTCCTTAAATAATCCTAATTATAATAACACAAATAGAATTTTCATAAACAATTAAACATAATTTAAAAAATATTCCTAAACAATTAAACCTGATTTCGAAAACCTTCCTAAATAATTAAACATGATTTAGAAAACATTCCTAAATAAATAAGCCCTAAATAAGCTTTCTTAAACAATTCAAATTGGAAATCTTTCCATAAATAATTCTCTCCTTATTCCTCCTCCTAACATAATGAATCACAGATTGTTGGGCCCCACAAGGAGGCCGAAATCCCCCTTATTCCATCTGGTTTGGTTCTAGCTGGATCGGCCCTTGCTGTCCTGGTCAGTTAGTATGTTAATATGTTACTTGTTACTTAGAGCAATTTATTACTTTTTATTATTTTAGGATGTTAATATGTCACTTCTTACAATACTTCTAATTAATTTGCATATTTAGCCGATTTTTTAGGTTTACGTCTTATCTCAAGGATGAAAAATGGCTCAATATTCAATTGTGTAGTATTAAACTTTGCTTCCAACATGTTACAATTATATACAGAATATTTACATTAATATTTATATATGTCATAATATTTATATAGTAATAAACAGTAATACATAGAAAAAATAGATGTAATTCTACTAGTGTTTCACCCATTTAATAATCTCTCGTTGCAGTCATAGTCCTGAGAAATAAAATAAGGTTGTCTGAAGAGCCTGGATTTCTTGCATTTCTATCCCAGCAGTTCAATTGAAGTTGAATAGAATGCGAAATATCCTAGCTAAGCAGACTGGATGATATCAACAGAGTCCTATAATTACATCTCTCTCTCTCTCTCTCTCTCTCCTTTTAACTCCACCTTTTCCAGAGCAAGACAAGCTGGTTGAGGACAGCTTAAGCAAAGACAATTTTTTTTTTCTTTTTTAGTGCCTTCAAATTTGAGTGAGATTATTCAATGTGGACACCATACGTGTACAGAGGTGAATCAGAGTGCATCACGTCACTCAAGTGCTGCGTACTGCAACTGTGTACCGGGTGATGTGGCACGCTCTGATTCGCCTCTGAATGGTACGGTATCTGCACATAATAATTTCTTCAAATTTGAGGTGCTCTGTCACAACCTAAAATTTACTTGAATTTTTATCCATTTTATTCTCATTTTTTTCTCTTTTATAATATTTTTCTTGGGAAGGTAAGTTGAACAATTCAACAGTGACAGTTCAGGACAACTGGACAAGCTTTCCTTCTTCTTTAATGTACAAAAGCAGATATTCGGTTTCTTTGTGCTTATCACCTTATAATATTCACAATCAAGATTGGGAGTGGGGTTGAAGTTTGGGAATCATCCATAAATAGGAAAATAATTAGGTTATTATGGTTTCTAAAATTTTACAATTTATTAAAATTAATATAATATAAATATTAATTCATTATTTATATATTTATATTCATATTAAACTAATTTTAATTTAATCAAAATTTGATCATAACATTCATATCCAATTCTCTCCCAATGGAAAAATTATTCTGTGCGGAAGCGGAAACCCGTCCGGAAACTTAAGATCGCGGCTCAGTACAGTTCGGTACCGCAGCTTGGTATCGTTGACCTGACTCATTTTGATTGATATCCGGATATAGAGCTGAGTTCAGCGTCCGCAGAAAATAATTTCTTCTCCCAATGAGCTTATTCTTTTTCTTCAAAGGTATCTGCTATCTGCTATTGCTGATTGCAATCTTGTATTCCCCTCATGAATTTCGGCAAACAATCTCAACTGTAATTACAAGTTCACTGGTTTCAACTACTCTGAGAGAGGTTTCCAAAGTTTAATAATTTTGTATTATCATCCTTCTGATATTTATATATTATTATTATTATTATTCATGAGGTCTCTAGAAACTCTGGGATATTTAGATAATAGAAAGATTTTATAAATTCGGTTTAATAAATTTGTAAATCAAACTTTAGTAAATTTGAGGTTATTAAATACCAAAAATTGTTAATTCAACATTTTTAATTTATCTTTAAAAATTATTTGGATGCAAATAAGAAAATCAATACATTGAAGGGTCATGGTTAACTTTGGGAAGTCATTTAATTGGTTAAAAAACATTGTTATAAAGTAATTAGATGTATTAATGATTTTATAGATTTAATTAGTCTAGTCAAAACTCAGATGGAATTAACTATGGATTAAATATATTTAATATGCCAGATACATAGGGATTAATTATTTAATTTAGACTTGGCCTTAATAATTTTAAATTCTTTAACATTTATGATGTCAATTTAGGATAATTCCAGTTTGGTTCCACTAATTAGGATTTTTTATGCTAACTATGAATTAATTGACCGAAGATATCTATTTAAAATTTGCAACCTAAATCCCTTGACCTTGTAGATATAAAAATTCCAATGCCTAAGACTTTATTGGATTGATGATCAACAATTTTTTGATAATTTGATCATTCTTTTTTTTTTTCAGTGATTGGAAATGGAATGATGTTTTACTCAAATTTAAAGGATTTTTTTGGGATTACTTTATGTTTTTATTTTTATTTTATTTGATTTATGTTTTAACACTAAGTTAAGTGTTGCAGAGATGAGGATACTTAGGTGGATGAGTGGCTTTACCCTTAAAGAAAGGATACAAAATGAGCATATACGTGAAAAGGTTGAAGTAGATCCAGTGGAAGATACGATTAGAGAGAGTCGCCTTAGATGGTTTGGTCACATTAAACGGAGGCCTTCCAATGACCCGGCTAGGAAAGTTAAGGTATTAGATTTGACTTATGTTAAGAAAGGTAGAGGTAGACCAAAAAAGACTTGATTAAAAAATATTAAAAATGATATTTCTTTATTAGTTTTAAATGAGAATTTGACTTTTAATAGGACACAATGGCGAAAAAAGGATCCATGTAGCCAACCCAACGTAGTGGGACAATGGCTTGATGTTGTTGTTGTTGATTTATGTTTTATCATGAACTAACATATGTTTGATATCTTAAATATAGGTTATTCATATTTTAATAGATATCGAATAAGTTGATATGTGCAATGGCGGCGGTTGCCAGCGAGGGCGGCTGAAGCCACAATTTATCGGTGGTGGAGGTAGCCATAATGGTGACTATTATGGTGGTCTAAGGTGTTAGCACTAATGGTGATGACAATGATTGTCCCTAACATTAACGACAATGATCACTACTAGTCACTGACGGAACCATTTGGCTGTTAGGGGGGGAGGGGCAATTGCCCCCCCTAAAAAAAAAATTTTTTTTTAGAAGAGGAAAAAAAAAAAATTTAGGAGAGTAAAAAATTTTTTTGCCACTCCTAAAAAATTATTTTTGCCCCCCCTAAAATCTCTTTTGTCCTAACTTGCCCTAAAATATTTATATATTTCTTCACATTTTGTTCTAATATTTTTTTTTTCATGACAGTTTAATTACATTTTTTTTCTTTATTTTTCTTGCTTAAAATTTTTTTAATTTTTTTTCATAATATATAGATATATAATATTATTTTTTTAATATTTAATTATTTTTGTGCTGTATTTGCCCCCCCTCAAAATTGAAGCCGGTTCCGCCCCTGCTACTAGTGGCTGGCAGTGGTGGGGAGGCCACCAGTAGTGGTGGCCGTGGCTATTAACGACAATAACGATATTTAAAAATACTAATAATATCTCAAAAAATATATTAACTATTTTTAAAAATAATTTATTTTGTTTTTAAAAGATAAAAATAAAACTAATAAAATACACTAAACTAACATGCTTTTCAAAAATGAAAATAAAAATAAAATAAACTAGATACCAATCAATATCCAAGTCAGCGAGTTAATTATCCTTAACTCAAATTAAAATCTTACCAGACTACCCTATAATTAAATTTGGCTAAACTTAAGATTAGATCAAATGACTTTTAGTAGTTTTGAGCTGGGTCAGATCAACTCAAGATCAAATCATTTAATCACCCTGCTAATTCTTGTTGGATTTGATAAATATGAAAATTATGTTTGACTTTAGTAGATCCGATCAAATCCAAATTACTAAATGGAGTGTGTAATCTTACCTTAGTAGGTGTTGTTTGGTTGGAGGTGTATTGCATTCCAAGTGTAGTGATTTTGAAAATAATAATATTTTGTTGAGTGAAAGTATCAATATAAATTTTTTAAAAATTTCAAAATCATATTTTGTTAGTTTTTGTTTTATTCTGAAATCATTTGAATCAAGCAATTTCAAAAGACACGGTTTTACGACTTCTTCTTAATGAACTCCCATCACAACTTCTTCTCTACTTTACAGTTGTCAATCCCGGCCGCGAGCGAGAAATTATTACGTAGAGTGTCCGAACCGTTCGGATGCGAATACGGATGCACCACGTCACCTGGATGCACCGAGCCCCGGGTGACGTGGCGTGTCTGAATTCGCCTATGAACGAATCCGGACGCCGCACGTAATAATTTTCCGCCGCGAGCAAGCTCCTCTCACAATCTCCTATTCTCTTTCACACGCCACCAGTCTCATCAATATCTTCCCTTAATCAGCTAGCATCTTGATTTCCTCTTCTTCCTCACCCATCGTCAATTCATGTCACGAGCAAGCTCCCCTCACAATCTCCTCTTATGCTCTTCTCCTTCACACTAGACTTGTCAATATTGGACCTGACCCGAAAACCCGACCCGGAATTTTTGGGTTTGGTTTGACCCGAACCCGAAGCGGGTAGGGTTCAAGTCCGGAAAACCGACCCGTTTGCAAAAACGGTTCGAGTTCGGGTTGACCCGACGTGTTGCTGGGTCAACCCGAAAACCGTTTAATTTAAAAATTTTGGATTCCCGCCCGTTGCCCCCCCAGCGCTGCTACCCCACGTCCCTTGGCCCCGCCGTGCGTCCACTGCCCCCGCCCGCGTTGTTGCCCCGCGTCCGCTGCCCCCGACCGCCATCGCCACTCCGCGTTGCTACTACCGCTGCACGCTGCCGACCGCCATCCCGCACTGTCCCTCGCCGCCTTGCGTGCTGGAACTAAAAAAAAATAAAACCAACGCGGGCCGAGTCGGGTTGACCCGAACCTGAAGCGGGTCGGGTTCGGGTCCGGAAAATCGACCGGTTTGCAAAAATGGGCCGGGTTGACCCGAACCCGAATAGTGCCGGGTCAGTTCCGGGTTCGACCCGAACCCGACCCGTGACCCGAAATTGACAGGTCTACTTCACACGTCGAAAGTTGTAGTCAAATATAAATGTAATAATAATTTATAAAATATAACTCTATAAAACACAACCTAATTTTACAAACAACTGCAGCCAAATAGTTCTTAGATTTATAGTTATATTTCTCACACATTTTGTATGTAAATGAGGATTGCAGTTTATCTGCCAAAGATATTTCCAGTCAATTCTCCGGCTTTCACAAAGTTCTAAGCTTATAAAATGCCAGCAGGTAAACTAAAAGAGACTTAATAATATGAAACTCTACTTCCATCGCTACTAAGTAAATTCAAACTGAACTGTCACCTTGTTAATATCTCAACTTTTTTTTTATTTGTTTGTATAATCATTTAGCCATTGAACTCATAATCACCCTCTTACCTGTTCATATCTGCCTCATAGAAACTATATAGAAAGAAGCATTACACAATGAAGACAAATTCTTATTGGAATTAGTAAACTGGTTTATTGAATATGTCAAGTTTATCATTTCTGAAAGTCATAAGTTAGCTAAGGCTTCGTTTGTGACGGTTTTCTTACTGCTTTTTAATGTAGGATTTTAGTATAAAATTTTTAATTTTGATACTAGAAAGTTGCTTTAAAAAACAGTAAGAAAACCGCCCCAAAATAAAGTCTAAGGCTTTGCTTGAGACGGCTTTCTTTCTGCTTCTTAAAACAACTTTTTCTGAACATTGCATCGCTTTAAGAAGAAGGAAGAAAGCCGTCCCAAATGAAGCCTAAGACTCTAACGTGGTGGCTTAAGTTATTAATTGAATATTGTGTCTAACACAGCTGTGCTGTAGTGAAAGCTGCTTTCGTCAAGATTGGAACACACCGAGCTTCTTTGACCATATTTCTTTTGCATAATTTTGCTTATTTGTTAGCCATATTGCAGTTTCTGACCTACAGGCTTTGCATCAGCACTCAATTCTTCTTGCTGCAGTGGAGAAGGTATCAGAGGTACTGATCCTTTATCTGATGCAATGTTCAGATTCGAAAAAATTTGATATTTATGCCATTATACTGTTAATTAATATGTTTAAATATCATTAATCTATAATGTTGTGGCATATCTACTAATTTCTTTCAATTTTTCATTTGTTGCATCCGTTGACTGTATATTATTTTGTGATTGTTATAAACTCATCCTCTCATTCACTTATTATCTTATTACTCTAAAATTGAAGATGACTTCATGTCCTTAAAAATAAAATCCACTTGTCATCTTCATATTTTATGAAGTTTAGTTCCCAAAAAAAAAAAAAAAAAGTGGGGCCAAATATTTGTGAGAAACTCATAATTTAGACCTTTTATAAGTTTATTAGTTTTTTTTTTGCTTTATTAGAAAATTTTTGTTTAATGCATGCACTTAAGTTTCGCTTGGGATGACTTTTTCCGTAGCTTTTTAAAGCAGCATTTATAGTATAAAGTTTTTATTTTGTACTAAAAAGTTGCTTTAAGAAGCAGTGAGAAAGCTATCACAAACGAAGCCTTAGTTTGTATCGCTGATCGGCATATAAAACTATGGTTGATGTAGTTTTCCAAGCGGAAAAATAATGAGAGGAGTAAGTTGACTCTTAGATTAGATGATTATCTTCGGAGCATCTAAATGAGAAAAATATGATTTCTTGCTATTTAGATTTGTTTTATTTTTCGTCATATAATAGTTGTGGTGACTTTCTTTAAGATAATCATTATTCGTGTCATTAATTAGGTGGCCTGACGAAAGGCGGCATTGCTCCATTCCTATTAAAAGCCCATTTGGCAAACTGTTGGCGACATATTATATATATATATATATATATATATATATATATATATATATATATATGGAAAAAATGAATAGATTTATTATTATTATTATTTTTAAAAGGGGACTAACCCAAATTTTATTCAATAAAAATACTTACAACATTAGAGAGCATAAACTCCAAAAGACGAGTTGAGATGACGAAACCACAATGCATAAATGAACCCAAGAAAACAACAAATGCAACAACCCAAACGGACTTAGTAATTACAATCCTGCACCCATCTAGTAGCGAAGAATTGACCATCCATAGTAAGCCACAAAGCACGAGTCGAAGATCTGAAAATGAAATAAGCAACACCCCACAAGGCACTCACAAAACCATTGGATCGGAACCAACCACCAAGGTTTCCAGCTCAAGGCCCACCCGGGGTTATGTAGAATTGCCTCATCATAATCCGGAATCCAAAACCAAAGGCCAAGTCATCAAAAAATAAATAGATTAATGTTTACAGTCAATGTCTTAATTAGGTGCGATTATTCTGTGTGGACACAGAACGCAGTTCACTATTCGGAGATAAACCAGAATACGTCAAGTCAGCGGTACCGCTGCTCGGTGCCGAGCCGGGTACCCAACAAGGGGCGATATAGCACATTCCAGTTGGTCTCCGAATGACGTTCGGCATCCGCACAGAATAATTTGTCCTTAATCAGTGGATCAAAGCTCAATGCTTGCTTATTTTGAGTCTTAGTATATATTTCTACATTTTCATCAGAAAGTCCATTTTTTTTGGGATATTTAGGGCAATTAAGTCAAATTCATACACATCACATACGTAAGATTTGAACCCAAAATCTCTTGATAGATAAAGCTCTCAACCAACAGACTAAGATAGGTTGCATTCAGAAAGTCCATTGGTGCTATCGAAAGTCTAAAATACAGAGTCATAGCAATCTAGCAGATGAATTGAACATTAAGGATTATCTCAACCAGTGGTGAAATCAGGGAGGGATTGGGCTTAGCTCTCACCCTGCTAGGTTTAAAAAGGTTATATATAGCTTTGCATAGATTATAATATGCAAGATTAATTTACCCATAACTCCTACAACTATATAAATTATGGAAGCTTCATTGAAAACATGCTTGCTGGTGAATTGAAGGTTAAGCAGGATTATCTCAATTAGTGGTGGAATTAGGAAGGGGTAGGGAGTAGCTCTCACCTTCTTAATTCAAGAAAAATACTATCTTAATTAGCATGTAAGCTTCACTCCTAAGTCTGTCTATAATTACGTACATTTTATGTAGCTCATATTGGTCTGTTGGTTGTGAGTTTTCGCTACCAATCAAGAGATCTTGAGTTCGAGTCTTGCATATGTGATGTATGTTTGAGTTTGTTTAATTGACTTAAATATTCGCCCAAAAAATTGCGTATATTTTATAAACTCTTCTAAATTTAGAATAAAGTTTTTGCCTCTCTTCATTTAAAATATTTTGAAAAATCCCCTATATTTTGAAAAATCTTAAGGATCTGAGTTGGTAAGCATTGAAATGTCTAATTTCATTGAATTGATTATATTTTGGAATCTACCATAACCCAAAAAAATAAAATAAAATATTCTAAAAGGTAAGTGTTTTTTTTTCTTTTTTGGACAACTTTTGGTTACTATTTTTTCGTTGTTTTTAAAAGAAACTTGTATTATAAAGTTGATTTAAAAAGCAATACGAAAATTATCCCAAATAAAGTTTAGGCTTCATTTGGGTTAGCTTTCTTACTGTTCTGCTGTTCAGATGGCAGCAACAATCTCAATTTTTCACTTTTTTTTTGTTGATTTTAGAATTTTTTTAATGTTTGGAAGCAACTTTCTACAATAACTTTAAAAAAATTATTATTTTTTTCATAATAATTTCATAATCACTTTTATAAGAAGCTTCAACCGTCCCAAATGAATTCTAACTCTACATTCAAAATTATGAAATATATTTTAATACTCAATTTTAAATGATGTAATTTATTGGCCATCATGTGTTGTATTCCTCCATGTTGCTGTGACTATTAGCCAAATCCAATAATATGGCCAATTTGTTCGATTGTTCAATGCCCAGACTCCAGAGAGCATAGCAAAACAGACACATACTTAAAGGGCATTGAGCGAAGACAAGTTTCACAATGGGGCCTATGCGTTAATAACTAAAGGAGAAGTAACAACAACCAGTAAAGGAGCAATTCGACCAACAGAGCGACAAACCAAGACGGATCCAAAGAGAGCAGCCACCCTATGAAGTCAATCATGCAACCATCACAAGATCCACGATAAGCAACAGTCAACAGACCAGCATAGGACGTTTCAAGCTTTATATATCTAACATGATCATGGCGAGAAATTATTGTGTGGTCATCAAATGTTGGCCGGAGTTAAATCAGGATGTCCACATCATCATTTTGCTATGTACAAGATGACGTGGCACATCCTAATTCGTCTCTGGATCGTTAGGTGACAATAATTTCTCTCGTGCCAGCTTGAGAGTTGTTCGATGGTTAAAATTGTATAATGAATTGTCATTAAGATTCGCAGAAGGTAGTGATGCTTCTTGTAGGAGGATTAGAGAATCATCATAGTCACACATTCTTGAAGGTAGAAAAGATTATACAAACATTTCAGAATATCATCATTGTAAAAAATAGAAAACCAGCTTCTCAAATGGGCAAATTATTCTGTGTACGTGGACGCCGAACGTCGTTTAGAGACTAAATCGGAATGCGTCACGTCACCCCCGCTCAGTACCACGGCTCGGTATCGCGCTCCATACCGTGCTCGGTACTGCTATCGTGGCACATTCTGGTTGGTCTTCGGATGGTGAACTGCGTTCGGCGTCCGTATAGAATAATCTCTCGACCCAATGAGAGACAATGTCGATGAGATTTGATAATTACAAAGTCTTTGCGATTTGATTGGAGAAAGTATATGACCTCTAAGTCTCATACTTCGTAGGAAGAGAAAGGCTTCGTTTGGGACGGTTTTTTTATTGCTTCCTAAAATAATTTTTTAGTACAAAAGTTAAAAATTTTGTATTATAAAATTATTTTAAAAAATATGAAGAAAACAGTCCCAAATGAAGCCAAAGTTTCATAGTAATCTATATAGAAAAACAAGTTCTACTGCTCATAATGTTCAGACTATTCAATTTGGCCCATCGTTGAATTCAGCGAAACAAATTTATTTCTTTATTATTATTATTATTTTTTATGATGAGGAACCATCCGCTGTCACACCTGACTTCGTTGAGTGCGCTTGACGATCCGTAAACCCCAGTTAACCTAATGGACCACCCAGGCTACAAACAAATTTAAATTAATTCATGACAACCTATTTGATTTTGATGTGTAAATTAATTTGAGCAGCTCAGGCCTTGGCGACTTCAAAAAAATTTTTTTTTTTCAGATTAATAAAATGTCCAATCTTATTAAAAAATAATAATGATATGAATCTTGATTAATTTAATAAGTATATAAAAGTTCTTTCTCTTAAACTATGAAATAACTAGTTAATGGTACAGTTAGGTTCTGGAATTTGTACACCAAGATATTCAAAATAGCGACTACAAAATAAAAAAAATAGATTAAATTAATAAAATAGCATTCTCCTTTGATGATGGAGACAATATCTTCCTATAATTTACTTTCCATTAGTTTATGTCGAAATAACTCTTTGCCTTCGATTTATTAACAATATTTTGATTATTTAAATAAATAATATACTTCTTCATGATGCTGCCCATATCTTTAATAAACTCTCTTTCAAATTGTTTATATTATTATTATTATTTTATTTCTCTTTCATTTACCATTTCTTTCCAATTACATATGTTCCCATCAATACTAAAATTGAATTTCTTTAATCCTTTTGAAGTTTTCTACTTCAAAATAATGGATTTTTAATGAGAAGCTCTTTGATTTTTTCCAAGAGGGATTTACAAATTCTAATGTATTTATATATCTAATATTTAAAATTATTTATTTATTTATATTATGCATCAAAAATATGCATTGAAAGATTAATTTTATTTCAAATAAATTAAAAACTAATCTTTTTTTAATCTATTTGAAGATTAAGATGTTCTATATATAAATATAAATGTTTATTTATTAAATATATAAATATATAAATCTCCATGTTTTTTTTTAAATATATGGTGATGCAAATTGCTTGGTTTTGAAATTTAAATTAAGTTTCATTGGATCAATTTTGACTTAGGTTTTGTTTCGGACAGCTTTCTTACTGTTTCTTAAAACAACTTTTTAATATAAAAATTTAATTTTTGTACTAAAAAATTATTTTAAGAAACAATAAAAAAGTCGTCTCAAATGAAGCCTTAATATAAATTCATTTAAGCTCTATGCCTTTTTTTTTTTTTTTTGAATAAAACATATATTAATAACTTGAAAAACAGTACAAAGAGGTAGAGCAGAGGAAAAAAAGAAAAAAAAAGAAAATACAATAAAAAGCGGGCTCAGTAAGCGGTTGAGGCAGCTAGCACCAACTACACCCCACCAGGACCGTCCAAAAGCTTACCCGAACCAACCCGAAAAAAAACCACAGCAATGGTTGCCACAAGCTAGGAGCAATGATGCGTGCCCCAACCCATCATTGCCCAAACTCCGACGAAAACCAGCTAAATGCAAAATCCACCACAGTAAAGAAAACAAATCAGAATAACAACAGAAATAAACTATCGCCTATGGCGACCCCTGCCTCGAACACAAGCTCTACCACCCAAAGAAGCAGATCTAACATTAACAAGAGTGAAGTCACAACCAGGATCGGAACCACCACAGAAATCAGGCGACGGCGAATAAGCTTCATCAGAATCGGAAACCGGTTCCCCCTCAGATGAATCCAACAAGTTCAAATGGTTCCTAATGTCCATTCCCGAATAGTCACCCAAAGAATTTCCCACAGAACGCAAATCAACCACGTTAATAGGAACTTCAACAAAAGTATTAGAAATCGTATTACATTTAGGGGCCACTTCTAAATTAAGAGGCGGAGAGATAGCCCCATGCGCTGCCCCAACCGAGCCACCCACAATAACAGCCGGCACAACCTCGTCACAATTAGACGTTAAAATAGGTGGAAAAAAAGGTAGAGCATAGGGAGATAAAGTACAATTTACATCATTTTCCAACCCACATTCCCTAACAATCACTGTATCACCTTCATGCCCAGCAACCACCTCAACATCATTTTAAACATCACCATTAGGAGAGGCCAAAGCCAGTTCAGTCGAATCGATCGGACAAGCATCATCAGGCAAAGAAACGCCCTCCACAACATCCAAATTATTAATAATAGGAATTTCACAATCAAGAGCATCTTTATTTAAAGGAACATCAGTTAAATTCGCAGAAATTCCACAGCCATTAGAATTAAAATGGGCTTCAGTTGAAACAGGGATAGAAAGATCTTCCAAAGCTTTTGGGATACCAACCGGGGATGATTTGGACAAACGTTTAGGACGCTCCAAATTCTTGTGACCTAAAGCTTTACAAGATAAACAAAAACTAGGCATGTCCTCAAAAATAACTTTCTGGACATAGCCCAGCTTCTCCGGACCTAACCAGACAGAATCGGGAAAAGATTTGGTGACATCAATTTCAACAAGAACACGAGCAACAGATGGTCTAGAACCAGAAGCAGTTGCATTATCAGTATGTATCGGCCTACCAAAAACCGAACCTAAACCAAAAAGAATACGGGAAGTGAACAAATGAGGACGTAATCCAGGGAAAGAAAGCCAAACTGGAACGATCGGGGACTCCTCCGACAGATCAAGAACTGGTGACCATTTTATAACTTTCATAAAACAACCATAAACAAGATAAGATCTGTGAGCAAAAACCCTAGCATAATCCAAATCATTGGCAAGCTTGATTAAGACATTAGCTTGATCCAAAAGAGTAACCGAAAACTCTCCCGATAATTTCAAAATAAAGAAAAATCTACGAATGGAATCTAATGAGGGACGTTTAAGGGGAAATTTCCCCACCAAAGCAAACTCAAATGGCTTGGCTAGATGTAAAAATTCCTCTTCCGAAAACCACAGTGAGAGCATACCTCGATTTGAAGAAATGCGAAAATCCGGAAAAATATTACTTTCAACGGAGCCAGATAAAGCATCTCTAAAGGATTTGGACTGCTTACCCGCGAGGAAACCAGGATCCAGCATTTTTTTTGCCATAAAACTAACCGCCGGCAGCAAGGCGGCGCGAGAAGGGACGAAGGGAGAAGCCCTAAAAGGGCGTAAACCCTAGCAGACGAAACATGCCTGATGAGTGCTAATATAATTAATGTTGTTTAAGCTCTATGCCTATTAATTAAGAGTATCTTTAACATATTTGGTGAATTAGTGTTGGATTGCAGATTAATGGGATGCTCGATAAGTTATTTGTGTCATGGCTCGATTAGAGTTCTTTCATAATGATTTGATTAACTAATTGAACAAATGTGAACTATTTAATTAATACTCGGTTTTGTTAGATGGGCAAATTTGAATAGCTTATTACTGAATTGGCTTACGATCATCATCATTATCATTTAATGTTTGTAAACAAGCTCAATTAATGCTAGATATAATACCTGAGATTAAGGCTCAATTAAATAATTCATAAACTAATTAATTGTTGACCTCTACAGAAATTGAATAATAATAATAAAAAAATAAAAAATTTTACCTCTGCCGCTGCCCATACCAAAATCCTGCTCGAATTGCATCTGTTGTCTGCTATAGTAATCATTCCCGGCACATTGGCATCGTTAGCGTCTCGTCTCCAGTCCCTGCGCAGATCCTTTCAGCGATCTCCGTGGTCAAACTCCATTGTCATTAACATTTTTCTTTAATGTAATTGCATGGAAATCATGAGAAAAGGGTTTATTAAAAAATTTAAAAAAAATACATTCAAAATTGTAATTGTTCCTATTAAAAAAACATAGATATATCACTTTCTATCATATTATTCAATTGAGAAATTAATATTTTTCTCATAGACTTTTTTTTTTTTCCAAAAATAAAACTTTGTTAAAAAAAAAGAGGATACAACTAGGACCCTACGGAAGCAACATGGCTACAAAGTCAAAAACCACCAATAAGAGAAACAACCTCATAGGGAAAAAGGTGGAAATGAAAAGAACAAAGCCAGGAAAAGGGTGAGTGCCCATCGGACTCAGGTATGAGGCCTCGCACACCCACCTACAGGCCAAGCAAGGACCTTCCATTGGAGGCAACACAGCAGGAGCCTAAATATTAAATAAACCAAAACACAAAACCCAACAAAAGTCACCCAAATTGCAAGGAGGAAAGACCACCAAGGTTGTCATCTTGCAAGGGAAGGAAGTAGTGCACAGAAGCCTCTTCATCATTGTCCCGAAAAATAGCCAGAAGAAATACCATCAACCAAACATAATAAAAAACATTAAACGAGGCCGCAACCAACATCAGAGAAAAAATAAAACCATCTGCCACCCCAAACCAAATCGAGTGATCATTTTTTCTTCGATTTCCTTGGTTTATGCTTACTTTTCATTGTAAGCAAACCAGCGTCATCAATTTAAAAGATACTAAAATCAAAGTTCTCATTAGAGTGTAAGGCTTTCTCATTAAAATCCTCCCCAGCAGCTGAGGAATGATCATCATATAACCAGTCGCCATGCCTAACTTCTAAATCCCTCGTATTACCAGTTAAATGAGCAATCAAAGCCTCATTTGATAGAACATAAATAGGAACCTCAATAAGAGGTAAACCAATATTTCCGCCATAGGATCAACACCCTTAGGTAACGAATCACTAAAACGAGTAATCAAAGATTCAGCACCCTTACTACAATTAGCAGGCGAAAACCCATCCAGAGGAGATACACAAAGCACGGTCCCCATAGAGGGGGGTAGAATCATCAAGAAGTGCAGTTTCACATAAGACTATGTTAAGATTATGTTAATGAATTGAGTTCAAATAAATTTCTTTTATAGTTAACATTATTTTGTTTGAATTAATTAAATTGAGTCTTAATTTTTAAACTCTAATTATAGTAATTAAATTTAAATTGGTATAAGATAATATTCTAACTTATACTAAATTAATTATATCTTAAATTTGATTGATATAATGGTTCACATTTAGTTAAAAATATATATAAATAATACAAAATAGATATTGTTGCTTGGCTGAAATTACTGTTCATCCGAATTTAATCCTAGAGGACAAAGAATGAGAGGAAAAATACATCCTAATTAGAATATTCAAATTCTATTTGATGAAGTTGTCTATTGAGCTACTAAAAGATCTCTTGCTCAACATATATGGATGTTCTATAGCTAAATAGCCCATAAATAATTTTTTTTTATAAGAATGAAGTCGCTCCCTTGAGTAGTCGCCAGGTCAAATTTTATAGATCAAATTTGTTAGGAATGACTGATAGATGACTAGTTTAAATGGGCAATACGTGTTATGTTGCTACAGTTTTTGTTAAGACTTGTGCTTCGTTTGGGACGGCTTTCTTTCTGCTTCTTAAAACATTTTTTTAGTACTAAAAAACTGTTTTAGGAAGCAATAAGAAAGTCGTACCGAATGAAACTTTAAAAAAATGTTATAGAATCTTTTCAATTTAGGCTTCGTTTGGGACGGCTTTTTTATTACTTTCTAAAACGGAGTTTTAGTACAAATTTTTTTATTTTTGTACTAAAATTCTGTTTTAGAAAGCAATAAAAAAGCCGTCCCAAACGAAGCCTTAATGATACTAAGACTTTCAACTTAGGGTTCGGATAATGTAGAAGAAGCTATTGTTTCACAGGGAAAAAGAGAGGACAATTGCACAAACTGTTACAAGTCTTGAACAAGATTAGGCCTAGATTATTTTTTAAGGAAATTAGTAGACAGAGTTTGAGCATTTTTCCTGAACAAACATAACTAAAATATCAAAATAAAATATCTACAATTTAACTTGAAAAAGAAAATACTGACTAAAAAAATGATCTCACATAATCTTCCAAAGAACTCGCACTAGAATAGATTCAGCCTGTCCAGAATGAGCTAAAATATCCCCATCAATCCTTCAAATGGCTCAAACATAAGATTGAGATTTATATATTGACATATAATAATAATAATAGAATTTCACATTCATTTATCCATAAAGAATACAGCCAATAGATTAAGCACCTCATCTTGGAGATTCATATTTGACCGTGATGATTTCCATGATAGCATTTTGGTCATCTACTTGAGTTTCGTTTGGGATAATTTTTTTGCTGTTTCTTAAACCAGTTTTTTAGTAAAAAAATACTAGTTTTATACTAAAAAACCCTTTGAGAAGCAATAAGAAAGTCGTCCCAAACGAAGCCTTAATCCAATGGTTAAAAATTAAGTCGCAAGTATCTCTAAGATCCATATTGGACAATCCTACCCCTAGGGATGTGAATAGATGGATGGGGCTTTTATCCTTTTAGACTTTTAGGCATTTTTTAAATTGGGCAATCTTTACATTGCCAATGGAACTGGGAACAGAACGATAGCAGAATCTTACCTGTCAATTAGAGAAATTTTTAATCTATCAAATTTGAAACTGTTGAAGTTGGCATAAGTCAAAATTTTGAATTTATCAAATTTGAAATTTTACAAGTTTTCTTCTCTTTTTATGGATTTCCTGACTCGGTGTTCTTCCTTTCGGCTGATGTGTAACTTGACTAAGATAATATCATCCTATCTGTGATATTGATAGGCGTCGCCCTCAATTTAAAAAAATAAAAAAATAAATAAATAAAAATAAAAATATATATATGTACTGAGATAGAAAAACTCCGGAAGACTTTTCAGATACTTATGAAGTTAGAGTAATGCTGGGATATTCATATTAAAATTTTATTTTTAGTATATGACATCGCGATGCCAAAGACCCAATGTGCCACACTGCATGTCGCCACCAGAGTTACTATATAACAGAGATTTTAACGTCACGACTACATTTTATGATGCCACAACACTCTTAGTGTCGCTGCACTTGCTAACACAATGCCACAATGTTCAACCCATAATTTTCATGTTTTTCATATAAAATCGCTTTGAATTATTACACTATGAATGTTGGGAAGACACACAATGTCAAAGACCCAACGTGTTAGTTTGCATGCTGGGAAGGATTTATTATTCTCTGCGAAGTCCGGATGTGTTAGAAGACCAATAAAAATACGTAATGTCACATCAAAAATATATCACGCTCGGTACCGTGCTCAGTACCGAGCGTAACCGGACGGTTCTTGTCACGACCCGACCGGGACGGATCCCGCTCGCACCGGGTCGCGACCGGAACGAAACGAACTGACTGACCAGGATCTGGCTTTGGAATTTGCTTCAGAACTGAATCTTCCAAATATTTCAACTCAAACAGACACAGAGACACAGAGCTACTATGAATCGTCAATTGCAGCGGAACAAAACATCTATATTTTCTTTTCCTCAAAACAATCATCTACAAATACAGTACATGGCTGACAGAAAGAACAAAGAAGAAAAGCCATGACTGTACAAAAATCAAAAAGTACAAAACAATACCTATACTAGGGCTGCAAACGAACCGAGCCGAGCCGAGTATGTGAGTGTTCATGTTTGTGTTTGTTTAACATTAGCTTGTTCATGTTTGGTTCATGTTTGATTCGAGCTTTATTACTTGTGTTCATGTTTGGTTCGTTTAATTTAAGGGTGTTTATGTTTGGTTCATGTTCGTTTGTTTAGTGCTTATCGAGCTTTAAACAAGCTATGTTCGTGAACATATTTTGCAAACAATTTATTGAACATGCAAACCTTAAATTTGTTCATGAACATCCTAAACAAACAACCTAACAATCATGGACAAATATGAAATGTTTTTTGTTCATGAAAGTTTTTATATTATGTATATTTATCAATTTTATAATAACATATTATTTAAGTTTTTATCAAACCCTAATCGAGCTTTTTATCGAGCTTGTTCATGAACATCAACTGATGTTGTTCGCGAACATAAACGAGCTGAACGCATTAGTGTTCAAGCTTGTTTATTTAAGAATCGAGTATTTAAAATATTGTTCAAGTTTGTTTGTTAGTTAATTAAACGATCACGAACGAGCTTTAATCGAACCGAACAACGAGTAGTTCGTCGAACGTTTGGTTCGCTTGCAGCCCTAACCTATACTGATCAGACTCTGAAATCTATTCCTAGACCTCCTTCCCTTTCCCAGAACCTGAAAACCACCAGAAAACAAGAGTGAGCTCAACAGCTCAGCAAAGCAACAAACCTCCAATCAAAACTCTCAGAATCCAAAACCAACACATCAGACAGAAATCCGTACAGAAATCAGAATAGAATTAGACAGATATCAAATCGGACAGATCAGAACGAAACGGATCAAATCAGAACAGATACGGACAGATCAAATCAAACAGAACTGAACTGAACAGATATCAAATCAAACAGAACTGTACGGAAACTGAAGTCGTATCAAATCAGAAACAAAACAGATCAGACATATCACATTAACGGAATCAGAATCGTACAGAAATCAGAATTCAAATCATATCGGAACAGAACAGAATCGTGTCATACATATCAGATCAAATCATATATATTAATTTAGCATATAACAGATAACAGAACGGATTCCCTGACACTGACAGAATCTCAACGGATTCTGGCCCCTTATGCCTCCCTTCCCAGACACTGACAGAATCTCTCGGATTCTGGCCCCTTATGCATCCCTTTGTGCTCACGGCACCAGAACAGATGTGCTTATAGCACCAGAACAGAATTCATCGGATCCGGAACAGAATATATATCAGATTTCAGATTGAGCTCATTTCAGATTTCCCAGGCACTGACTGAATCGCTTAGGATCCAGGCCCCTTATAACTCCCATTTTATAGCATATACAGATAGCATATCAATTCAGAAGAAATCCGGACAAATCAGAAATCAGACAAAAATCGGGCAGCACAACGGCAGTATACATAATTTACACAATTTTCCTGCAAAATCACAAAATGTCAAATTTGCACAGAATATAGATAACAACATTTCAGAACATTTATTCTACTGCTCAGCAATTTTTAGACTACACAGAAAAATCCAGTCGACGAAAAACACCGTCGAATCAAAAATACCCGGACAAAAATCTCCAGAAAATAACCAAAATGTGCACACTCGGCACGTCAACAACATACAGAAACTTACGCGGTAAAAACTGAACCAGACGAAAAATACGGACGAAAATGCCTCGCCAAAATCAAATCCGAACGGAAAACACCGCCAAACACGACGGTTCTTAAAATTGAGAAAGGCGGAATGTGCCTTACCTTGCGTACAACAATATCTCGAACAGTCTCGTCGGACGAAAACGGCTCCGCGTTGCCCGAAAATCAACTTTTCCAAAAAGCTTTTCGACTTTCTCTCTCCTCAGAAAAATCAGATATTTTATTTTGATTTTCTCTCTCTTCAAAACGACTAATTTCAACTTTATAATACACAGATCGGCCCGGCCGATCGCAAGATCGTCCTGGGACGATCAGACCAAAATCCATCGGCCTGGACTGTTCCCAGGGCTGTTCTCAGGACGATATTTTGAACAGTATAGATCGGTCTGGACGATGTCCCTATCGGCCCGGCCGATACCTACAGAAAAACACCTGGAGTGAATCTGGGCAAATTCTGGAGCAAATCTTCCACTGATCATCCCAGGACGATCTGGACGATCCTGGAGCAAAAACAGCACTTCACAGTTCTCCCGTCCGATGTCCGCACATAATAATCTCTCGCTGAGAAGAATGCTTGTATGCAATTCCAGAAAACTCTCTAGCTAGCTCTTTGTCTCTGTATCTCTGGACGGCCTTCTCTCCCGTTCAAATCAACAATGACAGAAGAAGTGAGGTATTTGTGAAAGAAGCTCATTGTTGAAGTTTATCGATGAGAGCAATGCCGTGTGAATGATAACTCACGATAGGAGCTCACTTGTGAAGTCATTGATGAGATTGTGACACGTGAAGGAGAAGAAGAGTCCGTGTGAGGTGTAGCTTCACCCAATACTCCAATCTGAAAATTTGGACTCAAGCTACCGTCAAAATGACGATCTCTCCCCCCCATTGTTAGTGATGTGGATGTAATGAAGAAGATAAAAATGTGATTATTTTTATGCTATTAAATTTCAGTATTATGTAATTAAACATAACTTAAAATTTACATGCTAAGTTAGGCGATGTGATTAATTCTCAGCTGATCTAAAAGATACATCCACCCCAGAAACCTTCTGGCCTGAACTTGATTAAGCTCCAATTAAGAGGTGCCGGTCGAGGGGATTAGATCATGAATTAGGGGCTTTTTAATCGTACTCGTCCCTCAGCTAAATTAAGCAACGGTAGATAGGTACGGCTAATTCAATCTGATCCTATAAAAGTGTTGTACGGCAAATGCTCCATTTTAATATAGATTTGGCGTTTGGTGACAGTTTCCAGTGAGGTCGCAAACTTTCGCGGGCTCTTTCTCCAGCTTTGAGAGAAGACGGGGGAAGATTTAAATCTCACAGAAAGATGGCGTCGGACTCCTCTCGATCCTTTATCTATCTATCTCTCTCTCGCGCGCGCGCGCTTTCTCTTTCTAAGAAATTATTGGCGGATATCTTTCAGAAATACTATTTAACGTAAAAATTTAACGAAAATTTCGATATTTTTGTAAAACGGACCTGTTGATCGAGTGCTCATGGAAAACTCCGGAACTCCTCTTCCCCCTCCTCCTTCTCCGGCACCGCCACTTCCACTTTCGAAGGTTTCAGCTCCGGTCCCAAATCGGCAGGTATATCTTTCTTCCGCGCTTTTGTTTTAGATTTGTAGCTCGGAGTTCATCTACTGAGTTTTTTTTGTTTGGGTCTGCAGTAGTTTTTTTTTTGGAATGCCTCTTTTCCTCGATTGCAGGGAAAATTGAATCGGTTGTTCGATTTAACAATTAGGGTTTATTAAATCCTGTAAATCCAAATTTATTAAACCTTAAGAGGATTAAAACCTGAAAATTGTTTGAAATTACAAATGTTCAATTCAGCTAAATCCTTATAAACTGTTTGTCAGTCTTTATGAGAGTGATAAATCCTATGAATTATGAAAAAAAACCAATAATTAGGTTGGAATAAGATTTTTCAAAAACAGGATCTGAATATCCAAAATTCTGTTCGTCTATATGTAAGTTAAATTCTTTCTTTTAGCATGATTTTTCAAATAATTCATATTTTTGGAACACTGGGCATAACTGGCTAGGTGTGAGTTGAGCTTTGTGCTCGATGGTGATGCAATAGGTCATAAATGCTTCCCTATGTTGCACTGATACGGATATGGCGACGCGGATACGACACGATACAGATACATGACACCTCAATTCTTAAAAATACAGGATACGGGTATGATGTGGATACGACATTATAATTTATAAATCATACAAAAAAAATCAAGAAAACAATCAAAGCATAATATTTTAAATTAAAAAAAAAGCAACATCATTTGTAGCCTTGTAGCTTATAATATCAAAATCCATCTCGAAAATGAGAGAACTTCGCTCGCAGCCGCAGAAGTAAATACGATCCGTCTTTTTTTTTTCATTTTTTTTTATTTTTCAACGGACACGCGTATCGGATACACGTGTCCTTTTGAAATTAAATCGTATCGGACACGTATCGGTGCCGTATCGGAGGCATATCTGTGTATCAGTGTATCAGATACAACACACCTTCATTAATAGGTGTATCAGTGCAACATAGATGCTTCCCCTTTCTTGAATCGGTCTTCAAAATTACACGCAGTACGACTACTTCAGGTCAATAATCATGGCAATATGATCATGCATTTTAATTTGTTTGAGCATTTTGCATGATACTGGTTGAATGTTGACAAATTTTGCTAGCAAGCACAGACCATCTTCCATCTGATAATGCAATGTTGGGCCAGATAGAAAGATTATTTTCCTGTGAATAGGATTGGATTAAGACATAAAGCCTGTTTTGCAGGCATTGAATCATGGTGAGAGCAGTGGAGGAGAACTTCCATCTTCTCATCACGCCAGGCGCCCCAAGCTATCTTCCTTAGAAATTCCAGGACGGTCTTTAGAGACTTCAGCACCAAATTCAACAAGGATATATATTGCCCACTCAACCACTCCAAGATCAACGAGAGCAGGCTTGCCGCCCAGGCCTTCTTCAATAAGAGCAATATCAGCTACAAACCTTACCCCACAAAGGAGTTGGATAAAGAACGAAACACCTAAAGGTGACAGAACAGCTCTTCTCAATCCGGGGAGCTCTCCAGGAGATCAGGGGACCTCGTCACAAGAACAGCCAAATAAACCTTCTTATTCAACGACATTCTCTTTAACAAGAGCCTTTTTAATCAAAGCGAAATTGGGACTCTCTTTACCTGCTTCACCTGTTGCAAATTCATGCACTGAATCTGTGCAAGACAGACACGTGATCGACATCCATGCTCCAGATGTAAGTTTTCAATGTTTGCTTCTTCATCGGCTCGTGATTTACAAAATGGCTTCGCTTGGGACTGGCTTTTTTACTGTTTCTTAAAGCAATTTTTTAATATAAAAATTTTAATTTTTGTACTAGAAAACTACTTTATGAAGTAGTAAAAAAGCTGTCCCAAACGAAACCTTAATTATGATACAAAAAGTTACCAATGGCACTAATTTTACATATGAAAGCTTTCAATCAGCCTTCATTAGAGATAATTCCTTGGACTACTGCTGTTTTGCAATCTGAAAATGATAAGAGTGAAATTCCATCTAGTATGATTAAAAAAAGCTAGAAGGAAACATAGTTCTTGGGTTTAATTCATTAATGCTATTTTGCTACTGTTTTTCAGATTTGGTCAAATTAAACATAAGGACCAGATCACACTACATAAGAGTTTTTTTCCATGCTTTAACATTAAAAAACTAGATAGACTCTGCCATTTGAGGAGACTTACAAAAAAAGAATGGACCAAAGGAGTTTTCATGCTGTGCTTTCTAACAATATTCACAATTAAAAACCTTGAATATGATTTCGTACAATTTCTAGAAATTGGTTTCTTTAGCAAAACAAAAATCCATTAAAAAAGAAGAGCAATACACTACAATATCACAAGATGGTCACGTAGAGAAGATTACATCCAGAGAAAAACAATAATCATCAGGGCCAACAAAAAAAATAATCTGATCGAAAAAAAAGACAAATACACCCCAAAATCAAATGGACTTAGACCGCCATCTAGTTGCCAGGTATGAGCCATCCAAAGAGGTAAGGAAGGTAACAGCCAAAATTCCAAGACAACAAGACCTCAAGATTCCAAATCCACTAAAACTGATAGAGAAAGAACCACCGAGGTTGCCAACTAAGCCCTGATTTCTTTATGCTTAGGTTTGTGTGATGGCTACTTTGAGGTTTTAAGTGGTTCTGATTCATGAAGGTTTATTGCTAAAACAAGCTGAAAAATAATATTGTATTGCATTAAAGGCTATCTTATGTTCTTGCTAAGCAGAAACATCCTAAATAATTACATACCAACAACATTCTTGCTGGCCATGTTTTGAGATGCCAGATTTTCATCTCCTTGTGGTGGTGATAGGCCACAGTTTTAAATCTATATACACTTTTAAGCTAATTTCATCTGGAATCTATTTAATCTTTTAATAATCAATGATCTCTACTCTTTAGAATTGTTTTTCTTAGGGTTATTTTGATGACTTTTTTTTTATATTCATAGAAACCTCAAGGCCAGAATCAAATGGCACGCTCACTTTCAGTACCAGCGAATGCCAAAGATAGGAATTTGCGGATAGTAAATTCACCACGTCTTATTCGTGTAATTCCAATAACTCCTCGTCCTGTTCCTATTGAAAAGGGCACACAAGTTGAAATCGCTGAAGAAGCAAATGGTACTAAATACTTTTCATTTATAAATCTTTACGTGTTAATTGTCATCTTATACTATTCTAATTTATATTCATCACTGATCAAATTTACATCTTATTAGTAGAATGCGTTAAGTAACCTGCTATATTTCTGATGTTAATGTTAATAATTATCACCATTTATTTGAACTTGGCAGGCTAGAAAATTTTCTTGGTGAGGGTATATAAATTAATTTTACTATTTAATGGAGGAGGGTGCAAAAATTGATTGTTTATCATTAGATTCATCAAGGCATATTAATAGATATTTATTATTAAAAAAGAAATAAAATTTTTATGGGGGCATGCGCCCCCACACCCCCCTTAAATTTGCCCTTATTTGAGAAAAACTATTATGTGCAGAAGCGTAACCCGTCCGGATACCTAAGCCCACGGCTCGGTATCCCTCGGTACCGAGTGTCGATACCGAGGCTCGATATCACTGACATGGCTCATTCTGATTGGTATCCGGATGTAGAGCTGAATTCAGCGTTCACACAGAATAATCTCTCCTTGTTTGAAGGGCACATTCTTGTAACTAGATTGTATTATGAAGTGTTATTTGTGAACATATTTGCCACTTTATCTTGCAAATTTAACAAGGTTGTGGCATGTTCTCATTTTTTAGTTGTAGAGAGCGAAGGTGAAGATATCCCTGAAGAAGAGGCAGTGTGTAGGATATGTTTGGTTGAGCTGGGAGAAGAAGGAGAAATGTTGAAGTTGGAGTGTAGCTGCAAAGGTGAACTTGCCCTTGCACACAAAGAATGCGCAATAAAATGGTTTAGTATTAAGGGAAACAAGATTTGCGATGTCTGCAAGCAAGATGTTCAAAACCTGCCAGTGACATTGCTGAGGTTACAGAGTACGCCATTTAGTAATAGACGATTATCAAATACAGCTGAAAATGGAGGGGCTTCTCAATACAGGTAATATGAAAGTTTCAAAATTTCTTTTTGTCTAAGTTTGTCAGATCAATCATATAAAAAACAATAATTTTATCGAGGAGAAAGTAAAATATTTTTTCTTTTTATTGAATAGTTAATTGCCATTCATTCATTTGAACTTCAGCTTATAACACTATAATGTGTCTGATAATCCCGGAAGATTTGTTCGAATGGAAAACCAAATTGACAATTTTATAATTTCCGTCAGTCAATTAAAATCTCATTATTCCTTGCGGCCGAAGAAGTAGAATTTGCTCTTTAGAACTTTCTTTGAGCTGCTATATTTATTGATATAAAAATTGTATCCTCGAATTTTATGTGGTCTGGAAATGAGGATCGGTGTTGAAGGCCTAAAGCATTGGAGATGCAAAGATGGGATGAAGATTACAAGATGAACTGAGTTAGTGAGCAAATGGAGAAGTTTGCTCATGAAGATAAGGCCAATAGGCTGTGCACACTGAGGGGCTGTTTGGTATCGGATTTACAGCAGGATTTAAGTCGGATTCACGATAAATCCAGCCAAACGGTTTTTGTGCGGGCGTTAAATCCCGGCGATGGGTAAATCCCGGATTTAAGGATTTACGGCTTGAATCCCGAATTTACTAAATCCCTCAGTTCGGCAGATTTATGCGATTTGGCCGAAGAAGCGCGAGAAAGCTAGAAAGTTACCTTCACATCCATCGAGCTGACGTTGTTCCTTCCGATCAAAATGTCGTAACTTCCGATACGGCAGGAAGGGAAATTCGTCGAAGGAGCGAAGTCGAACACGAAGGAGCCGAAGAAGAGACGCCTGCAATCTCTACACCTCCTGCGACGCAACGAAGCCGAACAGTAACAACGAAAAAAATGCAAACCCTAGACGACTCTAAGTTATTATTTGATTAACTTAATTAATATAATTTAAAATATTAATAATTAAGTAAATTAATTGAATAATTAATAGTAGAATTAGTATATAAATTAATTATCTAATTTAACTTATCTAATTTAACTTAATCGAATAATTAACAATTAAATATTAATATAATAAGCTTAGTTGATATATCTTAAAATATATATCATTAAAAACATAATTACTAGTGTAAATAATAATTAATTATTAGTAGAATTCTTAAGTAATTAATGATATAATTAATAATATAATTTGTAATTAAAACTAATTAAATAATATTTAAATAATTAATAAATGATTAGTTAAGTAGCTAGTGATTTCAAAATAACTAGTAGGATTAAATATAATTTTAAATAGATATACTATTACAAATAATAATTAAGTAATTTTTAATTAAATATTTAAATGATTAATGAGATAATTAATAATATAATAAATAATTAAAACTAACTAAATAATACTTTAAAATTAATTAAATTATTAGAAGGAGTATTAGTTAAATAATTAGTTATTTAAAAATTAACTAATTAATTAAATACTTATTAATATAATTAGATATCAAATACTTATTAGATTAACACATAAACAATTAATTTAATAAATAATATTATAATTAATAATTAATTAATTTAATAATTAAGCAAATTTTTAATTAAACTATTTATTATTATAATATTTTAATTAAAATAAAAATAAAAATTAATAAGTAACTTGTATTTAACATGTTATTAAATTCATAACACATTAATTTTAAATTTTTATTATAAATTTAATTTATAATTTATAATTAACTTCTTCATATTTAAATATCTAATTATCATAAATCTTGACATATGTTACCAAACAGTTTCTTAGGATTTAATAGGATTTAATATTTCTCATACCAAATAATTTTTAGGATTTAACACTCTCAGGGGCTATTTGGCGATAAGTGGGATTTAACTTTAGTGAGATTTAGTAAAGCCTGCAAATCTGAATTTAATTAATCCGAAATGTGTTAAATCCTGAAAATTGTTTGGTATGCCAAATGTTAAATCATGATAAATTGTTTGGTAACATATTTCAAGATTTATGGCAGTTAGAGATTTAAATGTGAAAAAGATAATTATAAATTAAAAAATAAATGTATAATTAAAAATAAAAATTAATGTTTTATAAATTTAATAACATGTTAAGTACAAAATTCTTATTATTATTAATTACACTATTAACTATATACTTAATAATGTATATTTTAAGTTATATTAATTATGTTTTACCTATGCCTTAGCTCCGCTTTTTGTGCGCTTGGCTAAAGTTCCACGAACACATTAAATTTATATAGTAAAAAAATAAATCTAATTGAATATTCAGGTGTCCACTCAACGTGTCAATATTTTATTGGAATCCGGACATACCTCTTCGTTGAGACTCCGCACCTAATAATTTCTCCTCTCAGTGGCTCAATTGAACTCTAAAAAATATGAATTAAAGCTGGTTCTCTCTCCCGATCTCAGACGCACGCAAGGAACCCAAAGCCCCAACAAATCCCTCTTCCTTCTCCTCTCTTTTGATCGCGCATTCCAGTCGAAGCCGTGCACAGCCCGATCGATCCACCTCCCTGCAGCCGCACGATGACGTTTGACTCGCCTGTACTCGCCGATTTCAGCCGCAAACAACCACCCCGTCTGCTCCCGCCTTCGATTCCGCTCCCACTCACGATCTCAGACCCAAGCTGCACCTGACCCTTTCTGTTACGCGCCAACCGAAGAGGCGGATTTCAGGGTTGATTACCCTCGAAGCCCTACGGCCGTCGACCCTTTAATCAGGCGAGCGAGTTTTAAACGTCAAGTGCCCTACCAACCTCTTCTTCCGGGCAGCCGGATTTTCAAGAGAATAAAAATGAGTTTTGTTTTTTAATTTAAATCATTGGTACTGCAGGATATGGGAGGACTCGAAGATCAATACCGGTGTTGTCTAATCCAACCGAGATTATCCGAAAGGACAAGTGCCGTCCTAATCTCCCCCGCAAGCCTGTCGGATTTTCAAGAAAATTAAAAGGAAAATGAATGCTAATTAAATCATAATTAATTAATAGATATGAGAAGCAATGGAAGACCAGCAGACCAATACCATAGTTGATTTTTCCTCCGAAGCCTTCGACCGTTGAATATCTGTCCAACCGGACAGATTTGAAAGGACAAGTGCCCTCCCAATCTCCCCTTACGGAGAGGGGACACTAAGAGGTTGTCAAAATGATAAACAAACAATCGACCCCGCACTTAATTAAAATTAGATTTAATAAATGAAAAAAATGATAATATCAGTTGCTAAATGTAAATTGGATAAACATTTACATGCACTCATGTCTTTGTTGAAAGTTATAACTATCTTTGCAATAATTCAATACTAAGCAGCCATATATCTTTATGGAAACTCAACCCAGCTCCACTCTTTTCGGCTTCTTTTTCATAGATGATCTAGACGTGTTGCTTAAAATGATTTTTTTTTTTAATTCTCACTGTCTCACTGGTTTAACATATGTCGGACACTTTACTTTCTTACAGGATATGGCAGGATGTACCAGTACTTGTCATGGTCAGCATACTTGCCTATTTCTGTTTCCTAGAGCAACTTTTGGTAAATTCTCTCTGCATTTCACAACTAGAATGATATTTTCTCTATGTGCAAGTTAGCTTAGTGGATTCAAATCACCAATTCTTTTAATGAACAGATTAAACCGTTGGGTCCTCGTGCTCTTGCTCTATCTCTGCCTTTTTCTGGCCTGTTGGGGCTTCTCTCATCCTGCATAGCATGCACAATGGGTAACTAGTGCTTTCTTCTTATCTGACCTTATTAGACATAAAATTACTAAAATAAGAGATTTGAAAAGAAAAGCTTGAGATTTTATTAACCAATCTACTTCTATTTATTGATATATACAAGGTGCATTATTAAAGAAACAAATAACACACAGCTCATCTTGGCTTGTTGGTTGAGAGATTAGACTTCCAACTAAAAGGTCTTGGGTTCGAGTCTTTGTGTATGCGTTGTGTGTGAGTTTGCCTTAAATGGCCTAAATGTCCCAAAAAAAGAAACAAGTAACTCTAAATAATTGCAGAATAATGAGTAATACAATCCTTCCTAATTCGGCAGCCTAACTATGGAAGGAATTAATGTGATCCAGGGGTCTTCCCATGGATTACTGTTCATAGCCGTGGGATCGTCTTTTGAAACGAGAGGCTGAGATTTAACAGAAAGCAATGAAAAAGCTGTCCCAAACTTTTGTCATATTTTCAAACTACTATTAATAACAAAAATGCAATCTGAACTCAACAACGAGGTTTTTAATATTTACTGGGAATTTACTTATATAAAATATTTACAGATCAGGAGCTCCTACATAACTTTATACAAGTGTATAGATGGCATATGTTGGTTCTTAATTCGCTGGATTAGCATTCCTCACCCACAGCTAATAATTCTTCGTGGAAATTAGCCATGAAACACAAAAACAGAGAATTTTCCAACATATTTGTCCCAAAGCCCATTCGGAACCAGCATTTTAGTTCTATTTTTGGTGAAAATTAAAATCAAGATGCAAACAACATAAACAGGAAATCATTAGTAAAGATATTGTTTGATTACAACAGAAGTATATTCGACTGCAACATCTTTTCTGGCAATTGAGTATTATATATACTTAAACTTAGGATATTCTGATCAGTAATGGTTAAATTTGCAAGTTTAGACCTTATTATACTTCTTCCTATTGTCCCTTATGAATATCAGTAATAGCCATGACATGTTTTCTTCTTCTCATGCTAAAGAAATTCCTACCTGTAATCATTCTCATTTGCTCTGATTTATATTTTTATGTCTGCAGTTAGCAGGGCGTTTGTTTGGACTTTTGCTTCGTTCCAATTTGCCATTGTCGTCTTGTTTGCTCACATTTTCTACACTGTGGTAAGTGAGAAAATCTTTTGCTTTAGAAGAAATTCCCTACCAAAATTTGGCCACCAGTCAGTGCTTATGTTTGTTGTAAATTTACACAGCTTAAAATCGTTTCCTTGTTCTCCATCCTGCTTTCATCGTTTGCTGGTTTTGGGGTAGCAGTCGGTTCAAATATTTTGTTTATTGAGTTTTTGAAATGGAGAGTGATGCGAAATAATAGTTCACAGCAGCAATCAAGTCAAAATAGCGTGGAAGCCGAACAAGTTGAAGATACTCAGCAGCAAGAAAGCTCAAATAGGAATGCTTCATAGCATAGCAAGTCAGTTCTGAAGCTACTTTCATTTAAGGCTTCGTTTGGGGACGGCTTTCTTACTGTTTATTAAAGCAGCTTTCTAGTTAAAAATTTAAATTTATGTACTAAAAAATTGCTTTAAGAATCAATAAGAAAGCCGTCCCAAACAAGACCTAATATTCTAACTTCAAAACTTTTTTTTTTTATTTTTGAGCTGAATGGTTGACAATGGTGACTGGTAGAATATTTGTAAAAAATAGAGCTTCAAATCTCAATTGAGATCATCATTTGCCAAAGACAGGAAGGAAGGTCAGGTTTGCTGCAACCCACCCCTAAAACCCTCGCAAAGACTTTGGTGCTTCACCACTTAGCATTTTCAGATCTCTCTCTCTCTCTCATTTTAGCACCTTCGTCATATTTGATAATTTTCATTTGTGAATAATAGTTGTAGAGCAAATTTTGATGCAAAGTTTCTTTCTCCATCTTTGACCAATTGTTGAATGGTATCCATTTGGTTATATAGGTTTAAACATATTATCTTACAGTCTAAATCCTAAAAAAAACCCATTTAAATATAAAGCACATCATCAGTTAATTATGTGAATTATCAAAAATAATCTTATAAAAACTTATTCTTGTCATTTTAATTAGCGGAGGAATGTTCATGCGTTGATAGACGCATTAATCTATGGAAGTTATTTTATATCTTATATTTACTTTGTCATATTGAAAATTATCTTTTTACAATTATTTTTAAAGAAGAAAAAAATTCAAAATAATCCTCAAATGTTTCATGTATGATCAATTTAATCTCAAAATATCACATTCTCAAATTTAGCCCATCAACTATATAAATTTAATCCCTAAACTTTACAAAAATGATCCCAATTTAGTCCCAAAGAACCCATTTTGAATTTATATAATCAAGAGATTAAATTGAAACATCATTGTATTCTTAGAAAACCCTAAATCATATACTAATAGTTATGAAACCATTTTAAAATTTAATCTACTTTTAAGGAATTAAAACCCTAACTTTCTCCCTTGCCCTCAAGGAAAAAATTATTTCAATTATATGAAGACATCTGAATTTTTTTTTTCTTATACATAAAATGTGTATTAAAAAAAATTTCAAAGTTCTTCATATATTCATATAATTAGAGTATTGACAAAAAGCTTCATCCACACTCGGCGCATAAAAATCAAGGAGCGGATAAAACTGACGCGACCACCATACATTCGTTATCAAGATCCAGCCATAGATAAGACGCCACGTGCCAGAAAGTAGATACCCTACCCGCTCAATATCAATATCTCCAACTCTTCAAAGCCTGGCGCACAGCGAGAGAGAGAGAGAGAGAGAGAGAGAGAGAGAGAGATGGCGAGCAGCTTGGTCTCTTCCTCGCTGGTGTTGAAGCCATCCCTCCCAGGAGCGTGCAGGCCACAAGCCAAAGGCCTGCCTTCCCTCGCCAGACCATCTTCTTCAAACCTCAAGGTTATGGCCAGTAAAGTCAAGAAGATCAAGACAGACACTCCGTACGGTTAGTATCTCCCACTCAAGTACCGAGCAGTATCGAGTACTGAGCGGTATCCAGTACCGAGCGGTATCGAGTACCGAGCAATATCGAGTACCAAGCGGTATCAAGTACCGAGCATCGTACATTTTTTAAAAGACGTGTCACATTTTTATTGATCTTCGGACAAATCCGAACATGCACGTAGTAATTTTTTTTCTAAACATAAAATTTTGTTCTAATTTATTTTAAAGGTGAAATAAAAACCTGCACCGCAGTACTCATTAATTGTTTGAAGAATTAATCTATCATGTTCATTTAATTGAACTTCAAATTGTACTTGATTTTAAATTTCACAAATTCTCTTGAATAGGGTGAACTTATTTTCATACAAATTAAATACTCAAAATTTATAATCCATTTATATCAAAACAATTCAAATGAATTTAAGATCTATCATAATCAAAGTTGAATCACAATATTCTTATTCAATATATTTTCCTGAAGATTGCAATCACTTCAATTGTAGAACTCAGCAGAACACAAGAACAAAACAATACCAAACCTAAGTTTTCATTTGGGAAACTTTTAACCACTGCTTTTTTTGTTGTTTTTTAGATAGTAAGAAAATTGTCCCCAACGAAGCCCGAAGCATATATAGTTTACATAAAGAAGCATAGTTTGATCATAAAGGCTTCGTTTGGGACGGCTTTCTTCCTGCTTCATAATGCGACTTTCTTCTTCGTTTGTACTAGAAAGCTTTTTTAAGAAACAGGAAGAAAGCCAAGCCGTCCCAAACGAAGCCATAATCTATAGTTTATAATGCTTTCTACATTCATGCAAATGAGGCAAACCAAACAATAACTGATAACACATTTCAACATGAAATTAGAAAGTTGTAAGACAGGAAAAATGTTCATATATATATAATAGATGAGTTTCATATGCATAAATGGGGATTGAAAAGGAGTGTTCTGTAGGACCTGGAGGTGGGATGAGCCTGGCCAATGGTCTGGATGCATCTGGAAGGAAGCCTAAGGTTGAAATTTCTTCCAACAAAATTATTCTCTTGCTATTAAAAAAGACTATTTATAAGATGCTTTATTTCTTCCCCAAATTAATGCAGGGAAAGGGTGTTTATCAATTTGTCGACAAATATGGAGCTAATGTTGATGGCTACAGGTAATAACGAAAGCCAATATGCAGGCATTGTATACTTAATAACACAATACTTAAACTTGGAAACTTTTTTCTGCTCTGAAAATTGTTTCTATGGCAAAAATATCTATATTTCTCATGCAATAATAGAAGTTTGTTCAAATTTGCAGTCCAATCTATTCTCCAGAAGAATGGTCTCCTGGTGGTGACGTCTATGTTGGAGGTAAGTCTAACAATAAATTATCCCGTTGCTTGTTTTTTATTTATTTTTTGTGAGAAAAAACCAAAGGAAGACAATAAATGAAATTCCTGGCACGCATAGTTTCTCTAAAATATAGCTGCAATACTACTCTAATAATAATATAGCAAACACTTAATAACAATATTAAAATTTCAACAAACACAGGCGATTGGCAAGATAGGGTTTCAAGAAATACTAAAATGAATACAAGATATGAATCTGGTTATATAAAAAATAGGGGCATTATTTACAAAATTTAGAACTAGTAACCTTTTTCACCATAACACCAAACTATTTAGAGATTTACACAAATATCTCTTAGTGAAAAACTGCAATAGTGAATCTAAATCAATAATTAGATAAAATCACTAGTGCAAATTCATGTGTTCGTTTTTAATATGCTCACCTCAGCTGTTTTTTCTGGTGATAAATGCAGGGAAAACTGGCCTCCTAATATGGGCTGTGACACTACTTGGACTGCTAGGTGGGGGAGCTCTTTTAGTTTACAATACCAGTGCTCTGGCTCAGTAGGATGTTAATAACAAGCCTTGTATTATAAGTTTTCTCAGAACTTATATTGAAAACTAGTATTTTCGCTGCAATCTGTAATCTTTTATGTGATATTGCTCTTTTAGGGACAGGATTGAATGCTATAGCTTATTAATCGATGCCTCAATTATTATAATAATTTTAGTCTAATAGATCATCCTGAGAATTCATTGGAATTTCATCGATAGATAGCTAATCAATCATGACCAAATTCAAGAACATAGTATTGCTGTGATAAATACTTGAATGTTGGTAACACTTCTTTAATTAAAAAAAAAAAAAGAACAAAATGATCCTCGGCTAGTTAGGGTGTATTTATGTTGATGCTATGACACCATACTTTCATTTTCTGCAATTTGGTTCCTATCCTTGCTGATACTTAGCCTTCTCTGTTGATTTTTATCATTGGCCTAACGGAAGGATCTAAATAGTCATATTTGTGTAAAGACTGATCAAATTAGAGAAAGAAAAAGACAAAAAATAAATACAACATAAATAGTCAGGGATTAATTTGGGCATTTTGTATTTTTTTTTTTTTTAATAAAGAGAGTTGATATTTGTGCTTCTTCGTGTGCCAGACTTAGCAAGAACATTGCAAAAATAACAATTAAACACCCAGCAGCTACAGAAGGAAATTAAATTTAGGACAAACCAACTCATGTAAATGACAGAAAGTCATGCATTTATTTTCTATTTTCATCACAACGGGTTAATAGCTGTAACAATGATAAGATTTTTTCTTGAAGACAAACAAATAAGGTAACAATGGCTGAGGTGATGGTACTGTAATCAATGTTCTAAAGCAGCCTTGGTCAGACCTAGAACTTATATTATTTTTGCGAGGAGGAAATACTACTCACATCTTTAAGAAAAAAGTTTCAAGTAGAGGAGACTGATCCAATGTCAAAGAACTCGTGAAGTAAACAAGTGGTTTTAAAGTAAATATAGAAAGTTTAGAAAGTCCCAATGTATGCTAAATGAAAGTCATTTGGAAGATGACTTCCCAGTCTAATCCTCTTATTATATAGCAGAATGCTATTTATGTTCTCTATGGAGTCATTGCTTGAGTAAGGTCTCACTTTTGGAGAAATCTCCAACCCCTTTCCTCTCATAGATGGCTCACATTTTCCAATGAGAATGGCCAAACCTTTTCCTTATTTAAAGACCTATGGCCTAATAGTTCTTTAAAAGGAGATTTTCGGGTCCTAGATACTAAAATCTATGATATTATTGCTAATGGGGCTTGGTTACTTCCTTTCCCATTCTCTTCAATTGAAACATCATACTCTATTAAGTTTGCTAATTTCCATTCTAATGGTGATAAATCGTTTGAAAAGGGGAGGAAGGTTTTTCTTCTTTCAAAGCTAAGAGGAATTTTTTTTTCTCTGCCACTGATTTTCACTGGAGAGAACATGTTTGGTATATGTCAAAGTATTCTACTTGTACATTGATGGCTTGCTTAAATGACTTAAAAACTGCGGATGTATTAACTCAGAATATTTTTAATATGGCCCTTTTTTATGCCATTTGAACATAGAAAGTCATTCAGACTTATTCTTTAGTTTCCCTCAGTCCATGTGGTTGGTAAGTAACTCTCTTTCTCTTTGATGCTTCATTGATGCAAAACCTTGAGCATTGCACATCTTACAATGATAACTTAATGCCAGGAGAATTTTTTTTAGTCACTGCTGCCATTCTTTTTTTTTACATAGTTGGTGAGAAATCAATTTTAGGATACACTCATTTGAACCTAAAGTTTGGTTGACCTCTTCCGTAGGATTAAGTTTCATATCGTGCAAAGGATCAAAAGTTGGAAACTCAATGAAAATATGCCTAGGCATATGGAAGTCACATATTTTAAAGATTTTTTAGCCACCTCCTATTTCCCTCTCTTAAAATTTATCGTTTGTTTTCATGTATTCTGATCTTTATGTGATTTTGATGTGCTTTTCATCCAGCTTGTTTGGGTTTCTCATCTCATTCTCTGCTATTTGTAATCCGGTTGTGATGTTGTATGAGGCATCCTGTAGTGCTAATCTTCAGTTAGTTTTCACAATATAATTGGAAGAGTTGCTCTTGCTCTTGTCTGTCTACTATTCCAAATTCTTGATGCAATTTTGGATTCTTTTGGGTGGAAGGACGAGATGATAAGCTCTATCCAGTTGCTTTCTTTCCCTTTTCTGGATGGCTCATTCAAGCTAATTCGTCAGCTGGAACTTATAGCTGAGTAATGGACAGAGCCTTTTTAAATCCAGAATAACAAATCCTACTGGGTCTCTTACCGAGCCCCCAATCCTCTAATCTCTCCTGATCACAATTCTATGCTTCGTTTTTGATTTATTTCCCTGTTGAATCATTATGATTTTTTGGATACTTTTTGCTTGGGTGCTTCATGTATTTTAATTGTTATTCTGTGGTAGCACCTATTTTGGTACCCTTCTTGTCCAGACATTTATTCTTCATTTAAAATATTACTCAGGCTCTCACCATTACCTACCCACCCAAAAAAAAAAAAATGTTAATTGACTTTATAATGGAATGCGTTTTTCCACCATTAAATTAAAAAAAAAATACTATGATCAAGATCAAGCAATTCACATGATAAGTTGTTTTAAAATGCAAGAATATGTAAGCTAAAAGTCTAGATTACTTGTGCTTATTAGACTAGGATTGACAGTCGTGAAAGTTAAAAAAAAGAAGCAAATTTAGAAGGCAGTGAAAGAAATTAATAGAAACATATCAACAATATAGATGAAAATGGATATGACAGTGATCCAAACAAAAGGGAACTTAAACATATGATTGTTTGACAGTGGAATAATTATATTTTGGTCCACCAATTTGGACTATTAAGGATTAGATCCTATAGCTTTCTATTTTTCACTAGCAGGTCCTTGATCTTTGAGTATGGTTTTTATTTTTCTACTATAAGTATGATGCAGGAGCCCGCCAGCCAGAGACGGAAGCGGACACGACAAGTGACAAAAGTAGCACGGCGGCAGTAGCACATCAAAAACATTTCAATCCTTAATAGTCACTACTTTACAACTTCATAAGACAGAAAGTGATCAAATAAAACATATCAATAAAAATCACGAGGAACAGGAATTAACAGGAAATTATTTATTCCTTCAAAAATAGAAGTGACGTGAGAGTTATACAATAAGCTAACAAAAAAAAAATCAGTAGAAAAAAATAAAAAAGTCACGCTAACGACCTGAAATTGCAAGGAAGAAACAAAGAAAAGCATAGAGCCTGTATGAAGTTTTTCAAAATCATTTTAAGAAATTATCTCATAATACACATTCAATTTAATTATCAGAGTACAAAAACAGCTTTCAATCAAGGAAGCATCTATGGAACATAGCAGAAGCATCTCAAAAGTCAAGCAAAAATATCTCTAGGAAGGTGGTGCACCTAAGATTTATAGAATCATTTCTTCCCGCCTCCGGAAGGATTAAACTTGAAAAAGATGATGTCACCATCCTGAACAACATAGGTCTTCCCTTCCTGTCTATATTTCCCCGCGGCCTGCAAGCCAAACAAAAAAATTGACTTCAGGTTACATTAGGAAAAGATTATGCAATTATGCATTTCACAAAAAAAAAAAAAAATTACAAGTAGCTTACAGCAAAAGTCAGCACTGGAAGCATCATACCTTAACTCCGGTTTCACTTCCTATTTCTTTCAGATCTTCGAACTTCATGACCTGAAAGAGGCCAAATTATTTAAAATAAAAATACAAATTAAAAACATTTAGTAGGACTCAACTTTTTTGTTCTCCCTCCACCCCCCAAACCAAAAACAAAAAAGCCACAAACATAGCATATAGAGCATAGCAAGAATTTCAAAGATACTAAGGAATCATCTAATGGTACAAGGACAGTGGAAATCACTAAGAAAAGCACATAATTATTGATGGGGACATCGGCAGCGATTTCAACACATGTACCTTCAGGAGATGCCGGAGATCGACGGCCACGATCTTGATCTGTATTTTCATCATTTTATGTAGTAGTTTATTTTTATTTTATGTTTTTCCGTTTTTGCCCTTATGGGTATTTAGTAGCTATTGTAGCCCAAGGGGCGTTTTAGTCTTTTGTTTTTCTTTGTCATTGTGAGGCCTATTTATATGGCCCTTCTATTGTAATAGTTTTAGTTTTTGAAAAAAAAAGAAAAATTTTGGCCACTTATGTTCTCTTTGTGAGTTCACCCTCCTCGATCTCTTAGTGAGTTCGTAGGAGAACTAGATCTCTATGTGAGTTCTAGGTTTTCTTGTCTTTCGTTCTTCTTCAGCTCTCTTGATCAATTCGTGTTGTGGAGATTTGGATTGAAGCCACTAGTTGGAGATCGGATCTTCAGGTTTTGGATCCCGAGAGTTTCCCCACACTCTCCCCTCCCCTACTCTTACCGCTGCCCCCCCCCCCTGGATTGCCCAGCCACCGTCCGGCCCGTCTCCACCCGCCGACTCCCTGTGTCAAAGCCTCCCGCCGGCCTATTCCCCTCACCGCCCCAGCCGCTGGAATTTCCTCCTACAGGCCGCCGGCTTCAGGCCACTGATTCTCTTGCTTGGCCGCTGATTTCCCATCCCTCACCCCTTCAATTTCCATTAATTCCTCCATTATAACCTTCCTAATTTGGCTCCAAACGTTTTGGACAGATTTTTTGAATTTCAAATCCTAATGAATTGGAATTGAAGAGCTTGCCTTTTCTTCTAAACCGTGAATTAAAAAAGGCTCTCTATATTAATGCAAATCTGATGATTTAATCAGATTTTAATTAACCAGCCATTAATCAGCCGGGCCCACTACAAACCACTCAAATACTCCTCTCTCTCTCCCGTATTAACCCCTTGTCACTTCCCTTATTTCTTTCCCTTTGAGACTAATTTCATGTTTGAAATTTCAAAACTGAAATTAAATCTTCCCAATTGAGAAATCTGAATTACAAATCAGATTTTTTTTTATTACTCCCCCCCCCCCCCGTTGCTCCCTTCCCAAGTCTCCCCCTCACGGTTTTCCTCCCTCCCCCCCTAAAATCTGCTGTATGCTCACGCATTCCAGCAAGGATAGCCTGCTGTCCTGCACCATTGGAGACCTAGAATGGCTGTCCAAACACTTCCAGCACCCTATAGCAGCTGTCCAAGGTTTGTACAGGCATTATATGTTGCCGTCCAGAACCCCTTAAAGGCCAAACTTCTGTCCAGACCTCTCCTGTCTGCTGCTTCGCATTTCAAGCATCTGAGACCTGCTGTTTAGGAGATTTGGAACATGTTTTCTTGCTGTTCAGCCTGCTAGAAGGTCTTCAAACACTGTCCGGACATTCCAGGCCGCCGAATACACCTTCAAGAAATCGCTGTCAAGAATTCCATACTCCAGCCACCTATCCAAGAACGACGATCCAAGGTTCCTTCTTCCTCGGAGCGACCTCGATTCTAAGGTGGAGACTCTTCTTCCGCTAAAACCTAGACTAGTTGAGCGTATGGGCTCCAAAAGTGAAAGTTCTTATTATTAAATTGCGGATTCTTGTTTACCGTTGTAGTGTTACAATTGATCTTTGTGTTTTCTGAAATTGTTTGGTTAACCGACCTCGCTCTTCTTTGCCTAAGCAAGTTAAAACTAAGAATTCTAAGGATCAAACCAATGTTATAAGCAATAAATTTACTTTGGATTATTTTGTTAAAATTGCTCTCTTTAATTTCTTAAAGTAACTCCATCGCATGCTTGTTTCACATCATATTTGATATCAGAGCATGGCTAGCATGCTTTGTTTGTGCTAGATGCATCCTAGGAGTCTAGTTTACCTTGTCTTTAGTCGTTTGCATGCATAACATCATCTAGGGAGTTTTATTTACTGTTTTGCTATAGCTGTCCAGTAATTCCTGCAGTAATTTCTTTGCTCTACATATGCATTGTTCCCTGTTTAGGTGTTGCCTTCAACTTCATAACCTCCATATTAGTTTAGGCCACTTATACGTCTAACTCAGGTTGATGTCCACTTAATTTCTGCACCTTTTAGTAGCTTTTTGGTAGGTAGTATTCACCTGCTGTCCACACTCTAGAATCCACCCAAATTGCTTAGATAACGTCGTCCATCACTTTAGTTTGCTGTCCCGTTCTCCCAATTGCTGTAGTTTGCTGTCCACGCAAAATTCTGCAGTGTTTGGTGACATTTAAGTGAGTCTAACCTCGGATTAGGGTGCTCCCCAAGCCTTAGCATCTTCCCTAAACACCTAGTGACCTAAAACCCCTTTGGAAGCTTGCTGTCCAGTATTTTCTGGCACCTTTTGGCAAGTCGAAATGGTGTTTTCCCTTTGTAGAGTGTGGTACCTTGCACCCAATCTTCATTAGGTTTCACTTGACGCTTTTCAATGGACCCGATAAGACTCCAAAAGAGTTTAGATGACATCGTTAACCTAGTGGGCACTATGACTAGAATTATGACGGACAAACCTGTTGACTATCCACACTCGAATTATGTGTCCCACTCTGCTTTTCAACCTAGACACGAGTTTAAGCCACAACGCCCTCACTTTGAGCCACCTTACAGTCTACCCACCTTTGATGGTTCCTCGGACCCTTACTACTTTAGGGAATGAGTTAGACAATTAGAGGACTATTTTGAATCGCATGAAATCCCTAATTCTCGCCAGTTTAGCATTGCTAGGTCACACTTGAGCGGGGGTGCTCTCCACTTTTGGATGAAGTCAGAAGATCATAAAGAGTCTCGTGGTGAATACCCCACCTCCGATTGGAAAAATATGAGACGAGAACTTGGATTAAGATACCTTTCCCTTACTTATGGTCACCCCTCTGTTAGTAACATCAAGGTTGTTGCCCCACCCTATAGGTCTTCACCTAACCATGGTGGCCGACCCTCTACTGGGCCCTCTTTTAGACCAATCTCTTATGACTCCCCACTTGGACCTACTTCTAGCCATCCCAGTCAACCTTTAGCCTCCCCAGTCCTTGACCCTGCAAATATAATTATAAGAAAGGAAAACATTAAGGAGAAGAGGTCCCCTGAATCTGAGACTGAGTGCATCCATTTCGTGGATGCTAATGATATCACTAATAACGAAGAATTCTTTGAGGATGAAACTGAAGAGATTGAATCAGACTCCCTGAATGACTTAAACCCTAAGCTAAGAGAGCTAGAACCTTTAAACATCGACACCTTAACCCACCCTGATCATAGTCTCCTCAAGGATAAGCCTTTGGACAAAGTATGCCTGGATGATAGTAATGTGACATCGAAAAGAGCTAATTGGATGTCGAACACTTAGAATTTGAATTTGGAAGATCTTGATTTAGTTGTAACACCTACTGAGATGACTCCGGATAATTTTGATAATTCTGATTTAATTTTGGATAATTCTGATTTAATTTTAGATAATTCTGATCGTGACTTAGATAATCTTGAGTTGGAAGTAAGTCAATCGAATTTGTCACCGGAGTTAAGTGAAACGGAACCCATGGATCTTAGGGTTGCAACCAAACCCGAGTCTCTTTCGGAAGACTGTACTTTGAGTCTGAAAGTTTTTAAGCCTGATTTGAACAACAAGCCCCCTCTTATTTCATTAGAGTCTAACTTTGGAGCTGCTCATTTAGCGTTATATTTAGCAAAGTGTGTCATTCCCGATTTGACTTACCTCACTGCTCCTTGTACCAACTTTAATATTCGACAAAGCGTGAGCCCCATACCGTCTGACAAATCTTTGAGTTATCCCCTTATGGATGTGAGTCAGGATCATTCTTCCTATTTTATTCCTGATTCCTACTTTTTGTACGTTATAGCCTCGCCCTACCATGATGAGGACCATCTCTGTCCTAGTTGGATTAATCTGTTCAATTACACTACCCCCACTAGGAGACTACCTACGACTTTAACTGAGACTTCCCATAGAAGTACCCTGGTAGCTAAGAACGTCTTCATTACTCCTCCTACACCAGTTCCCTTAGACCAAACACTTTAGACCTCTTTTGTGACTCGTCCACCTGTTCTAGCATCGTGTTCGTGTGAGTTAGTATGTTGTGTGAGTGTTGTAGTCTGTTGTCTTCCTAATTTGTCTGTTGTTTTAAACTTTTGTAAGCCCATGAGTCTTGTCAATCATCTGGCACACTCGATCTCTTGCATTTGCATCTGCATGTAACCTTCAAGAGTTACTCAACGAAATTAAAAGGAAAATTGAACAAAGTAACACCCATTTTAAAATTATTGCTGATAACAAAAGATGGTTCAAAGAATTCAAAGTTGGAGACTTTGTGATGGTACGAGAAGTTGCATGCTCGAGGCACCAGACTATTTAAGATAATCTCAAAGGTTAATAGTAATGCCTACGTACTGGACCTCTCTTGAGGCTTTAACATGAATCCTACATTTAATATAGAAAACCTATTAGCCTTTGAAGGACCCGAATATTAACCCCAAAATCCACTCCTTAAATTAGCCTTGTGTGACCCCACCTGGTGAGATCCCCCAACCTAGCTCCACTCCCCAATTTACCATACTCACCTATAGCGGAGAAGATCGAAGCAATACTAGATGATGAGGTCATTTCTACAAAGGAAAGTGGGCGCCGAAGATACCGAATTCATTAGAAAGGGACACCGGAGATAGAGGATACTTGGATTGACAGGGACGAGCTACACAGCCTAGGCCCAGATCTCCTAGAGTTGTACGAGGGCTCCATAGATATCTACTCGATGGGGTCGAGTTTGTCCCACCTGGGGAGAATGATGGGGACATCGGCAGCGATTTCGACACATGTACCTTCAGGAGATGCCGGAGATCGACGACCACGATCTTGATCTGTATTTTCATCATTTTATGTAGTAGTATATTTTTATTTTATGTTTTTCCGTTTTTACCCTTATGGGTATTTAGTAGCTATTGTAGCCAAGGGGCATTTTAGTCTTTTATTTTTCTTTGTCATTGTGAGGCCTATTTATATGGCCCTTCTCTTGTAATAGTTTTAGTTTTTGAAAAAAAAATGAAAAATTTTGGCCACTTATGTTCTCTTTGTGAGTTCACCCTCCTCGATCTTTTAGTGAGTTCATAGGGGAACTAGATCTCTGTGTGAGTTCTAGGTTTTCTTGTCTTTCGTTCTTCTTCAGCTCTCTTGATCAATTCGTGTTGTGGAGATTTGGATTGAAGCCACTAGTTGGAGATTGGATCTTCAGGTTTTGGATCCCGAGAGTTTCCCACACTCTCCCCTCCCCTACTCTTACCGCTGCCCCCCCCCTTTCCCTGGATTGCCCAGCCACCGACCGGCCCGTCTCCACCCGCCGACTCCCTGTGCCAAAGCATCCCGCCGGCCTATTCCCCTCACCGCCCCAGCCGCTGGAATTTCCTCCTACAGGCCGCCGGCTTCAGGCCACTGATTCTCTTGCTTGGCCGCTGATTTCCCATCCCTCACCCCTTCAATTTCCATTAATTCCCCCATTATAACCTTCCTAATTTGGCTCCAAACATTTTGGACAGGTTTTTTGAATTTCAAATCCTAATGAATTGGAATTGAAGAGCTTGCCTTTTCTTCTAAACCGTGAATTAAAAAAGGCTCTCTATATTAATGCAAATCTGATGATTTAATCAGATTTTAATTAACCAGCCATTAATCAGCCGGGCCCACTACAAACCACTCAAATAGTCCTCTCTCTCTCCCGTATTACCCCTTGTAACTTCCCTTATTTCTTTCCCTTTGAGACTAATTTCAGGTTTGAAATTTCAAAACTGAAATTAAATCTTCCCAATTGAGAAATCTGAATTACAAATCAGATTTCTTTTTAAATCTCAAAGGTTAATAGTAATGCCTACGTACTGGACCTCTCTTGAGGCTTTAACATGAATCCTACATTTAATATAGAAAACCTATTAGCCTTTGAAGGACCCGAATCTTAACCCCAAAATCCACTCCTTAAATTAGCCTTGTGTGACCCCACCTGGTGAGATCCCCCAACCTAGCTCCACTCCCCAATTTACCTTACTCACCTATAGCGGAGAAGATCGAAGCAATACTAGATGATGAGGTCATTTTTACAAAGGAAAGTGGGCGCCGAAGATACCGAGTTCATTGGAAAGGGACACTAGAGATAGAGGATACTTGGATTGACAGGGACGAGCTACACAGCCTAGGCCCAGATCTCCTAGAGTTGTACGAGGGCTTCATAGATATCTACTCGACGGGGTCGAGTTTTCTCCCACCTGGGGAGAATGATGGGGACATCGGCAGCGATTTCGACACATGTACCTTCAGGAGATGCCGGAGATCAACGGCCACGATCTTGATCTGTATTTTCATCATTTTATGTAGTAGTTTATTTTTATTTTATGTTTTTCCGTTTTTGCCCTTATGGGTATTTAGTAGCTAGTGTAGCCCAAGGGGCATTTTAGTCTTTTATTTTTCTTTGTCATTGTGAGGTCTATTTATATGACCTTTCTCTTGTAATAGTTTTAGTTTTTGAAAAAAAAATGAAAATTTTTGGCCACTTATGTTCTCTTTGTGAGTTCACCCTCCTCGATCTCTTAGTGAGTTCGTAGGAGAACTAGATCTCTGTGTGAGTTCTAGGTTTTCTTGTCTTTCGTTCTTCTTCAGCTCTCTTGATCAATTCGTGTTGTGGAGATTTGGATTGAAGCCACTAGTTGGAGATTGGATCTTCAGGTTTTGGATCCCGAGAGTTTCCCCACACTCTCCCCTACTCTTACCGCTGTCCCCCCCCCCCTCCCTGGATTGCCCAGCCACCAACCGGCCCGTCTCCACCCGCCGACTCCCTGTGCCAAAGCCTCCCGTCGGCCTATTCCCCTCACCGCCCCAGCCGCTGGAAAATTTCCTCCTACAGGCCGCCGGCTTCAGGCCACTGATTCTCTTGCTTGGCCGCTGATTTCCCATCCCTCACCCCTTCAATTTCCATTAATTCCCCCATTATAACCTTCCTAATTTAGCTCCAAACATTTTGGACAGATTTTTTGAATTTCAAATCCTAATGAATTGGAATTGAAGAGCTTGCCTTTTCTTCTAAATCGTGAATTAAAAAAGGCTCTCTATATTAATGCAAATCTGATGATTTAATCAGATTTTAATTAACCAGCCATTAATCAGCCGGGCCCACTACAAACCACTCAAATACTCCTCTCTCTCTCCCGTATTAACCCCTTGTAACTTCTCTTATTTCTTTCCCTTTGAGACTAATTTCAGGTTTGAAATTTCAAAACTGAAATTAAATCTTCCCAATTGAGAAATCTGAATTACAAATCAGATTTCTTTTTAAATCTCAAAGGTTAATAGTAATGCCTACGTACTGGACCTCTCTTGAGGCTTTAACATGAATCCTACATTTAATATAGAAAACCTATTAGCCTTTGAAGGACCCGAATCTTAACCCCAAAATCCACTCCTTAAATTAGCCTTGTGTGACCCCACCTGGTGAGATCCCCCAACCTAGCTCCACTCCCCAATTTACCTTACTCACCTATAGCGGAGAAGATCGAAGCAATACTAGATGATGAGGTCATTTTTACAAAGGAAAGTGGGCGCCGAAGATACCGAGTTCATTGGAAAGGGACACTAGAGATAGAGGATACTTGGATTGACAGGGACGAGCTACACAGCCTAGGCCCAGATCTCCTAGAGTTGTACGAGGGCTTCATAGATATCTACTCGACGGGGTCGAGTTTTCTCCCACCTGGGGAGAATGATGGGGACATCGGCAGCGATTTCGACACATGTACCTTCAGGAGATGCCGGAGATCAACGGCCACGATCTTGATCTGTATTTTCATCATTTTATGTAGTAGTTTATTTTTATTTTATGTTTTTCCGTTTTTGCCTTTATGGGTATTTAGTAGCTAGTGTAGCCCAAGGGGCATTTTAGTCTTTTATTTTTCTTTGTCATTGTGAGGCCTATTTATATGGCCCTTCTCTTGTAATAGTTTTAGTTTTTGAAAAAAAAATGAAAATTTTGGGCCACTTATGTTCTCTTTGTGAGTTCACCCTCCTCGATCTCTTAGTGAGTTCGTAGGAGAACTAGATCTCTGTGTGAGTTCTAGGTTTTCTTGTCTTTCGTTCTTCTTCAGCTCTCTTGATCAATTCGTGTTGTGGAGATTTGGATTGAAGCCACTAGTTGGAGATTGGATCTTCAGGTTTTGGATCCCGAGAGTTTCCCCACACTCTCCCCTACTCTTACCGCTGCACCCCCCCCCCCCCTCCCTGGATTGCCCAGCCACCGACCGGCCCGTCTCCACCCGCCGACTCCCTATGCCAAAGCCTCCCGCCGGCCTATTCCCCTCACCGCCCCAGCCGCTGGAATTTCCTCCTACATCTCCTTTATGAACAAGAGCGGATGAATCTGAATCCAAGGTGTTTAAAATCATGGAAAGAATGAGAAATTTATAAGTTAAAGAGCAGAGTCATCATTGGCTAAATCTCTATTCACGATACTTTCGTCAAGCCAAAGCTACACAGGAGTAAACTCACAACTAATTCTAGAAAGAAAAAAAAAATCAGGCAAATGGCTAGTTCTTGGAATCCAAGATAATGATATAATCTACAAATACAATTTTGAGGAGTGGTCAGGTAATCAAATGATATTCCTTTCAAGATTTAGAAACATAGAAATCTGAATTCCAAGAATCAAATCACAAATTATTCGTATAACAGTGTGGCTTGCATAATTGGCTATCCTGAGAGTATAAATATTTTTTATTGCCATGCAAAGCTTGGTTTTATAAACTGTGCACTGAAAATAAACTTAGCTTAATGTAAACCTGTGTCATATGAGCATCTTCAAAGTATTAGATTACTAAATCTACCAACCGTTTCTTGGATGGATATATTGAATAAACAAAAAGCTTTTAACTGAAACAATGGATGAACGGCAGCAATGGCTGAAAAGATAGAGTCGGCCCAATATTGCTGATGTTGATAATAAGAGAAATACTACAAACAAAACAAAAGTAAAAAAGTAGGAGATATTTCTTAGCATCAAGTATGTGTTGGATATATTAATATTAAGTATTTATTAACCATGTTTATTTGTTAAAGTTCAACTCATAATCAATCACTTTAACGTGGTTCAGTATAGCACTATATATCCTGAACTTAGGGAGAACATACCCATTACAACTAAACCACAACTAACAAACTGAAAGCTGGACAACAAAGCTAATTGACACAAAATGAAACAACATAGTTTATTTTATGATTCGAAACAGTAGTACATACCTCAGCACATATGAAACCACGTTCAAAATCAGTATGTATGACACCTGCAGCTTGAGGAGCCTTTGTTTGGCGTCTGATTTGCCAGCATTTAACCTGTTAAGCAATAATTCTTTATAGAATCATTCATTCAGATGATGATATGAGGAGTCCAAATAATAGTACAATTCATAAAGAATGCATACGAATAAGGAAATATGAAGAAGCACGCTGTTTTAATCTATTGTTAATGGATGACTGAAAAATAAATTCATTTTGTATGAAATATAGTGAGAAATAAAAAAATCAACTAATTTAGCTTGGCCTACGAATGGAAAATACCTCATCTGAGCCAGCAGTAAAAAAGTAAATAAGATTGATGGCAGAAAAACCGGTCTTTATGATTTTTGTAATGGCACTGCGAGAAGACAGAATTTATTAGTGTTTGTTATTCTTGCTATTGTGCACGTTATTAAGAATTCTTTTATGTCCGAAATAATCTTCAAAAAGTGGTTAATAGATATCAAATCAACATATCCGGATTTAGCTCACCTCTGCAATTTGTTTTCCTCGCAATATTTGGCAGCTTCATCTGGTGGCATATCTGCAAGATTTTTTTCAAGAATGCAACTGAATGGAATGATAGGCTCACCACCATGCTCCTGCACCCTGAAAAGATTGTCAATTGTGATAAAGATGCAATTAGTAAGAGTAACTTTTGATACAAAAAGAATTTTCAAAGAAAAAGAACAAGTTTCTTGCTCATCCATTGCACCAGATTGCCTATAGCTAAGATACTCAACTCAGAAACAATGTCTCCAGGAAGATTTCTTCTGCATACCATGCCAGGAGAAGAAAATAAGACTTCTTTTAGTGATGCATGGAGTAGATCTGAAGGTGATTGATGGATGAATTAGGTTTGAAATAAATGGTACTTATTGTGTCAGAGAAGCCACTAAATTATCCAGTTTTATCAATTAAACGGGTTTAAATTTCATGAAGCCTCAAAGAGAAGACTGAATGCTATGTTCCATCAAATAGAACATACAAATACCCTAAAGACAACCTATTATACCTATTGTTATTTCGCAGTGGAAAAATGAGTTGGGTGAACCAAAAATCTACCCAGATTATGTTTGTGTCAAATCGGATGGCTAATAGGTTGATTTCAATTCCCCAAATTCTTGTTCCTCAAAACACGGATGAGCTTACCACACCGCTAGTCAGGTACCAGAGCACCAAGCTGTATGCAGAGACTTCTGAAGCAAGGGAATCTCCAACACCAATTCTTTCTAGAAAATCAGTGCCATGTTCGGGTGGCAAGTAATGAATAACAATGCCTTCCCCACAATACCAACACAAATCCCCAAAGGAACTCATAGGAAAAAAATAAAGGATTCATTTAAAACCAAGCGTATGGAATCTTTCTCTAACTTCTTCACATGAATATGCCCAATATTTTAGTACCATATTTTGCTCATACCATGAACCATATTTTAGATTAATTAACTTTGCTCCAACTTTTCCAAAGCAATCTATTTAGCATATCAGCACTAATTGTTCTGTGAAATGAAGCATATGTAAGATAGCATTATAAATCTGCTTAGATAAAAGGTCAGAATCAGTTACCAAAAATCAAGGCATCGCACTGTTCTAATATATTACAAACACCACTGCCAACAACGAAGGAGGAAAAAATAACAATTTAGAACAAGCCAGCCTAAAATCAAAACATACCAAGCATGTATCTTGGGCAAAAACTTATTCTTCTTTCGCTGATAATCTTTTTCATTCATGTTCACCTGTAAAAAAAAAATGGGAATATTTAAGAAGAAGGTTTCAACATTCCTTGCTTTTAGTTGGTAAGAGCTTTTACAAGATAGGGTTGTGTTCTCACAAGATAAAACATGTAAGTTGTGCAAAAAGTCATAAACAAAGATTGCTTAAGCCAATAACCCAAGAAAAAGAAAATTTTGGTGCTTCCAAGAGTAGCAAAGATTAAGAATACTAACAACCAGGCAAGTACCATGCACTCTCCTATTATCAGAACGAGAGAAGATTTTGCATGCTCAATCTCCTATCACCAATTAATGTATATTTACTCAGACACTTCCTCCAGATAGCAGCGGGCATTGTTACCGTCAACTGTCTGAACAATAAGCAAAAATTACAATGTGACCACAAATTCAATCATGCTTATTTCAATAGGTACTCGAAAGACTTTTTTTTTAACACCCAAGTTAACATGCCTTTGCAAATACCTGGATCCGACTATGAAATTCATTAAAAACATATGGAGGCAAATCCAATCAAGATCTCATAGATCTGTCATTTCAGCTTTACAAAGGGATCCCATTAGCTAGTGTCAAATGGATTTGACTCCTAAAGTCCAGTAAGCCTGATTAACAACCATGAGTTATTCCCTCTCAGTTATCCTGAGCAAAAATTAAGTTGAAAGTGTGTCAACGATATGCCATTGAGATTGGCATCAACTTGATCATTATCAAACGGTTTGCCATATCAGTTTGACTAAATGGATCTCAAAGGGACACAATATTGTTGCTTGCGGTTCAGAAATTATAGGCATGACCAATTAAAACTCAAAGGCATGATCATCAATTATTCGTGAGTTTTAGTTTCACTCGACAAAGTAGGTTTAAGCCATATGGTGATATGAGTTGGCGAGCTTGCTAATATGATAATTGGCCTAGAATTGGTATTTTGTTGATGATCTTATTAGCATGGTAGTTGACCAACGTTTAGTTAATAGGTTTGTTATCATGATAGATTGCCCAAGTTGTTATTGGTGGCCTTGAATTGTTGTAAGAAAATTGGCCCAAGGTTAGGTCCACCCTTGGGAAGGCCCATGAATCAAGATTGATTTCATTGGTTTGTTGGTAGCCTATTGATCCTAAATTGGCTGGGTTGGGGCTTAACACATAGAGGATGGTCCAAAGGTAAGTCTCACAACCTTAGAGATGTGTAAATGGTTCTCGTTCAAAACTGGACGAATTTAATTTACTTCAAAAAAACTAAAATAGTTTCCATTACATTTCTTTACTTTACTTAGCATTTCTTTTTCATCCAACCAAATACCTAGATTTTCAAAACCCCGTATTTGAAATACTTTACACCATTTTGTATTCTAACCAAACAGCCCCTAAGAGAAAGAACATAATAATGCTTTGTGTGAGATTACAAAGAGAAGCGAGTAGAGTTACTTGAAGAACAAATAACTTCTCCCAGCTTACCTGCAAAAAGAAATCTTTTCAAAAGATTTTAATCAGGACACTAGGTGGATCATAAGATAGCTTTTAACTTGCAGCACAAGTCACTCCGCCAATTTGATCACCATATGGCCAAATTATTAATGAAAATGCAAAATTCAGTACATTGTGAAAGGAATTATAGAAAATTTTGCATCTATAAACTGCCATGGAAGTTGTCACATCTATGAAAAATTGTATACCAGATAGACAATAGGTTTTGCTGTAAGCAACTGGAAAGTGTTCAAAATCTCTATATCAGCAGCTTTCCAGTCTCCCAGACGCACATCTTTCCCCTCATTTAACCATGCTTTAACCTTCCACAATAAAAAATAATATCAGTCAATTATTTAAATTTAATTCGTAAACCTCCTTCTGAAAGAAATTATGTATGTATAAAAGAGCATAATAAAACACATTAATAAGGAAAAATCTTAAGAAGATGTCAACTTCAGAAAAGAAACAATAGCGCCAGTGTAATGAACCGGTTGGGGCCCAGTTCAACCGAATCGGCCACCCGCCTTTTATTAGAGTCGCGACCCCTTGCGATTCGCGAACGAACAACGGAGCGCAGCGGGCGGACGACCGAACGTGCGGAGGGATTCTGAGTTTTCTTTTGCCATTTTTAGCAGTCGATCTCGTTGGAGGATAAGAATTGATCATTCATTTTCATTTCTACCATTAAAGGAGTACTAATTTGAGAGAAGTTTCAACGAGTGAGAGAAGAGGAAAAGACGGAAAAGGTTTGTTTTGCAATTTTTTTTGTTAATTGTTTCCTAATTATTTCTCTAATCATCAGAAACATTAAAATGAAGATAAAAGAAGGAATCGAAGGCAAGGGGAAGGAATTTTGGGAGAGAAGGATTTAGGGATTTTGAGAAAATCCCCATTTTCCTTTGTAAGTGACGCTCCTATTATATAAATTTAATTCAATTTTGTTATGAAAGCATGTTTTTATAGAAGTATATTTTTGTGAAGGTTGTAGGAACTCAAAGTTGAGGTTGCTAAAGATTAAAGTGGGTATTTATATGTAAATTTTCATTATTTTATTTTCATTGCAAATCTGGAAGTAATAGTCCATATAATTATTTAATTCCTTTGGAGAATTTTAAAAGCGTTGATTTGAAAATGATTGAAGCTTTAATAATAAGAAAGTAAAAAAAAAATGTGAAGGAAAATAAATGGAAATAAATTGGAAAGTGAAAATGAAAAGCATAGATAAAGTATGAATAATAGATATATATATATATATACATGTATACAATTATAAGAATATAAAATGATAACAAAATGAATGAATCAAAGGAAAGGGAAAATGTTATGCATGCAAAGTGTACAGGAGTTCACCCCCGTATGATACTAGCTAGGGAAGCAATGTGAAAGCTCTATTTATAACCAATTTCTGAAAAGAACAAAGACAGAAAACCAATTTCTGAAATTTTATTTCTAAAAAAATGAATTACAACAGAGAGAGAAAGCTCTATTTATAAGAATTGAGCTCCTTGATGACTAGGATAGAGTAAGAACTAATCCTATTGATGACTAGGATAACTACCAATAGGATAAAACATAAAATCCAAATTAGGCTGATTGATGAACCGATTGGTTGAACCAACCGGTCTTGGTAGCACCAGCATCAATGGATAAGTGATGCCAAAAGCTACAATCAACCACAAACTAGTGGATTCATAGAAAATAGTGATAGTGCCCCATAACACTCACAAGTCCCTAAAGATATGGTTAGAATTATTAAACAACAAAAGGCAAATAAAATATATGTTGAAAATAAAGTCGAAATGCAGCATAAACATAAAGCATATATCAGAAAGCAACAATGCTAACCTTTTCACAACATTCAAGCTCTATCTTCAACTGTTTGTCATTGCTTCTTTTCATGCTTTTTTCAATATCCTCTAATTTTCTTTCCACAAATTCCAAATCCTAGAAAAATAACAATAAATAGGAGTTAAAATAAACCTAAGTTCCAAATTCAAAATAGCTGCACTCTAATCATATACTTCAAAACTAGCACAGTAAAAAACACAACGCATAAATGAAAAAAAAAAAGCTTGAGAGGAATAAAATTGAAATATAAAATAGAATGTAAAATGTGAGATTAAGTATCAAATAACTCATATCTGGTAAGGAAAGTCAAAACCGCTGCCTAAATACACAATGAAACCAATTTATTCAAAATAAATTTACCAACAACATCAGTAAAATGGAGAGAAATGAACATCCTTGGAATACAATAGAAAAGTAGAAAATAAAACCCTCGCTTTCTAATCTACATATTGATCATGTTACTTGCATAATCTCAACTATATTATAGCTGAAATACAATCAAAAGTAATTCATTGTCTAGTTTCAACATCAGAAACATCATTTCTATTAGAAATCATGTATATTACAAAACGTTCGCCCAAATTGAAGGAAAGAATTAAAAAGGAAAAAAGAACTTATACATGTGTGCACAGTTTCTATAAATCAGGAATATCAACTAATACTTGTAAATAAGGAATCTAGTAATATTCACTTCTTTTATCAATGTCACTTGGGCAACTAGCCGTACATGTAACACTGATTTCCTACATGAACCAAACATTATGTTAGGAAAAAATGACAGCAAATGAATTAAATTAAAAAACACTTTAATATGACGCTCAAACATCTGCGTCCTCTATCAATCCAAAACTGAGCAACTTTACAATTGACTAACAATTAATAGTTTAAAATTAGCAAATGTATTGGATGAGTTTCACTTTGAAGAAAACTGAAAGCATTATGCACTAGTATCTCCTCATATCCCATGTCAAAACCAAGTTAAGCTATTGTTCGTCTGGACAAGCCTTAGACAATGAAAAATCTTCTATGGCCCTTAAATTTAACCATGGACGAAGATAATCAGGAGTAAACGGAAGTTAACTAGCAAAATAATGTTACTTACAGGAATAATCTTCAAGTATATGTTCAATTTTTCAGGTGTGAAAGTAAGAAATACCTTTAGACGGAGTTCTTCTGTTATAACCTCCAAATCCCTAACAGGGTCTACTGAGTCGTCCACATGAATGATATCTGGGTCTTCAAATGCTCCTATTTAACCATGTTCCAATTGAATGAATTTCATTAGAAACAAGTATCCTCTAAAGGTGTAAAAACACCCATAGCTAATTATGGTTCAAAAGAGCAGGAATGCTTTTCCTGCTACTGGATTAGAGCATTTTGATTCAATATGATAGGCAATGTTTTCCATCATATAGAATGAACCTATCATGTTAGCCAGTTCATGAACATAGTGAAGAAAATAGAGAGTACAGTCGAATAAGAAAATTTTCAGAAATCATTAGTTTTCATCACCATTTTAAAACAAGTGATAAGTATTAGTAAATTAATTTTAAGGTAGATATTTGGCATAATATCATATTGCAAAAACTGGACACAATGGCGAAAAAGGATTCATGTAGCCGACCCCACGTAGTGGGACAAAGGCTTGATGTTGTTGTTGTTGTTGTATCATATTGCAAAATAATTTCCACGACTCACCCAGATCTTTAGTTGTAGAAGTCAGCATTTGTAACAGTACAGAGCATACGTTCTTAGCAAAAAAGCATCTTCCTAAGAAACTCCAGCACCTACTTTAAATATATTCCTATCAATACATCATGGACTAAATGGAGTCAAAATGTATCAAGAGAATGAAAATTAAAATCCCTGTAAATTGTAAATCTCATTCCAATTGCTTCGGATCAGCTTAACGTATCAATATATTTTCATCTAATCATCTTATTTAAGTGTTGCATTTTTCTTCCTCAACATTTAATATTGGTTATGTGCCCTTCCTCTACCAAAGCTGTTCTATGCACCTATATGAACATCCACACTATCGCAACCATATCATCATCATTAGTCTTATTTCAACTATATGAATACGTGCTGATCATTTGTTGAAGTTGAGTGCAGCATGAATTAATACTATTTTGTAAAAATCTTTTTGTACAACTATACAAGTCACCTTTGATATGCCAATTTTTCTTTCTAATCCTCCAATATTAATTTTATTCGCACATCTTATTGCTTGTATAGTCATGATTGTTCAATAAGTTTTATGTTGGTTGTTAACTACCTAATACAACCCTCCACTTTTCTCATCCATGACTTGGGACCTGACAATGACAATGTTGTTGTTATAACTTATTGCTTATATTCTATCTTTCATCGCACATGAAAAAAGAAACTAAGTCTAGTTTCCACTACATAATCTTCAATAGATGTTACTCCTAATCTCTCTTTAATAAAATAATTTCTCAATATACCACCTTATCTTTCACACAATTACCATAACATTCTAATTTTTGCCACAAATAATTTTTATTACTGCTTTCAACATTAAGCTCTATAATAATTGCAATTCTATAAACAGCAAGTATTCTGACTAATTGCAATTATAAAAACTTCACCTTTAAGACTACATAAATTCCCTAGTAGCATGGAACGTTTGAAACATTTCTCCATTTTAACCATCATGACATATATTTCTTATATAAAAGATAAGATACTTAGACCATTATAGTATCTCCGTAGCACTTGCTAAAGGAGAAATATTCGTGGACAATCATTAATAACATACAAACTAAAATTGCTTATCACAAACTTAAGCTTTATTCAACTAATCTAAAGCTCTTTATCTTCCAAACAGTTTCTTCATTATTATAACTTCTCACTCACTCAAGCAAAATATCTCACGTATTAGAACAACATAGTTTGCAAAAAACATAAATCATGGTTCTTTATTGTGAATATATATATATATATATATATATATATATATATATATATGTGATAATAATTACTACTAATACTAGCCAGTACTCCATCATCATTAGCATTATCCCAACTATTTAAGATAGGCTTTATGAACCCTCATTTTTCATTTGATCCTTTTGAGTGTTGCATAAGTTGTAAAATCTATCCACATTGGCTAAGATCTACCTCCATTAATTTATTTTTTTTATTTTTAATGCTAATTTTATCTACCCATCTAATTGATGCATTTTCTACCCCTTGTTATACATGTCCAAACCACCTAAATCTTTTTTCAACTATCTTTATCATTTAAATAAATGAAAACCCAATTACTCATTTAATATAATTATTCTTCAATTTATTCTCCCTAATTTTATCACACATCAACCTAGATATTCTTAATTCCACTTCCATTAACTTAGGTTTTTTTCCTACCCAACATTGGTCCATGCAACATAATCAACCAAGTTGTATTTCATAAAAATAAACTTTCCTTTAAAAACCTCTTATCGCATGTTACTCCTGAGTACTTCAAAATACCTTCAACACACATTTTTACTTAATGCACAATTGCACATCAAATCAATTGTGGTAGTGATTATATATATGCCATAACAAGATCAGAAAAATTTATATGAAGAACATTTCCATGCCCTCCATACTTTTCGATACATATTTGTGGGGAAAAAAAACTCTGCATTGAACCTTCCTATCATAAACAAATTTAATTATTTAATACAAAGATTTTTTTCCATAGTGTCAATGTAAAACTTATAACAATGACTCCTATAATTACCACAAACTTGAGCAATTCCTTTGTTCCCTAATTTCATATCAAAATGTTTTTTCCCTAGTCATTTGGCATCCTCTTATTCTTCAAAATTTCATTAAAATATTTGTTAACCAAACTACTCAAATATCATCCATAACTCTCAAAATCTCATTATGCATCTTATCAAGACAAGACATTTATACTTTTTTTTTTCCAGAGCAAATTACTCTACTTTTTTCCTTGGCACAATCCATAATCTAATAATTTTTATATCATTATACTCATCCAAAATTATGCCTTTATTTAATCTCCTATTTAATAATTATAAGCATTTAAAATTTTCACACTTCAAGCCCTGATACTTGAAATTGTTTATATAAAATTGATGTTAGGGCACCTATGAGTTTTCTGTAGGTATGTTGCAAATTCAATAGATGTTATAGTTCATATTAAATGAAAGTGACATAACGTGCAATGAAACATCAAAAAAAAAAAACCATGAGCTGTGCTAAAATGCAGATTTTCTCTTTGCAACATCCTTCAATCCACTACTAGTGAAGATCATCAGCAAATTTCATTCTAGTCCTCCGGAACAAGCAGGAAAGAGTCATGAAAACATTAAGAAAAAAAGATTTCTTCCTGTATTGGTTCAAACGAATACATCTGAGAAAAAACCAACGATGAGAGAAATGCATACCTTCCATTTAAAAGTGAAACTAAGGCTGAAGAAGCTGTTTTAAAAAATGTATGCTGCAAAGTCATTCAGAACCCTTTCATGCTTCCTTCGCTATTACTAATGCACATTAAGGTCTTATATGTCAGATCATTTTCAAAGCTAGCTACAAGACTGACATTTTTTATCGGAAAAAATTCCACCATCATCATAATTAGCCTTATCCAAATACATGAGGTTAGCTCTATGAATCCTTTCGTATCACTCAATCCTAATATTATGAATTCCAATCATGCTAAATAAGATAACTCCCTTTCTTTAGTATACCAGTTGCGTTTAACTGTATCTATCCGCAACATTGATGCATTTTTCTTCTCCTTTCACGATTGAAAGAACAAACAATATTGTCATTATTAACTCATTAAATTAGGTTCAGCTTAGGCAAAGAAACAATGTTCCTCGTAATGCTAGTTCAAGAAAAATGGTTGCATTTTCCACTTGTCAATCATTAACTTGCCACATGGTCCTAGAAAATCAAAAACAAATATTTAAAAACTTTTTATAAAAAACTTACTCAGGACATGGAAAATTCCATCAACTGCACGAATATGGGACAAAAAATTATTCCCCAAACCCTGTCCTTGATGAGCACCTCGTACTAGCCCAGCAATGTCATGTATTTCCAAAAATGCAGATACCTGAATTCCAACATTCAACATATTTTTTGTCTGAAACAAAATTGGGATGAAAAAATAGAAAATAATAATGTTCTTATTTTGATGTCAACAAATAGGATGAGATGGACAATTTGCAATCACGTAACAACTGATCTGAATAATATTTTGACATCACAGATCCAAATGATATAGAAGAAGCAAAGATTAATGCAACAATATACGACCAGCAAAAGAAATATAACTTATTTTCTACCTATCGGTTATCTCATAAGCTTGCCCACCATTGTCCTTAAATGCATCAAGATAGATCCAGTGGGGGAATTGTGACTTTGGGGAATCAAGTCATTAATAAAAGTACACATTTTAGATATCTTGGGTCTATTGTTCAAAGTGATGGCAAAAAAGATGGGGATATTATTAGTAGAATTCAAGTTGGATGGTTGAAGTGGAGGAATGCATCAGGCTTGTTGTGTGACAGAAAAGTCCCCCTCAAACTTAAGGAAATATTCTATAGGATGGTGGTTAGACCTGCTATGCTTTACGGTGCAGATGTTGGCCATTAAAAGAGAAGCATAATATTAAGTTAAGTGTTGCAGAGATGAGGATGATGAGCAACTTTACTCTTACAAACAGGATGTGAAATGAGCATATACATGAAAAGGTTAGAGTAGCTCCACTAGAAGATAAGATTAGAGAGTCACCTTAGATGGTTTGGTCACATAAAACGGTGGCCTTCTGATGACTGGTAAGGAAAGTAGATGTATTAGATTTAACTTATGTTAAGAAAGGTAGAAGTATACCTAAAAAAGACTTGGTTAGAAAATATTATAAATGACCTTTCTTTATTAGATTTAAATTAGAATTTAACTTTGAACATGGCAGAATAGAGAAAAATAATTCATGTAGCCGACCCCACATAGTGGGATAAAGGCTTGATGTTGATGTTGTTGGTGGTGGTGGTGGTGGTGAGACCTGCAATGCTTTAAGGCGCATAATGTTGCCATTAAAAGAGAAGAATAATATTAAGTTAAGCGATGTCGAGATGAGGATGCTAAGGTATATGAGTGGCTTTACTCTTGGAGACAGGAAACGAAACAAGCATATACGTGAAAAGGTTGGAGTAGCTCTAATGGAATACAATATTAGATAGAGTCGCCTTAGATGGTTCGGTCACATAAAACAACGGCCTTCTGCCAGATAGGAGAGTAGATGTATTAGATTTGGCTTATGTTAAGAAAAGTAGAGGTAGATCTAAAAATACTTGGTTGGAAAATATCAGAAATGACATTTCTTTATTAGATTTAAATGAGAATTTGACTCTTAACAGACACAATGGAGAAAAAAGATTCATGTAACCAACCCCACATAGTGGGATAAATGCTTAATGATGATGATGATGTTGTTGTTATTGTTATATAACTAAAAAAAATCATTGGCAAAGCTCATTTTTTATGAATTTTATTTATCCCAAAAGCTTGAAATAACACAACACGAGAAACTTGTGGTTTGGATGGAAAATTTGGTATACAAAAGTATAAAAAATTCTTATGGTGAATATGCATAAAGGAATTGATAACAAATGTGCAATTAGATTAAAGGAAAATATACAAAGTATTGTGCTACAAACCTCACTCTTTGGCTTGTACAATTGGCAAAGCCAATCGAATCTTTCATCAGGCACATTAATACGTGCCTCATTGGGCTCTATGGTGCAAAAAGGAAAGTTCTCTGCAGGAATTGACAACTTCGTAAGAGTGTTGAAAAGAGTTGACTTTCCAACGTTTGGCAATCCGACCTACATAAAAGAACGAGACAATGCCAGCAATTAGATAAGCATAACAATTGGTGAGAGGCTATTTTGTTTGCTAACCATAGACATGTAATGTAATGTTATAAAAAAATGTTCGTTGTTTGGTTAAAAACATCTTGAAATCATAATTCTTTAAATGGCAGTAAAGTTTTGTTTTAATAGCATCTATCTGTTAGCCAAAAATTTTGACATTTAGATGTCAGGCAAATCTGCAGTTTTAAAAATGTAATATTAAAAAAATGGATTATAAACTCAATTGATATTTCGAGAACACATCATTGTTTAGCTAGCAAGCTATCTACATAATATTGAACTAAACTGCCCTTAACCCAAAGACTTCAACATATAAACTGGCAAATAAATATTAGAGGGAACGTCAGAGTAGCTCAAAATGTTTCTCACAAGTACCAACATGCGGAAACGTTCATTTGAATCTTAACTAAAATAATAAAACACATAACACAAAAATTAAAGAAGATGCATTGACTGCCACAACATCTTATCATGCTCTAATGGCACTATTCTATGGAAAAAAACGATGGTTCGATTACATTCGGCGACTTATTAAAAATGGCATTTGGAAATTGCAGGTACAATCAGAATAACTTCAAAAAAAATAAAGCATTAAAAACACTTCGGCACCATATTTCCCCTTTAAGAAACAGATCATCTTATCGCAACAATTAGAACAAAGTTCATTAAGCGGACAATGAACGAATAGGGTAAACATGCATGCAATAAATCTCCAGGTTATTTTTGAAGGGAGGATTAAAGAATCTCACGATTCCAATCTTGAGGTGCGACGAAAACCGACCCAGAATGGGCCGCTCGGCGGTAGCCTCTTTAGATTTGGCAGCGGCCTTGGGTGGCATATCGTAGTAGATCAAGTTGGCAGAAGACTCGCAATTCTAGGGTTTGCCCCCGTATCCCGGTCACGGGTTTTTCTCTAGTTAATGTGAAGCTGTTCGAGTGAGAAACGAGTAGATACGTGAAAAAGTTTAGTATAGTTGAAGATAAGTTTAGAGAGAGAAAGAGATTCGAAGATTTTGGTCATACAAAATGAAGACCTCTCGCTTAATTATGGTTCGTCATCTCTGAAATCAATCGGAATGCACCATGCTATTATTTCCTGTTCGATACTGTTGGTTACACTTGATATTGTTGACGTGGCTAATTTTGATTGACCTTCAGAAGATATTTTACCACACAGAATAATGACCAAGTTAAAAAATAGATTTATTAAATTTGACTTATATTAAGAAATATAGAAATAGAGCAAGAAAATTTGGTTAGAAAACATTATAAAATAACCCTTTCTTTATTAGATTTATATAAGAATTTGACTCTTAATATGACACAATGAAGAAAAAGGATTTATATGTAGCCGACCCAATATAGTGAAATAAAAGCTTGATAATGTTGTCGTTATTGTGTTTTTTCCGCTATTTAAATTATTCATAAATAATATTTCATATTTGCTCATCACAATTTTATTCATAAATGACTTAATTTAAAACAAATAAAGATGAATAAATAATAAGGCAAATATACTAAAATTATCTATGCATTTATACATAAATACTTATTTAAGCTGAGCTTGCAAACTTGAATTGATTATGAGCTTCTTAGGCTTCGTTTGGGATGACTTTCTTACTACTTATTAAAATTGGTTTCTAATACCAAAATTTTTAATTTTGTATTAAAAAAATTGTTTTGAAAAGCAATAAAAAAACAATCCCAAACAAAATCTTAATGTCCATTAATCGAGCCCATGGCTATCGGCACAGCAGCCACAGCCTCGACCACCATAGATGTTGCAGTTGTGGCCAGCCACAATCGACTAGTGCGATCTCTACTATCTAGCTAGCTTGACCTCCTTTTTTTTTTTTTTTTGAGCAGTGGTATCGGCTAGCTGTCAAGTTAGCTTGTGACACGCTTGACAATGTCCACTAATCCCTCGATGAATCTACCAGCAACCAACCTCACAGGTGCATGACCCACAGTTCTTTTCTCTCAACTTAAAGAGTCCTGCCGTATGAGAGAGGATTTGAACTTGGGATGTAGAGTTCCCAACCAAGCACGCCCACCAACTCACCTAAAACCGATGGGGTGTGACCTCCATCTTTCTGCAACTCTTGAGGTAAAGTTAGTATAATTTTTAAGTTCTTAGAAAAGATTATTTGTAATTTAAATGAATTTTAAATTAATAACCTCACATAAAATAAATGGATTATTAATATTTTAATTGAATTTATGTGAATATTTTTTTCAATATATTTTCAATAAATATAATCTCACTTTAAAGAAATAACAATTTAATTTAACAAAATTAATTATAGGAGGTTTAAAATTCAAATATTTAATTAAAATTGAATGTTATTTTTTAATATTTTCTAACCAATTCTTTTCAGTCTACCTCTACCTTTTTAACATAGATAAAATCTCAAACAAATACTCTTTCAACCGGGTTATTAGAATGCCAGTGTTTTATATGCTCAAATTATCTTAATGCGACTCTCCCTAATCTTATTTGCCACTGAAACTATTCCAACTTTTTTGCACATATACTAATTTCACATTCTATCCCTAAAATCAACATTAAAGAACAGAAGAATAATAATAATAATAAAATATACAAGTCAAATATTGATCCGTGCAAATTTGATGAAATTTCTATTCTAAAAGGATGAAAAACATCCATTAAAAAACTGCTTTAAAAATTACATTGTTGATACCATTTTCCTTTGGAGAATTTATTTTGAGCGAAGTCCGGACAGAAAGAAATTATTCTGTGCGGGATATGGACGGGAAGAACCGTCAGAATTGCTACGTATTTACTGTGCATTTATATATATTCAATAAATACTCAACGAATACTTATAAAATGCTTAGTAATACTAACAACAAAGCATTTACTGAGTATTTACAAATACACAGTAAATACTCAATAAACACAGCAAATTAGGACAGTTCTCGCCATCCAAACTCCGCATAGAATAATTTCTCCTTGCGTTGACGATAACTTCACAGTAAATATATAATTGGGAGGATTTACATACTAAACAACTCCCCTGGTCCCCTAACACTATCATTTCTCACCACCGATACTGCAATCAACCACTCATCTTCCTCTGTCACTCTCTCAATCAGATCCGAACCAAATCATTAACCACTTCTACTCTCCAACTCTCAAAACGCTCAGCAGAATAGATACAAATCGTCATTGTTATTATTTATTCTAAGCCCAAAACTTACTCATTTCACAGTACTTAATTTGCATCCGAACTGTACAACAATGGTGATATAACCCGGCCAGTTTTAAGGATGACCTCCCATAGCAGGAAAAACAAAAACATGAATGGATCAGTTTAGAAGAAAAAATATGAAATATAAGCAATCTCTACAGAGCAATTAAAGAAGAATATTAAGGATTGAAGAGCTTCCGGAAAGCCCCATCCTTGCGGTCTTTGGCAGCCTCAGTTAAGGCAAGGAACCTCTTGAAGCCTGTGGTGGCAGCTCCTCGGCCAAGAGCAGCAGCACGAGTAAGCACGTCTTCTCGAGATGTGATAGCTACTGAGACAGCCGCGCCTATGGAGGCTGTGGTGGTAGCAGCAGCAGAAGTTATTATGGTATGTGGAACAACTGCGGAATCTGGTTGAGATGGTACAATAACTGATGGAGGAATAGAAGGGTGATTGATGCCTGGACTATGCTTGTTAAAATCATCCAAAATGTTTTGCTGATCAGCTTTCTTCAAACCCTGAAGTATAATAACAGAATGGTTAAGCATATTGACATCAGTGGTGGAATAAAAAGGTACTGCATGGGCGGACCCACCTTAAAAGCCAGGGGCAATAGCAACCCCCCCCCCCAACACCGGGTGCCGGAAAAAAAAATTATTATATAATTATTTAGGTAATTTGGCCCCTTCGATGTATTTTTTAGTCTTTATTACAAAAGTTTTTAGCCAATTGCCCCCCTAAAGGTTTTAAAATATTATGGTCTCTAGGCAATTGCCCCAACATAATTAAACATATTGTGTAGATATGTTATTATTAGGGAACGATAAACCAAATACAAAGAGAAATAGTAAAGAGAATCCAAAAATATCCTGGCAAGTTGAACCCCGTTAGGGGGCGCTACCCCTTTGAACCCCCGACATATCTGCAAAGCGTATAACAATGAACAAATGGGGGTCGAGAGGCAGCACCCTCGGAACAAATTTTGGTTGTAAGGATATTTATGAAAAAAAAAAAATTTCTACACATTTACTTATAAGTTTGTCTCCCCAGAAAATTAAGGTTGGATGTGATGTATACTATAAAAATTTTATTGTTAAATTTTCATGTATTTTTTACATTGTAGAACATTTTTTAGCCTAAATTTAGGATAAGCTCTTTTGTGGAAATACTATTTTGTCACTGATTAAAATGTTTAATCTGCATGCCAATACAGGTATAATTAACTGTGCGTTATAGAAGAAACATTGAGTTAAAGAACTATAGCAAGCTTTTACGTATCAAATAGCCTGAAGTTGCCAGCGATTAGTACATACAAGGAAAAAAAATAATAATTCGCAATCTCTTGATTAAAATTACTTCAGATTCATCATAAAAAGTAATTGATTTGCTTTAAATTGAATGCAACACATGAATAACCAACCAATATTTATATTGCACTCATTTCAAAATAAGTGAGTTTAAGAACATCTTTCATATCTTGACTCAAAATTTTTTCTGAAAATATTTCATGTACGAGTATCTTTTGATGTAAGAGTTTGACATGCCATGTTACAACTGCATCATAGTGATTCATGCAATTCATTTTGGCTTGGTTTGGATTGAGTTGAAGAAAATTTGGCTCTATTTGGATTGAAGTGAAGAAAATTAAACAAAACTCCAACACTTGGTGTTGATTTTGAATCTGCGCAGCTGCTGAAATAAGAATTTCAACTCTTTCTTTTGTCATTTGTTTTCATAAAAAATTTCCAGCAACCAAACACAACCTTTAGGTGTGAAATCATTGGTTTACTAACAGCTTTAAAGGGGAAAAAAAGGGGAACAACAAAAAAAGTTATCTCTCTTCCTATCAAGAATCATTGGAAAGAAAATTAGTTTTGAGATGACCTTGAGTTCAAGTATTCTTTGAAACTCCAACGGTGTGCCCTCTGGAAGCAGTGCTCGGTATGTATTAGCAACAGAGTCGAGAGGAGACAATATTACCTACAAAGTAAAAAAAAAAATTTCTTAAAGAATACATGCAACATTTATTCAGATTTAAATGACCATACCTTCAAGAGTGCTTCTGCTTTGCTCATTTCACGATTTACAAACTTAGAATAACCAGCAGCAACCGTGGACTGCTAAGAAATTATAAACCAGTTTAGACTGATTAACAAAAGGTAGAACCAATGGACTAAATGGAGAACTACCTATAAAGCTAATGACAAGGAAAATTAATACTAAACCTCATAAACTAAAGTATGCATGTGAAGAAAATGGCACTAATTGCGGGCCTATACCTTTCCTATTAGGGAAAATCTAATGTGGATTTCTTCATTTTAATTAACTAATGTTTTGATGTATGCAGGCTATTTGGTTCTTCCTGTACCTACTCGGCCACTTCTATGCAATTTGTTTGAACTGTCAATAGATGGCAAGATTCAAATAATTACATAAACTACTCTTTGTAAAGGGAATATATAGAAATTAAAATTGAAGGACAATACAATCGAGAAAAGAAAAGACCGAAGATAAACATGCATTGCAGATTGTGACAAGCTGCACCATCAGATAACTGTTCATTGCTGAATTAAAGCATTAAATTCGGCCACTTCTATGCACAGGTTCTCAGGTAAATGGTAACTTGAATGGCGAGAACATCAATGACGGATTTTGTATTGGGCAATCCAAAATTGTTTTGATCTTTATGAATTCAACAAAACTACCGTCAGCAGAAATGAAATCTGAGAAAAAATCTTCTAGAGTTGCATAAATCACACCTTACAAGTTGACATACAACTTTTGACTGCGAGGTGGGAAAACAACAATGCACATGCGACAAAGGTTATAGGTCTCAACAATTCTAAAATTCAATATAACATTAAAAGAAACAACTAAAAAACCCTGAATCTGATACCAAAATTCAAGGAGGCTTGAATCCCATAAATCAGGGTCTGCTGAGAACCTGTCGTTTCTAGGGTTTCTTGATGAAAATTTAGGGTTTGGTGAAAGGAAACCAAAACTAGCGTTTAAACATGCAATCAATACCAAAGGTAGTCATGCAATCATGAAGATATGTAAATAAGGTAATGATATCAAATCCAAACTCCTGATGTCATCATACGCATGCATGTAAACCTTTTCCTTTTCCTACTAGCATCTATTCAGTAGAGAGGGAAACCCGACCCCTGGTGATATTTTGATAGGAAAGAGAGAGAGAGAGAGATGTGCTTTGAGATGCATGCCAAGAGATGACGAGCCTTGGATCTGCCTTGAAGTGCATGCCTAGTCGCAAATTTGTGGAGCAGGAAGGGGAGCTGTTGGGTGAAGGGGGGAAATTGACAGAAATAGAGGTAGAGAGAAACAACAGACTAATCATAAAAATGAAGCAAAAAAGAGAGAATAAGTCAAACTTAATTCATTCCAATCTAATACAATCCAAATGCCTATGACCTTTTTTAGAGCCATGAATATTTGCAAATAACTTCAAAGCAAAAGCAAAATCGGATAAAAGCCAAGCTAATAGAATAGTATCTAATCCGAGTGAGTAAAATCATAAAAATAAACAGGGGAAAAAAATCAAGCTTAATTTGACTCTGGTTTAGGATGCAACAGGTTTGAAGCCTATTCTGGAATTTTGGCACTTCTAAAGTCCCCTCCATTTGGATTTCATGGCAGCGCTCATGTCATAATCAAGTTCTCCAATTGTTCAATGTATTCAGCCAAACGATGAACCAGTTATAAGGTATTTACATTTTCCTAAAAAAACATCTCAATCAGTAGGAAGCAAGAAAATTGATGCAAGTAAAGAAGTGATTCTGAAACTAACACATCTAGATGATTTTGTTAGCTAGAAATGAAGCATCAAATGACCTATCAGAAAAATAGACGACAGGCTTCCTCAAAAAGAATACTATCACTCATTTTGTCTTAATAATCCATTCAAACTGCACATGCATACAAGGGCTTGTAGCAAGCTTAAACAAACATGTGGTCATGGAAATCAACGGCACAAAAGCGAAGTTGGTGAAGCCATCTTAGTCATCTAAAAATGAAAATAAGATTACAACATAAACGAAAGTAATAAAAAACCAGAATCACAATTGATGCGTATGCAATAGTTTACCTGCTTCCCTAAGGTTGGGATATCTAATAGGATTGTTTTCACAGCCTGAGTGTCCAACAACATCTGTACTGCCAAAGATGAGAGTAAAGATTACAAGATACAGTGGTTCCTCATTGAAAATCAAATGAAAGCACATTATGTATTTACTGTAATGTGATCTGACATTTGCTTCAATCTTCCATATACATCAACAGACAACATGAAATTGCACAAACAGTACCTGCTGTGCGCCAGTTTCTGATATGTGCTTGCACTTGTAAATGTTCAAGTAGAATCGAGGGCCAAGAGAAGCTGCTAACTGCAAGAAGACATGTATTTGTTAAGTTGATAAGTTATATGTTCCAAAAAAAAAACAAAGCAAGGAAAATAGAATATGGGTAACTAAGGAAAGCTGCTATTCGAGGATTATGGATCCGACAAATAAGAGAGATGATGCAAATGCCAGGTAAACACAGGATATAGAAGTTCTTGAAAATTATTAAACACAGAAATAGGTTGGACGTGAAACTTAGAAGACATGTTGTGTACAATAAAAGACTTTTTTTTTCCAACAAACACAAACGTTTTCAAAATCAAATATGATAAATAACATGAATAAAATCATATTCTTTTGATCATAACTCATAAGAAAAAAACAAATCCGCTATTCCAGAATTTTATAAAGAGTTCAGACATTTAATTCTTAAATGCATCGCAAATGGTACAGCATCTACAATTATAACAGACACTAAATCAAAATTGACAACTAAGAGACTAAAATCATATAGTTTTCTCAACCAATCCTGCTATCAGAAATTTTAAAACAGAGATTCAACAGAGCATGAAGAAACATAATCAATAGAATGCTAAAGCACGTTCGGGTATTCCTGCATACACATGAATTAGTTATCCAGGAAATGTTCACAAAATTATTTACAGATGGAGTCGAGGTTTCTTTAATACTGAAAATCATGCAATCATGACAAATGATTAAGTTATATCTGCAAAGAATCGAAAGATGGAACAATTACATGGAATTATATTCTAATGTTGGCTCAAGAAAAACGGCACGTCGGCATGAATCCCGCTTTGCAGACATGGGATTACATTCCCCTTAAGTCAGATTGTAGTTAACTAGATTTCCCCTGATGGTAGTGTCGGGGTTTAATTAGATCTGAGTCCTTACTTCCCATGCACTCATAGTTAACTACCCTGCTTAACACGTAAGAGAAAACTCTCGATTAAAGATGAATAAATTTTAGGTGTTTTAGTTTCAATTGTACGGAAAATGGAGATAAACCCGATCAAGATCCCATGGTTCCGTCGTCCCAGTATACCTTAGGTTTCAGTCTACAAACACTAACAATCATTGACCGTAATGTCCAGGGAATAGAAGCCATGGGTTGCCTCATCTCAGGGATACCGCTTAGACTGAGGTGATGAGATTTGAGTTTTAGTTTTATTGAGTTTTGGGGTTTACATCTATTAGAATACCATGAATTTAATTTGGTTTGAGATTTGTAAATTTATTTAGAAATTACCAAGAAGTTTGAATTGTAGCTGGCCTTACAACATCTTCTAGAAGTAGCCCAGGTATTTGAATTTGGACCAGGACTTACGGCTTTCATTAAAAATAGCCTGAAAAATGAGTCTTATAACTTCTATTAGAAGAAACCCATTGATGAGTCTTATAACCTAGTCCTATAGGTTAAGTTGCTCGTTAATTTGAATTTGATTGTTTGGGTTTTAGGGTTATTATAATTTATTTAGAAATTTTTCTAAAATATAGGTCTTACGACTTCACTTAGAAGTTGTCTAGTAGCGGGTCTTACGACCTAGCCCTATAGACTAAGCTGCCCATAAATTTTTAAATTTGGTTGATATGTCTTATCATTCCCTTAGAAATTACATGTTATATTTTGTTTGTTAGTAGATCTGACAGTAGTTGTTGCTAGTTTGACACTAGACTTTTAGCTTTCAGTTGTTTACTAGCTTGACACTTACTAATCAGCAGTTGTTGTGTGACACTAATGTTTCTACTATAATACTTTGCTCTCTTTTTTTCAGTGTTGTAAACTGTACTAGTAGTTACTTTACAAGTAGTATGTTCTACTTTCATTTGCATGTTTTGCTTTTTGTTTGTAGCTTAGTGTAGCACTTGTTCTTTTTTCTGCTTTAGCATTTTAATTTCGATGCTAATGAATATTTTTTGCTTGTTTGCAGGAGTTCGTGTTGTTTTGGAGTTTGGACATGAAAGTTGGAGAGCCTGCAGGGTGTGTTGAGTTTGTTGAATGTTTGTAAGTTGGAGAATTATGTACAAGGTTTGGAGAGCAGAGTATTTGTGAGTTGAGTTCCTGTTCAGAGTTTAAAGAGTTTTGCTTGAGAGTTTGGAGAGCAGTGTTTGAGAGTACAGTGTAAGTTGTACATGCTGATTAGTGGAAACTGCTCTTTCTCTTTTTTATATATTTTATTTAAACAAAAAATCCTCAACTATTAAAGTGATTCTCTCCACATTTTTAAATGATGCTCTAATTTAATCAATTAATCTATTTTTAATTAGTTTAAAATTTAATTGACTAATTAAGCAATCAATCAATTAATACAAAAATATTTTTTAATAGATTAATTAATTATTAAATTAGATCTCAAATTTAATTTGAAATTAATTGATTAATTATATTTAATTAATCAAAAGGAATTTTAATAGTTTTAAATTGATTTTGATTTTTTAATTTAACCAATAAATTAGATTTTGATTGAATTAATCAATTAATTAATTTCAAGTTATTATTTAATTTTAATCGATTAATTTTAATTAATTAATTATAATTGACTAATTTTAATTAATTAATTTCAACTAAATCATCATATCAATAAATTAATTTTTAGTTAATTATTTAATTAAATTAATCCATTAATCCAAATTAATCATTCTCACATTAATTAATTGAATTAATCAATTCAAATTCAAATGATTCTTCAATAGTTTTCTGTAGCGATTTCAGTAGCCTGCCAGCATCCCCTCCTTCATGGGAAGGTCGAGATGGCACTTGACGTTAATTTCTTACCGATTGAGCCTAAGGTCGACAGCACGAGGTATTCGCTTTGAAACCATCCTGGCAAGACCTAAGGTCGATGGCGCGATGTCTTCGCTTTGAAACAGTCTGACCGGACCTAAGGTCGAAGGCACAAGGTCTGGAATTGAAATCATCTCGGTCGGATTTAAAATCAAGGGCGCGAGATCTTGAATTAATTTCTTCCCAATTGCTTAAGTTTTAATTTTATTTGAAAAAAATAAAATTTAAATTATTAATTGTAGTCTAGCTAAATTTCAGAAGAAATCATAATGGACTTGAGTATCTATAGAATAACAATAATTAGCAAAGTTTTAAAATCATACAGGACCGACCAGTTCAATCTGTTGAACTGTGAACCGGTCCGCCAGTTGGTCCAAAATTTTGTAAAAAAGATTTTAGCCATAAACCGGATTGAACCGGCTTGAACCGACGGTTCAGCAGGTTAACTGGCGAATGCGTGCCGGTTTTCAAAAATCGGTTCGGCTAATATTATGTATATATATATATACATATCTATGTATATATATAGATATATATGTATATATATACATATACATGTATATATATATATATATATAATTAAAATTTAATAATGCAAATAATATTTAATTTTTATATATTATTTTTTCATTTTATTTAATTATCTAATATAATTTTTTTTATTTTTATCTACATTTTAATATTAAATAATATAACATGAATTTATATACTTTTCATAGGCATAAACTATATGCTAAACATATATAATAAATTATAAATTCTTTATATTAAATTTAAAAAATATATATGTAAACTAATTTTATATTAAATATGAATTATATTGCTTATAAAATGTGATTTTAAACCTCCAACTCATTTTTAATTTGGATATTTGATATGTATGATAAGATGAATTTGTGTTTAAGTTTAAGGTTAGATCATCATATTATTATATTAATTTTCTTATTTTTAAATAATATTATTATTTATTACATCATCCAGTTCGATCCCGATTGAACCGGTCTAACCATAAACCTATCCTTCCGGTTCATTGTCCAGTCCGGTTTTCAGAGCCTTGATAATTAAACTTATGTATGCTACATATAACAGAACACAATCAAGTGACTTAATTTTGTGGGTGGTTCTACACATGTAGTGCTCGGTTGGAATAGAAGTAATGAAAGCTAAGTATTGAAGGCAATTCACAAAGTCAAGTTACAATTCACGTGAGAGCGGGAAGTCGCATGAGGAGCTGCAGGGAGGCGTTCGCGTAGGGGAGAAACACATGCAGGCAGATCAATTTCGATGTGAGAGGCGTCGGGCGCGGGTTTGAAAAGAGGCGGTGTGCAGGAGGAATGAAAAGAGGTGTGCAGGCGGATTTGGCTCAGAACATGCGTAGGCGACGTACAACGAGACGTAAGACATAAGATTAGACTATAAGGGGACAGTTTTTCGCACGTGAGTCTTGCCTTCAGTCAGCAGCGGAAGTCTATACAGGTGTGAATATTAAAGGCGGGTTTGAAAGCAGGACTTCAGTCAGATGGGGCTGCTGGGCCGCGATCGGAGCAAAGGTGAAGGTAGCTTGGTCTTGTCTGGTCACGAGAATCGCACGCGCAAGCGGAGGGCTGGAGGTGTGCATGATTAGGGATGGCTGGCTTCCAACTGGATTATGAGAGGAAGAACCAAGAACGAAACGTAAGTCCACTTTTTTTTTTCTTATGTTTCATTTTCTCTTATCGATTAGATTGTCGTTGGGAGTTATGGTAATGAAGAGATGCATTTTTTAGACATGAAACTATATGAAGTGGGGCTAGATTAGAGCCTTTGAAGAGATGCACCTCTTTATATATATATATCAACAAATTGCCTCCCAACGAATTTGTTGGGTGCTTTTTCCCACGATGAATTCGTTGCAGCCACCAATTATATGATTTTCATTTCTTTCTTATGTTAATCAGGTGACAATGCTTGATTGGCGGAGACCTTTTTCACTACCTCGTACTGAGCCTTCAGAGGAGGAGATATGGAGTGACATCGATGACTTCGATTGTGCTCAGTCAGCTTCTGTATAGGACCGATTGTTTTGGCATAGAGAAATGTTGGTTGACTGGGATATTTATGATAGATTATTTACCCGATCACCTTGCATGCCTTACTTTAATTCAGATTTGTCAGTTAGTCACGGTCTTATAAATTGGATCGTTACACTTAGATTGTGGTGCAATGACAGTGCTTCTTTGGATCAGATCATTGAGGGAGTGAGTTATGGGGATCATGCATTTTGCAGCCAATGGAGTTTACAAGGATTCATAATCCTTTCAGAGGGAGATTACATGATACAGAACAATGTTCAGAGGATCTATTTGAGCCAGAATCAACAGATGGTTTGCAACCCGTTTCAGCCATAGGATTTTCAGAGGATAAACTATTAGTGTCTTTCATAGCAAACTGGCTATGTTACTTTGTTTTCCCCGGTCATAGTAGGATCTTCCATCTTAGTACACTTCTGATGGCTAGCTTGATTGCGAGTGGGATGACAGTTTCACTAGTCCCTGCAGCTCTTGCACAGATTTAACACAGCTTGGGGCAGACTTGCGCTACATACGACAATACTCAGTGTAGTGTGAATTTTTATTGGCACTACCTTCACGGATGGATACATGTACATGTTGCCGACACTTTCAGTTGTCCAGAGCTACCGAGTTAATTTATACAGATCATCATTTTTCCTCTCTAATCCAGTTAAGATTACACGTATGCTAAACCATCTGAAGGTATATGATCATGGGTATTTGGTGTTTTTCTCCTAAAGAAGAATAACAAGTAAACTAAACGAATAAAAATACTAAAACACACAAAAAATGTCAATTGAAAAATTCATAAACTGGACGATATTGGCTTTTGAAGCTTACCTTATCCAAGAAAAACTGGAAATAAGTGGGAGAAAGAAGACTTCCAAGTGTAGGAATACTGCTAGTAAGAATGGAGTTTATGCCATTGACATACCTGCAATTATAATGTGAAAGTTCAATGACAATGAAAGCTTATATGTTGGGATATTAAATCCAATATTTTTTCTTCTCCATATGAAATTTAATATTAATTTCTTCCACAACATTGACCATGGATTTCCATCTAAGACAAAAAGAGGAACCATCAACTCCACAGAATAAGCATGCATATGCCAAATTATAACAAAAAAAAAACAAATGAATGGGCTACGGCAATTAAATTTTAACACCTCCGAACTAAAATAGAACCCTAACAAATATTATTCATTATGCTTTATATTACACCGAGAAAGAAGGCAAACGATATGGAGATGTCTTTGCTCTGATTGGTTGCCATTTGCCAATATGTCAAATTGGGATACAGATGAAAAGAACCAGATAAAATTGAGCAGTTAAACTTTAATGCATCTAAATTGAAAGAGAACCCTAAACCCTAACCCATATCATCTATGCTCTGTTACAATGAAAAAGAAGATAACCAATTGGAGAAGTCTTTACTCGGATTGGTCACCAACGCTTTCGAGACTAGCCCATGGAACACGTGTCATTGCAACCATTTCAGCATCGAACTTAGTTTCAATACCTTGTACTAGTGTCAACAAAGCCTTTGTGATAACTGCGGAATACTCATCCTGTGAAGAAACACAATCATTGATTAACATTACTAAAATAAATTATAAATAGACTGATTTTATTGATTGAAAAAATAAACACCTGAACTTCAGACATGTCCACCTTGTCTGCATACTGAGATTCAATGACCTTTGAAACATTTTCTGCCAGTTCACCGGACTGTATTTTATAAAGAGATAATAACTTCCTCTTACATGTTAAAGAAATGATATATATATATATATATATATATATATATACACACACACACAGAGAGAGAGAGAGAGAGCTTCTGCTGTAATTAGCCAAAAAAATCAAATTTCGTTTGAAAATATTGGACATAATATGGCATCCTACTCGAGGAAGTCAGCATCTAAGATTTCCAAACCAAGTCGGGTTACTTTCATGGCATTAAATAGTTTCCATCCAAAACAATAAAGCTTAGCCATCACAAAAAAGGTTGTTGGCTACAATGCCCATGAATTATTTCTTAGCATTAATTAATCTCAGGATTTCTGGTTAACTTACCGTCTTGTGGCAGTACTCCGCTGTATTAACTATATAGCATATCATTCTCTCATCTCTATCAGACATCTGAGGACACAGAAAAGATATATGACCTTAATGCAAAACTGAAGTGCATTACCAGCACCATTAATCAAGTAAAATAGATCAAAGCTCATGGAAGGGAGTCGAATAAAAACCTTTATCTGCACATCCATGCCAGTAGCCGCTGCAACAATACCAATACCAGCTTTGGGTAGTTTAGCATATAATTTTGTTGCATATGCTTTAAGAATTTTTTGAAATACCTGATCACAAAGGACAAATGCAAGTTAAAAATTATCATCTAATTTGAGTGCGTACACACACGAGCGCACACATATATATAAAAAACAAAATTGGTTACAAAGAACTACCTGCAAAACAACAAAGACACAAATACATGTAAACTAAAAGAGTAATATATATTCAAATGGTAAGTAACATGCTCTCCTAAAGAATAAAATAGCTACTGCTAAATCTAGAATGAAAGGCTCAACAGGAGAATTATCATGTCTAGCTTGAAATCTCCAAAAAAGTAAATTTTTTCAATTTTTGCCTCTTCAGGGAAAACAGGATGAAACATTTTTATCCACAAAACTAGATAAATTTCTCATAGAATCTTGAGACTGGTTGGAGCCTAAATCATCAACAACCTTCACTTTAAAACCATCATGAGTATTATTGGGGTACAATGATGTAATATATATTTAAAAAAAAAGTAATGAGATTAAAAGTAAATTTGAGACCACAATAGTTTGCTTGAAAGCATCCTCAGACAAGACTCTTTAAGTATTATGAGGCACGAGATCCATAACTGATGATATGACAGAATAGGCGAGACTAGCATTCAACAAACTAACATCAAGGCTGTGAGAATACCTTTCAACAAATTAGTAGGTTTAATTTGATCATTTGTATTTGTCACACATATAATTTATAAATTCATAATATGAACAATAGGATACCCAAATTTGGATGATCCTTAAAGCAATCAACATATGCAAGATCAAAGATTTTGCAAGATTGACAGCATAAGGGTAAACCCTCAAATTTCACTTTTTGCCAATAATAACAAGTTTAAGCACAAATCCATATCGCTCTAGCCAAAGGAGCATAAACATCTATTTCAACAATAACTCAGGCCGTGAACAATCAAAAGTCTAATGTTAGCAACATTCACTTGTATTGGTTTGCTAAAAATGGATATAATGAGTGGTGTAGATTGATTAATGAACTGAAAATGAAGATGAGAGAGAACTATTAGACTTTACAGAGCTTTTATATATAGTTTGATCATCGTTGTCCTTTTCACAAGCTTGATGAACGGTTAAATCGTAATAGAATTTGATATAACTAGATCCACATCTTATGTTGTAGATCATAATCAATTGTACATGATCATGAGTATAGAACTTATATGGTGGTAGATGCAAAAAACAAATTATGATAAGAATACACAATTCCACCAAGGAATATATATATTAGGAGATTTAAGAAATAAATAGTATCATACTATATATACCACCCATTAAAGAAAATTTTGAAAATTAATGCTTAAATAATTGTAGAATTTCGAAAAAATGTGATGCCTAACTACCTTCACAGATGATTATGATAATCAATGGTTAATTATAAATGGAAATACACAATATGAAAAAATCTTGAAAAAGTGAATGGTAGATAAGTTAGTAATGTTTTCCCATAAGTACTAAAAACACAACTGACAAGGGTTTTATTTGACTTTGAGGCATCAAATTCATTCATATTAGATAAATTTATATAAGCAACATCAGTCATAGTTGCAATCACATTTATCTACTACTATGTCATCTGATTCATCCATGATAATTACTTAGTGTGTTCATGATTATGATATCAATATCAATATTGTGCATATGCCTGCAACACATTGTATTTTCACTAGTTGAGTTTGACCCAATATTGGATATACACTAGCTATTTACCTATCATGCTGTGGTATATTATCACAAGAGAAGAGTGAACTTTTATATATCTGGTGTGAAAAGTTTTAATGCCCCTGATGCTTGCATGGATTGGATGAACAGAGCCTTCAACTCTTGCTTACATCGTTTTGTAGTCATATTCATTGAAGATATCTTAATTTACTTCAAGAATGACAAAGAGCATGTCCAACATCTCAAAGCAGCATTAAATATGCTTTAGGAGAATAAACATTATATACAAAATTCTCTAACTTTGAGTTTTAGCTTCGGCAAGTAGCAATTCTTGAACACATTGTCAGTAGAGCTAGAATTTATGTGTATCCTGCAAAGTTTATAGTAATGGATTGGTTGAGGCCAAGCACCACCATAGAAATTAGTACCTTTTGTTGCTCAAGTTGGCTATTACATACATTTTGTGGAAGGGCTTTCAAATATTGTCACACCATTAACTAGATTGACTCAGAAGTTTCTTAAGTTTGTAGGAGATAGGCTCGGGATCTATAGGCAAAAAAATAGAGCTTTATCCTATCTAATATATTATAATCATAAAACTTGTAAAATGAATCAACAACACCAAATTTTGATCAACCACAAAAAAAATTTGCAGGCTAAAATTTATATAATGTTATGATTATTTAGTTAAATATCAAGCACAACTTGTTGACCCAAAAAAAATGTGTTGGGAGAATTAAAAAATTAAAGCCATTTACCCTCTTCCAAATGTAGATTTAGGATGGCACATAAGAATTCACATAATTTGATTATTTCCTTCATAAAAAATATGAAATACAATATCATACTATTTACCATCCAATAAAAAAAAATAGACATGATTAATTGACAAATGAATAATTGTCAAATTTACAAAAAATGTTGTTAAATCCGAATTTGTACTGTGGATGATACCCGACTTTACAAACAGATCTACCTAGTGAGCTAAAAACCTGTTAGTGAAGGTGCAGAGTAGAGAGAATAATGAGATTAGAGAAGAGAGATTAAACTAGTAGAATCTCTACTATCTGAATCGGAAAATACAAGAAATAGAAAGACAAAGGAAAAAGTCCCCAAGTTGTTCCCCATCATCCTATATTTATAGGATTTTGGGAGTCACAGGAAAGGATATACAGAGAAAAATAAAAAATGCATGCTACACATAACACCCGTACAACACTACATGCTAAACTAGGACACGTGTCACATCCTTATTGGTTGAAGGAGGGTGGAGTCAATGGTCGAAAGAGTTGTCTATCGTCTGGTGAGCTCAAGAGGGGTGAGTAAGCATAGAGTGATTTTGTGAGAGAATCTCAAGAGGAGATGGACATGTAGCTGACAAGTCGTCTAGTCAGCCCGGTGACTATCGTAGGAGGCTTGAGGTCGCCTTGTCATGAAAGGAGAGCAGAGATGTTGGTGGGGATGAAGAGTATCTAAGATGGAGCATGATAGTAGTTGTGAGGGGTGTAGGGTCTTTGAAATAGGCGTTTGCTTGTAGTTGAGTATGACGACCTCAGAGCGAATGATCTAATTAAGATGAGTGGAAATCTATGGGGAACTTCTTGGTCACTCAATGTAGAGCTAGCTCCTTAGTAGAGGTGAGTGAGTAACGCCGGTAGTTCTCCTTAGGTGAGTTTCTCTTTTGGTCCCAGGCAAGTCTCTTGAGAGATATACTCCTAAGAGGGGGTGCCCTTGTCACAAACCAATCACTATCTATAAAAACACCTGAGAAGGTGATCATGGGTGTACAAATGTGGTGCCTAAATACTTTCACATGTGAAAATGATACTCAATGGTTAGTCATAAGTCGAGATGTCAAATATGAAAAAAAATCTTGAAAAATTGAATTGCAGATAAGTTGTAACATTTCCCCAGAAATCTTAAAATTAAAAAAGACCACCAAGAGTTAGCATGTTATACAAAAATAACATCAGTTAGTACAGAGAAAATAAGCTAAAAAGAAAAACTTAATAAACTAAAAAATAGATAGCTTCTGTTGAAAACCACTACAGATCACTATCTAAGAAAAATGAGTCCATGCTTAACTTAAACATTTGCAAGATGTCGGGCCATTGTTTTAATATATGTTTTAGTAATTCACTGTCTGCACTATACAGTTGCCATATAATTATTCCATTAGTACAAATAACAAAGTTTAACTAATTTTTAGAGATGCAGAATTGATAAGAAAACAATGGTAAAAACTAGAACTTACTCTTCATCTACTACATACAGTATTACCTCAAACAAGTTAAACAGCGTTTGATTCTTGGTCAATGCACTGCACCGCTTTAAGCTTCTCCGTATTATTAAGAATACCTGCATACACAATATATCAACATGAACCTCCATAATGCATCACTAAACGATATACAACCAGTTTCAAGTAAAGCAAAGAGAGATGGAGCATAGCATCTGAATATTTATGATGGAGGTGGAAGAGGAATAAAATCCATATACACAATTTAGAGCAGTCTTCCTGCATAACTTGGATCAAAAGAGCACTTGATTGACCTCATAAAATAGTTTCCATTCATCAAATAAAATTATCAGTTACAGGCCATTAGACCCTATTTATAGAAATCGGGTTACAACAGTAAAGGATTCAAAGCTAATCCTATCTTAAACAAAATATTCAAATTCAACCTAATTTTATCCAAGAGAATAATGAAACTTTATAAAATAAAACAAATAAATAAGAAAACATAAAAATTCAGCCAAAAAATGGAAATGAAGCAATCAGTTATATTGTGGCATGGTTAGATCCCTTGTAATTAGCCTATGACCAATTGGACTTTTAAGGGCTTGTTTATTCTGATTAATTGGGGAAGTATTATATATAAGAAAAGTGGAGAGTTGTGTTAGATAATCAACAGCCAGCGTAAAACTTGTCGAATAATCATAACATGAATCCTTTAATACATTGTGTTAATGCTAGGGCATTCATTGGAAGCGACGCGTTGTATGTCCTGAATACAGCGACAAGTAAGCAAGGACCGCTGCACCAGCGCCCGGGTGCAATGTTAAATAGGTAAGGATTCCCACATCATGGACGAATGTGGGCAAAGAAGCAAGTCCATGAAACTAAAATTAGAATAGTAACTTGCAATATAGGTTCACTTACATGTACATTAATTGAATTAATAGATATTATGATTCATAGGAAAATAAATATTCTTTGCATTTAGGAAACTAAATGGGTTGGAGAGAAAGCTAAGTAGATTGATAGTTTAGGATTTAAACTATGATAATCTGGTAGGAGTCATACTAGAAATGGTGTAGGTGTCATTATAGATAAGAGTTTGAAGGATAATGTTATAAAAATTAATAGAATTAGAGATAGAATTATAACTTTGAAGATTGTTGTTGATGCTAAGATTATTAATATAATAAGCGCTTATGCTCCTCAAATAGAATTGGATGTGTTCAAAATTAAAATTTTGAAATAAACTAAAAGATTTATTACAAATGATACCTCTCAAAGAAATAGTTTTTATTGGAGGAGATTTAAATGAATATGTTGGTAGAGATGTAGATGATTTTAAAAGCATTCATGATGGCTATGGCTTTGGAGCAACTAGTGAATGTGGTAAAATATCATATTAGATTTTTCTTTAGCTTATGATTTTGTAATTGCTAATACCTTATTTAAGAAAAGAAAAGAGATGAGCATCTCCTCACTTATAAGAATGGATATAGTAAAACTCAGATTGATTATTTTCTTATAAGAAAAATAGATCGTTTAGATTACCAAATTATAAAGTTATTCCGAGTGAAAGTTTATATATCCAACACTGCTTATTAGTTTTGGACTTTAAAATGAATGGGCAGAGTATTAAAAATAAAGTAAATCGTTGTTCTAGCATTAAATGGGGGGGTTTAAAGAATATTAACCAAAAAAAATTTGAGAATAAGATTCTAAATCTTAAGATTTTTTCAGTGCATGAGGAAAGTAATGTTATGTGGAAAAAAGTAGTTAGTCATATTAAGAATGTTGTAAAATATGTGCTTGGAGTATCAAAGGGAAAACTACTAATAGTAAAAATAGTTTGTGGTGGAATTAAAATGTGCAATGAAAGATAAAAAATAAGACAATTTTTTATTAAAATTAGTTTAGATGTAAAAACTCTGATAATTGAAAAATATATAAAGAGGCTTGTAAGGAGTTTATGAAAACAATTTGCAATGCAATGATTTTAGCTTTTAATCATTTATATAATAGAATGGATACTGAGGCGAAAGATATATGTATAAGTTAGCTAAACAAAGAGATAGGAGTAGTAAGGATTTAATTCAAGTGAAGTATATTAAGGATGAAGATCAAAAAGTGATTTTATTAGAAAATAATATTCAACAAATATGGATGAGATATTTTGCTAAACTTTTTAATGAAGATTATGAGAATGCAATTGACTTTAGTGATCTTAGCACCCTAAATAAAAATAAAGATTTTTATTTTTATACATGTATTAGTAAAACTAAAGTTAAAGAGGTTTTAAAGAAAATGAAGTGTGGAAAAGCAGTTGGACCTTATGATATTCCAATAGAGATGTGGAAATGCTTAGTAGATGAAGAAATTTCTTGGCTTACTAAACTTCTAATATTATTTTAAAGACTAAAAAGATGCCAGATAAATGGAGAATGAGTGTGATGATTCGTATTTTTAAGAATAAAGGTGATGCACAAGATTTTGTGAATTATAGAAGAAATAAGTTAATGTGTCATACTTTTAAACTATGAGAGAGAGTTATGGAGCATAGGTTGCGGCGTGACACTAATGTTTCTCAAAATCAATTTGGATTCATGCTAGGTAGGTTTACCATGGAAGCTATACATTTATTGAGAGGTTTGATGGAGAAGTATAGAGAAAATAAGGAGGATCTACATATTATTTTTATTGATTTAGCGAAAGCATATGATAAAGTTCCAAGAGAAGTGCTATGAAGAGTTCTACATAAGGGGTTAATAATGCTTATATTCAAGAACATAAGGATATGTATGCAGGAGTTGTTATTTGTGTTCAAACACAAGGTAGTTTGACCAAGTATTTTCCTATTTCAATTGGATTACATCAAGGATCAACCTTAAGCCTATATCTTTTTGCAAAGTCGACCCTCACCTCTTTAATAGACTACTATTCTTCTTCAACAAAAGAAGTGGAACACTTTTGCTATCTTCCTCTAGCTTGCAACATTCAAACTTTGAAACAATTTTGTCTAGTACAACGTTGCTTGACTTTGCTAAGACTATTGGAGCTACAGCCACTGTTTCGTGACAACACCTTTCTTGCTTAGCCAACCGCACCCCATTCTATTTATGGCTTTTTCACTAGGTAATAAAGCTGTAAAAATGATTGATCATGGATCCAAGTCTACGCCAATTCAATCAAAGTTTTTTTAACCAACCTGTTTACCCTTCGTTTTGGATCTATTTCAACCATGATTGAATCCATATGCGACTCACTAACAGAAAGAAAGATGACATAGAAGAGATCATTGATTATAGTGCAATGATAACTAAAGCACTTGCCACATCTTATGTTTCTCTTTATACTCGATCACACTACTGATTGGCATGTCATATGCAGCCCTTAACAACCCATAGCATTGTTGATTTGTCCATAACATCTGAATAAGTGTTCATCCTCACAGGCCAATGCTTGATTTAAAAATTTTAAGGGTTGAAACATTGATTTTCCCATTTAATATACACAAATATTTAGTACCTTAGTTCTAACCACTACGGCATAAGTCCATGAATACTTCCAGCAAGGATCCAGCATGGTACAGAGATGCAATTCAATTATGCGCCAATGATAGGAATTACAAGAAAATATTACACAAGTGCCATGCATCATTCATATTGCACAAATGGTCTTTTGGCATGGACACTGCAACATATTCATATCCAATTAAACATTAGCCGTATGAGTTTTCTTTATTTGCTCTAAGCAAAAGATGTTACGACAAGCATTTAGTAATTTAGGCTGACACTTCTAATCCACCCAAGTTCATTAAGTTGCTTGGCAGGCAGGGGTGCCTGTAATTTTTGGTATGTGCAAATAAAAGCTGCTTGTGCATGTGTCCGCATGAAGGTAAACAACAACATATCCAGACACTAGCAAAATATCTGAAGAAAATTTTAAGCAATGCACAACTATAAAAATTTGTTAAAAAAGCAATTAGAAAAGAGAGAGAAAGGTCAAAATAGTCCCAAAATAATTTAGTGGCTATTATAGTCCCAAATTATCTAATGTGTCTAATTTAGTTTCTTAACCCCTCAAATGTGATCCCTTTAACTCCTCAAATATTTTTCAAAATAATCAAACTATTTTAGATCATATTTGAGGAGTCAAGGGATTAAATTGAATATATTAGATAGTTGAGACTAAAACGGCCCCATAAAAATGGTCCAGGACCATTTTGACCTTAGAGAAGATAAGTTGTAAAAAATGATACCAGAAAACTTTACCTGCATGCTACTTGATAGAATATTTGTCTGACTACCCTCTTCAGTTTCCCAGGTTTCTTCCTATTTAAAAAGACTGTCATAAGCAACTATAGCTAAATCATAGCATAACTCTTGAGCAATTTTCCTACTTGCCATATTTACCTGAACAAGTTTCTCCAAATGTTCCATAAGGGTCTTCTCCTCAAGTTCCACATAAATGGCTAAATGCGGCTCAAAACAGGATGAAATAATACCGTGAAAGTTGAACTGTCAAGTCACAAATATGTGAAGATATTATTCTCTAATATATATATATATATATATATATATATATATATATATATATATATATATAATATATATATATATATATATATATAATGATTTCAGGGGAAAAAAACGTGATAACCATTAAAAAACAACTAACCCCAGCATCAGGCACGGAAGAGTCCTTATTCTTGTCCTTCCAATCAGTAAACAAAAGAAGAAAAATAAGACCAACTGCAACCAAAACTAGTCCAAATATGAAAATATTCGGTACATACTGGATCTATTCCTCCTCCATTATGCATGGCGAGCTTTTTTTCATATTTCTTCCTGATATCCGAGACAATTTGATTTTTATTCTTAGTCTCATCTGCTTCTTCATCACTTCCAAAATCTCTTTCTCGTGAGGTTGTATTTCCTCCAAATTTGTCAGCTAACTCTTCCTCAAATTCAAGGGTCCTCTGTAGTGCCTGAAATGTAGAGGGGAGATGAAAAAATCACTGCTATTTTTCATCAGTTCAGAAATTCTGCAATAAAATAATTAAATACATATTCTTGTCTATTCACCAAGAAAAAATTCAAATATTCAAGTTAAAGCATGTGAATGCATCAAGTCTTGAGAGAGCAAAAACTAGCAAACATTAAATCGACTGAGTATTCGTTTCATAAATTTTGGCATATGGTCCATAATCGGTTGCTGATTTAATATTAAATATCAATCCTTCTCAAGAGAACCAGTAAATACTACTTTTCAAATGACGTCATATGATAACTCACTCAAGGATGTAAACCCGATATGATAACACACTCAAGGCTGTATACCCTAGTGACATTTACAACCTCTATTGTTTCTCCATCAACATCGCTTGCTTGGGAAGAAGGTGAAGCTTGGAGCTTTCCCTTCGCAAGTTTTTGCGTTCAAGTGGGTCTATGTCATAGTTGAAAGATATAATCTTGCAGTTAAGAAATTCAGGAATTGACATACAGATGTGTTGAATTTTACAAGGTCCATTCTTTAGAGATGTGTCAACATAATGATAGGAAACACTGGTAGATCTCAAGTATTTCCTATCAATCTTCGGAAAACAACGAGAATCCTTCACAAAAGTCTGCATAAAATCACAAAAACAATAGATAATTTGTATTATTTGCTGAAAGGAAAACGGAAAATAACAAGATACAATTGATCCTCTATTCGAGAGGAAGATCGACTCTCCCAAATCTCTAGACGCCGCTAGAGCCCAAAGAAAAACATAATTCTAAGAGATCTCAAATTGCAGCCAAATTCAAGATGCCCTAACCCTAGGAAAACAAAGTATTTAATGCATACAAATCAAAAGGAAATCCCTAAACAATCCCTATATTCAAATTTCCCTCTCAAAACCCTCAAAAAAGCTTCCTAAAAAGCTTCGCTAGGGCGGTCGGGCCGCTCAATCTCCGCAGGAGGCGGAGATCCCGCCTGTTTGCGAAATGCCAGTCCCGTGCGGACCGGCTGGACCGGTCCAGTGGATCGGTCTAACACATAAATAAGGGACAGGAGCAATAGGAAAGGTCACAATAGACCTGGCTAAGCAAGTGTTGAATGGAACTAACTAAAGAATATAAACTCGTATCATCTTTCTACCATGACTCCTTTATATTTACAGCTTGTGCAACACTTTAAGGAAAATGAATTATGATTGGCCTGTACCTTATAAAATAAGCATCTTAATTTTATTTAAAATCCTAGTAATCCTTTTATTTTCCTTTAAATATAATAATGCCAACTGAGAATCAATTCGATTTAATGCTATAAAGATCTACTACATAGGTGAATTTGTTTGTGTAATCAAAATAAATGAGAAAGTATAAAGAGTAAGTAAAGAATCTTCATATGTTGTAATTAACCTTGAAAATAATTAAAATTGAGTACAATGAGAATACTTGTCAACCTGGATGACATAGCAGGATGCAAAGCTCCCCGTTGAGCCATAGCACATAGCACACAGTACAGTGCGCGCCATTTTAAACATAGAGCATAATATTAACTAATTATAAATAAAATATATGTAAATATGAAAACTATTAAATTGAAAAATAAATCATCATTATAATAAAAATAACTCAAGTGATGCTTCTTACAGGCTTGCTCATCACTTCTCAAAGTTGCTGCCAGGTTGAGGAAATTAGACAATCTATTCAAAGCCAGTGTGAGATGAAAAGATACGCGATATGAACGACTCGCCAGTATGTAGTCTCCAAACGCTTGATTTCATAGTGCAACTCTTGATTGATTGCTTGTACTAAGCTGTGTGTTGTGTTGCCGTAAGAGGGAGAGGAGACACGATTGTCAAAGCCTAGATTGTCTAACCATGTATGTGACAATTTGGATATCAAAGCCAGGGCTATTTATTAAATAAATGCTAAAATTATTAAATATAAATATAACTAATATTTTTAAATTTAAAACCCTAAAAAAGTAGTGCATGCTATGCACACTTTGTGCTATGAGCTATTGCTCCGATATGGCGCAAATACTGCGGGCCATTTCGAACTAGTGTGCTACACTAAACAAATGGCACCAAGAGATAAGTATGATTGTGCTTTGACTGGCGTTGAAAATAGTTTTGAAATGACTAAAGAGACCCCAAAGAAATTATATCTTACTGATTCAAAGCATTTGATACTAGATAATTTATAGACTAATCCACGAAGGAAACAAGAACACTAGTCCACACCAAAGCAAGGAAAAATATTTATAGCTGCATACATATAACAACCTTCCCATTTTAAATTTATAAATGCAAATTTAAATCTAGAGCCTCAAATATGCCTTTTACATACAAATCCTATCCTGGATTTCCTTCTTTAGCAACTGTTTATTTCCTTCTTCAATCACTTGCCTTGGTTATCCTTCTATAGCACCCATGGATTTCAACACTCACCCTTAAGCCAAATAATATGTCTTCCACTCCTAGCTAAAAAATGATTTCACTAATCTTTTAGCAAAAACATCTATCAATGGACTTCCAAAGGGAACATACGACAAGCATATTATGCCTTATTCCAAATTTTCCTTGATGAAGTGTTTGTCATTACTAATATGCTTTGCTTGCTTCTGCTGTACAGAGTTAAGAGCAATGTTTATTGCTTTTTTGTTTGTCACAATATAGCTTCAAAGACCTTCAAACTTGATTCTTGGTTCTTCAAGAATGATCTTTAACCATAACAATTCACGAAATTCCTTGGGCCTTTGTCATGAATTCAGACTCAGCTCTAGATCTAGCCACTACGTTATGTTTTTTGCTTCTCCATGTTAACATATTTCTACCAAAAAGTGTGCAACAGCCTAACATTGATCTTCTATCTACTAGTGAATTCTTTTTTAACAGAACTCCTTCACCCCGAATTACCTTTTAGGTAGTTTAGCACATTATAGTAACTTGTAGGTGTGGCTATCTTGAATCATGCATAAACTAATTGATCATGAAAACTAACAATGCAATATCTTGTTAGGTACAAGAATGGTAAATGAGTTTTCCTACCAATTTCTAATGCATCTCCATATCAATTATTGGTTTTTCGTTCCCTTGGTTTCTAATTTGGTTCAGTAGGAGTTGCAACCAATTTGCAGCCTAGATTTTAAATTTCCTGAAAGAGTTATGTTACATATTTTTACTAAAACATAAAGTTACATTTCTTTGAGTATGAGGCTTCAATTCCAAAGTGAAAAGTGCCCCCGGCAAGTGGATGAAATGGCCGAAATCTGCGATGTAAAATACTCATTTCTGGGACTAGAATCTTCAAACTTGCACAAGAATCCATTAGGAAGCAAGTCTTGTGGTTGTGTAGCCTTACAAAGTCTTGTAATTCTTGTTTCTTTCTATATTTTCAATCATTAGCAAGTAGTTTCAAAAGGTCCTTGTAGTTATCTAATCTTGTAAGCGTCTACTCCTTTGTTCTTTCTCACCTAATTGGAATCAACTAATCAAGTCATTTGTTCTTTCACACTCGATCAATGCCAATTTTTCTTAGTATGTCTTAGTTTTTATAATAGATGCACCATTAGTGGTCTTTTTGTTGTCACTTCATGAGAATTTGAACGAATCTGACTTTCATTTTTTTGCATAGAAGGTTCAATTTTAGTTACCAAGGCTGAACCATTTAGAGTCGGTGGCTCAAGCATTGTGCTCCAACTTTCTTCTGCCCCAATTAGAGGGATCATCTCTTCAACTGAACGTGTTTCTGATAGGAAATACTTGAAATCAAGTATTTCCTATTCACTTCTTGCAACAACTCTCCAAGCAAACTGCTGTTCGGAGCAGGAAAACAGTGAAAACAGCGAAAAAACTGAGAGAAAACGTAGGAAAACAATTGCGAACGCTTGTATTCCACTAGTAGATGCAAACAACAAGCAAGATACAATTTTCCTTCAATTCGAGAGGAAGGAAAAACTTTCCAAATCTCTAGCCATAGCCTAGAGCCCAAGAACACAAACCCTAGATCTCAAATAAAATTCAAATTCAAGACGATCCCTCTTCCCCCCTATTCCTCCTAATTAATCATGAAAGGAGGATTACAATTTACCTAATTACCCTTCTGATTCAAATTTTCCCTCCAAATATTGGATTTAACTCCAAGTGGGCCCCATTGGAGTTTCCGCCCCCTCTGTTGCTTGGCTTCCGCCGGCTGTAGACCAAGACCGGTCCAGGTTGGACCGGTCCAGCCGGCCTAGGATGGCCCGGCGTAACAGTTTCATATATATATATATATATATATATGGGTTGCATCATGGGCTTTTGAGTAGAGGTGAAGGATAGAGTCTCAAATCTCCATAGTACTAGGAACATAGATGAATCACTAATCTATGGCCCTAACTTACTTTAGAAAACTATTACATTCCGGTCTTTAAATATTGGATCGCCTCTCTTTTATCATTTACCTAGAAGGTGATTAAGCCTCTATTTTTCCTTCAAGTATGTTTTGATAAATTGTTACCACTTGAGGCAAATTTTATCATTTAACCTATATAAAGATCAAACATTCTATAGATCTCCAGTCACTTGATGTGACTTTACCTCGTCAGATTGATTTTGTGTTATTTGACGCCATGATGCCTGATGTTTCCATGGGGATTGAATGGGGTTACAAATCTTAGAATAAGGAAACGAATTGAAAAAGTGAAGTGGAAAAAATCTAGAATTATAAGAGAGACGAAGTTGATGCGGGTCTGGAGAAATACTACTAGAGCAGAGGAAGGTTGTTGCAGTTTTGAAATAGATACGATTGGCGCGACACTTAGGGTCTGGTGGTCTGCAACTAGAGAAGATTGTGATAGGATCATATCACCACAGGAAGTCAACATGAGGTGATTAGCACCAGACGTCAATATCAAGAAGATATCATTGAGTTGAGTTGACAACCAAGAAGGGGGAAGTAAAGATGAAATTACAAGATCGATATTGGCGTAATTGACATCGATGACAAAATAAAGAAATGGTGGAGCACAGATAAATGTAACATTGAGACTACTCAAGATATAAATGTATCTGAGAATGGAGAGCGATATCCTGATGACAACAGACTGATGAGAACAAAGATCATCAATATCAGGGAGATCTAAAACGGTAATGACAAGTGACAAAACTGTTAAGGCTCTACATTGGGTGATGACAGCCAAGTTACGAAGGGTGACACCAATGAAAACCAAAATTGTGTTGTGCGATGAAAGCCAAGATAGAATAGGATATCAGACAAAAGTTCAAGGTTCTGATGCACATATGGAGAACCAGAATGAATTATTTCCTATTGATTCAAAAGATTTGAAAAAAAGTAATATATAGACTAATCCAGAGATAAAATAAGTATACCATCCTAAACCAATACAACAACAACATCAAGCCTTTGTTCCACTACGTGGGGTTGGCTACATGAATCCTTTATAGTTGTTGATGTAGAACTATGATGATGACAATGATTTTATCAAGGGTTTGCACAACTTATTGATTAGAAGAATAAAGAAAGCTATTAGCAATTAAAACAACGAATCAAAACGTAAGAGGGGTCACGCCCGTTTAGGCTAAGTTACATATCAAAAGATTTGAAGCTTCAAAATAAAGTAGAAAATAACATCATGTCAAGATAGTAGTCTCAACAAAAATCCCTAGTCTAACAATAAGAGTTAGAAACAAAGAACAGTAATCAAATTCCTACATTTACTAAGCTTAGCAGAATCGGGCAGACAAATCCTTCGTGATTACAATCAAATCACAAGAGAAAGTTAGACTAAAGAAATATGAGAAAAGGGAAAAAGTAGAAAACCTTCATCAAGGATCGGCGGCAATTCTCCACTCGACGATTTCAAGTTATTCTTCAATTGCTTCAACCAAGGTGTCCAAGATGCGATCTATGTAATCCTCAACCGTATGGTCGATCCTCGGGTTGACGGCGAAGAAGGTTGAATGGAGAATATGCACGAAACCAAATTCGTCGTACACAAGTCCGTAATCAGTGTCGGGATCGGCCATTCATGGATGCTAGATGACGATGTCTTCCAAAGATGGCTAGTATTCTTGATCGTCGTTGAAGAGAAAGAAGTTTCTCTTCAACTTGAAGTAGGGATGAGGCAGGGGGGGTCAGGACAAAGAAAGAGAGCTACTAGTGGAGTTCAGAGTATGTTGATGGAAAGATTTCCCTTCCAAAATCTGAAATAAGTTTCAGATTTTTTAAATTAGAGAATAGAAAATTAAGAGGGAAAATTTAAGTCCTAAAATCCGGGGAGGGAAATTAATGAGGGAGAGAGGGAGTGGAGAGAGAGAGGGGCTGCTAGGTTAAGGGGGCCGGCGACATGGTGAGAGAGGGGTAGACTTGGGATTTATTTCCAAAATCAAAGATGAGATTTTGGAAAGTATTCATGAGGTGGGGCTTTAGGAAATTTCGTCCAAGAGGGGCTTGGGGTTTTTGAATTGTTTCCAAGAGTGGGATTGGGTTTTAGGAAATAAATCCAAGTGGATTTAATTTGGGGGGGGGGGTGGCTTCAAGAGGTTGGGATGGGAGGAGATTGGGGGTTTCCTATTTGGGGTTTAGGGATTAGGAAAGAATTAAATTAACTCCAATTTAAATTTGAAATTCAAATAGGGTGAATTTAGAAACTTTCCTAAAATAGATTTAATAATTTAAAAAAGATTTTAAATTACAAATTGATTGAATTTGAATTCAAAATCTGTCCCAATTATTCTAATCCAAATTAGGCAATGGAAATCAAAGAGGAAAGGGGGCTAGGGCCGGCGGGTGGATTGGATTCGGGTATGGGGCCGGCGGCTAGTTGGGCTGTTTGTGGAGCTCGGTCGAGTAAGGGGAAATGGCTTGGGGAGGGAGAAGCGGATTGGATGCGATGATGGCCGGTGGTGGTGGTGGGAGGGGGAAAAGAAAGAGATAGGGAAGAAAACCACGAACCCGACTCGTCTAGGAAGGTGGGTGTTACGCAATTCTCCCTCTCCTAGGGATTTCACTCCAAACTCTCATTAGAAGTCAAACAAGAGAAACGAAAATTTTACTTGATCATTCATTCCCTTCGAAAGAGAAACAAGGGGCTATAAATAGCCTCGTACATAAGACTCAAAGTAGAAAAGACGAAAATGCCCTCAGGGCTTACATACAACATCCCTTAATAAAAGGGTAAAACGGGAAATTAAATAAAACAAATACAACGACATAAGAAAATACATAAAATAAATCAAAAGTACAATGACTCAATCGTGGCCGTATATCGGCGGTCACGCCTCTGATAAACCTTCCATGATCTGATGTCCCCATCAGTTGTATGCATAGGAGAACCTTTCTACTTTATACAAATATGCCTAACTATAAATCCAAAACATACAAATATGCCTAGCTATAAATCCAAAACATCCAAATATGCCTTTGACACAAAAATCATGTCATGGATTTCCACTTTAGCAACCATTCCTTTCAACCATAAGCCCATGGTTCTATACTTCCTTCTATATCACCTATGGGTTCCAATAGTTGCCATAGTCTTTCCAATCATAGTATTTGAAGCGACTTGGAAGCAAAAACAACAAATTAGATAAGAAGAAATTGCAATAACACAAGTATGGGGGATGATTTTTTATTACTCCTCCAACAATAACGAAAGATGCAATTGATCTATAATGTAAGAGCTAGATCGGCTCTCCCACAAAATCTAGTCGGCATTAGAAACAACTTCAAAAAAGAACTACAGCAAACACAATCTCAAAATGAAAGTAAAACAACAATTAACCATAATATAATCCTTCCTACTTCCCTCCCAAATCGGAATCCAAATCAGCACTCTTTCCCTGAATAAAACATTTCCTAATTCAAATCAACCATCTTTTCCAAAATTAAAACCTTCATAAACAGTTCCCCTTTAATTCCTTCTTACATAATGAATAATAGCTCCACTGGATCCACAAGAAGAACCAAACTTCCCCCTCCTGTTGCCCTTGGTTCCGCCCAGCCACATGGCTGGTTCGGCCTGGGTAGGGTCAACCAACTGGGCTGGGCGTATCAATATTACACCAAAGATTAGTTTGAAGTCGATCATTTTTAATATTGAAAACAGAAATCCACAAAAGATATTCACGGTGAGGTAACTTCTGGTATGATATCACCAAATGTTATAGCGACAACATTTTTATGTAAGTTAAAAGTTTAAAAAAATGAAAATTTTTAGAAGACTTGGGGTTTATGATTAGTAGAACTAATATCAAGTAAATGATAGGAAATTTAGTGTATGTGAAATTGATAATTCTTACACAATATTGTTAGAAAATTCGATAATACATAGGTGTGATAGATTTAAGTACCTTTAATTTATAGTATTAAAAAATAGAAATACAAATGAGGGTATAACTGCATAAGCTAAAGTTGGATAAAACAAATAAAAGAGCAACTCAAAATTACAGAGTGATAAGAGAATACTAGGAGACCTAAAGATTTATTTTATTAAACGCAATCAGATTGATTATGCCATATAGTTTTGTGTTAGATAACAAAAGAAATGCTAACAACTATGTTGAGTGAAGCGAAAAAATAAGGTGAACATGTGATTAAATTAGGATGGATGGAGTTGAATACAATTATATTAAGTAAATAACTAAGGTAGCATCTACGGAAGATGAACTAATGGAGCAAATAGAGAAATGGACTAAAATGGTCTCTTAATTTTTTATGAAGGATCAAAATGGTCCCCAACTATTTTAAATGATCATTGTGGTCCCTCAAGTCTTTAAAGAGGAATCAAATTAGTCCCATGGTGCAACTATATTGGTTCTTTTTTAAAGAGTTGAGGACCAAAATGAACATTTGATATAGTTGAGAACTATTTTGATCTTTCATGAAGAGACAAGAGACCATTTTGATCCTTTTCTAAGAGCAAATATGTAGGTGCCTTGGGCATTTAAAAAGATGGCAACCAATGCACCAACATGATAGGTAGATAGAATAATGTTGAATGATTAAAAAGAGGACAAACCCTGGGTAACATGGCAAGAACTTAGAGGGGGAAAAAAACTCTTACAAAGGTAACATGTTTTCATCAAGTTGATTAGCATGCACCTCATATATTAAGATGCAGCATCAATCAGAAACAGAAGTTATGTACATGACTACTTAAGATTATAATTGCTAAAGAAGAGAAACACTGAAATTTACAATATCCAATGAGTATAAAAAATGAAGTAGAATAAATACCAACAGTAGTGTTCCAACATCTGGCTTTTCTTTGAGGCTATTCAGAATATCCACAAGTTGCATCCTGACAAATTTTGAAATGCAAAATTTGACTAGTTAAAATATAGGTATGAGATGAAATTAAACTACGGAACTGCATCTACTCGTACAAAATTCATAGTAGAAGGCTGGTTAGTGCTTGAAATAACACAAGGATGATGTATGAAAGGTATAACTTGATGCATTGCAGGAAAAATTAAATTTCTCAAGTACAAATAAAATAATAGAACTGTTATGAGAAAAAAAAAAGAGGAAATAGTATTAAGATGATGGCGGCAAATTATTAAATATCAATGATCACGTTGAATGCAAAATAACCAAAAGGTAATAAACATAAAAGCAACAATTGAACCACACAGGATTCTTCTACGAAAGAGCAATTAGAAATCAACTTTAACACAGAAGACCCGTGGAAATATAATTACAGAAGATATTCAAATAGATGGTAGGTTCAAACAAGGTTTGATCATTTTGTTTTGCTGAATTGAATGCAGTGGCAGAAAACTCAAAAATTGATATGTTTTCACACATCCAAAAGATTATATAGAAAAATTAGTTGAACAAAGTAAATAAGATGAACACCAATTTCCCTTTCAAAGATAAATCATATGAAATAATATTTTCTTAGTTGAAACTGATTTATTATTTTCTTTCTTAAAGAATAGGTACTAATGGCACAACCTCCACCTTCAATCACCATCTTCACTTCAAACCTTATCCCAACTACTTTAAGTCCGATTCATGAACCTTGACTAATCATCTTTCACATTAAGTGTTACATGAGGCCTTAACTCCTTTTTACACACTTCTTTGTCAAGCCATATTACCTTTGGTCTAAACATTTTCCTTATTAATCCAAATAAACTTATTTGATCTAATTATTTTATTGATGCACTTTCCCTCCACTGCACATAACCTAATGTTAATTTGAGAGGTACGAGAGGGAAAAAAAAAACTTGCTTTATTCATTACAATCTTCCCTATTCATAGATCTATACAAGATATCTTAATGAGGAAATAATAGATTACAGATTTAATACATAAAATTTCTAATAAAATCTTTCCTAAATTCGTTACTTCATTATGGCGTGATCCACGATAGCATCCCATGGATTGCTCTCTGTGATCGTCGGATCCTTTGCACCATGAAATGTTAATAATATTTTCCTCTATGGGGATCTTTTATAGAAGCAATTATAAGGATTAACTTCCAAAGATACTCAAGGAGAACAAAATATGCAAGTTTAAAAAGCAATATATGGATTAAAGCAAAATCTATGTGTCTAGTTTAACAAACTTTACCAGATTTTTTGCTACCATTGGACTGCATAGTAACACCGCTAGTCAATCTATCTTCACTTGAAAATTTTCCTCCAACAAAACAACTCTAGCTGAATATATTGATGACATCGTTCTCATTTGGAAAAAAAATATTGACATCACTAAAGTAAAACAATATCTCACAAAGATATTTTTCACAAAAGAACTAAAGAGTTTAAAATACTTTCATGATATCTACTTTATATATTGCAAGGAAGGTATTTCTATTGCCAAAAAAAAAACATTACATAATTTCTTGAAGAAATTGACCATCTTGAATGCAAGCCTATAGATTCTCCTATGAAAATCATACAATCACTGAGATCTATAAAAGATATAAAGATCCTTCAGGCTATCAACATCTTTTTGGCAAACTTATCGATCACACAACTAAACATATTCTTTACATTGGGGTAGTAAATCATCAAATGAAAAATCCAAAGAATATACTAGGAGATCGCTCTACAAATTTTAAGATATATGAAGAAATCTTCGGAAGAAGATCTAGTCTATCAGGAACATAATCATTTGATGATTGAAACATTTTATGAAGCAGCCTGTGATGAATATATTAAGGATCGTAACCTTGTATCATGGAAAAGTAAGTAACAAACGATTATACCTAGACCAAGTGTTGGAGATAAATATAGGATATAGCACATTCTGTTTACAAAATGACGTGGATAAACTCTTATAAAGGAATTTCATTTTTCTATCACACAACCTATGATCCTTTGTTGTAACAATCAAACATCCATCCATATTGCAAGAACCAAATACATTGAATTCGTCCATCACTCATCAAGGATGCAATCTTGTTAACAAAATCACTTCTCATGTATTCAGTGAAGAACAAATTAGCCAATATATTTCCCAAAGCTTTGAAACCTCCGCTTTTCCAATCTTTGTAATATTTGCTTGAGAGGAGGGTGGTGTTATTGTAGGAAAATTGTTAGATTGGAAATTAATACATCTGAAAAGTATTAACGTTAGGAGATTTGTTTTATTCAATTTCTATATATATTTACTTCTTTAATTCTTTCTTTTTTTGTATTCATCCTATATGCCTATCCAAAAACACCTGATCTCAATCAATACATACAACGATTTTACTCTCTTCCAACAATGTCAACATAACGTCAACCTACTACATTTTGAATTGCCTTTTATAAGATTGAATATTGAAGGTTTATTCCAAGAGAGAAAAGCACATGTAGAGAAAAGTCCCTAATGGGAAAAATAAACTATAAGGATGCACACAACAACAACAACAACAACAAGCCTTTATCCCACTATATGGGGTCGGCTACGTGAATCCTTTTTCTCCATTATGTCATGTTAAGAATCAAATTCTCACTTAAATCTAGTAAAGAAATGTCATTTCCAATATTTTCTAATCAAGTCTTTTCAGGTCTTCCTCTACCTTTCTTAACATAGGCCAAATCTAATACATCTACTCTCTTAACAGGGTCATCGGAAGGCCGCCAGTTTACATGACCAAACCATCTAAGGTGAATCTCTCTAATCTTTATCTGTCACTGGAGCTACTCCAACATTTTCACATATATGCTCATTTCGTATCCTGTCTCTAAGAGTAAATCCACTCATCCACCATTCCACCTAACCATCCTCATCTCAACAACACTTAACTTAATATTATGTTTCTCTTTTAATGGCCAACATTTTGCAACATAAAGCATTGCAAGTCTCACCACCATCTTATAAAATTTTCCCTTGAGTTTGAGTGGTACTTTCCTATCACACAACAAACCCGGAGCATTCCTCCAATTCAACCATCCAACTTAAATTCTACTAATAATATCCCCATATATTTTACCATCTCTCTGAACAATAGGTCTAAGGTATCTAAAATGAGTACACTTATTAATGACTTGATCACTCAAAGTCACAAACCTCCCACTAGATTTATTACTACTAAAATTATACTCCATGTATTCGGTTTTAAATCTACTCAAACGAAAACCTTTGAACTCTAATGTTGACCTCCATAATTCGAGTTTACCTTTAACTCCCTCTCTAGTCTTATCAACAAAAAGAATATCATCAGCAAAAAGCACATACCAAGGTACGTCCTCTTGCAAATGTCTAGTGAGAACATCCATGACTAAAGTAAAAAAGATAAGAGCTTAGCTTAAGGTTGATCCTTAATGAAATTCAACTAAAATAGTAAAATACTAGGTCAAACCACCTTGTGTTTGAACACAAGTAACAGCTATTGCATACATATTCCTGATAATTTGAATATAAGCATTATTAACCCCTTTCTTTACTAGAACTCTCCATAGCACTTCTCTTGGAACTTTATCATATGCTTTCTCTCAATAAATATCATATGTAGATCCTCCTTATTCTCTCCAAACTTTTCCAACAACTCTCTCAATAAATGAATAGCTTCCATAGTAGACCTACCCGGCATGAATCCACATTGATTTTGAGAAACATTAATATCACGTCATAACCTATGCTCCATAACTCCCTCCCAAAGTTTTAAAGTATGACACCTCACCTTAATTCCTCTATAATTTACACAATCTTGTGCATCACCTTTATTCTTAATAAAAGGAATCAACACACTCATTCTCCACTCATCTGACATCTTTTTAGTCTTCAAAACAATATTGAAAAGTTTAGCAAGCCAAGAAATTCCTTCATCTCCTAAACATTTCCACACCTCTTTTGGAATATCATCTCCAAAATCCTTTTCATCTCTCAGCCTTTTCAGTCATTCACCCATGCAAGATTTGACTATTTTCATTGAGCCACTCGGTGTCAATTCCTCAATTATAATCGAATAGACAATATTATAATGAAAAGCAATGCATAACATTGCCAAAAGCAAGTAAAAGGTTTGATGTCTTAAACAAATAAATTAAATGGACGAGTTTCGATGCAAAAATAATGTTAATAGTAAATAATAAATAGCTAAGTCATCCCATATTATAAATATAATGACATAGAAATACAATTCAAATAAAAGCAGTAAATGCAATCTTAAAGATGGCAAACCTTGTCAGCTTGCAAAATTGGATGCATAACAGATAGTCAACATGCCATGCGGATGGAAAAATATTCCAGATATCCTCATTTGTTCGTAATCTCTTCTTTATCCAAGCATATCTCCTTTCAGTCTTATCAAGCTTCGCTAGTTCTACAAAAAGAAATTAAAAGCAATATATATAAAGAGACGTAAAATTTGAAAATCAGTGTTTCAAGAAGATAAGATTAATAAGAGGCTTTCCCCCAGATTTTCAATTTAAAAAAAAAAATAAAAAGGGAGGGGGGGGGGAGGGGGGTCATTTTCATACCTAATAGTCAACCAATCACCTAAAGATTAATGCATGTGGGCTTTCAATAATATTTGGAAAATTTTCCCAGGTTTTAATTATTAATGCCCGCGTAAGGAAATTTTATTCAACTTCTGCAAGATGTTATTCAATCCTATGTACAAAAACATAAATTCTCCCTCCATTTGGATTTAAGTATTATAATCATCAAAATTAAGATCAAAACCGACATCATTTTTAAAATTATTAAAGCTAACAACAACAACAATCATCAAGCCTTTATCCCACTACATGGGGTAAAGGCTATATGATCATTTAATCACCAATCTGATTCAAATCATTCAATGGATGGTTAGAATTTACCTTAAAGTCTTCATGCTATCCACTTATCTTATTGCTTTTCTAGAACAATTCTTCACTTTAATTGCTCGGTCTTTAACTCTTAAAATTATATCATCGTCTAGATCCCTTGTCTTGTACAATAGATCCATGACATAAACTGATCAAAACTACATATCGTTGTATCTATTAATAATATTGACCGCTTAAATGTACATTAGTATTGAGGCTTTGTCCTACAAATTATGAACACCTATCTTCTAAATTTTTTCTCCATTATTTTAACAAATATCTCACTATTTAGAATTATCATCTATGAAAAGCATATTCCCAAACATCTTATTTTGAATATCTTTGTAAGTCTCCCATACCAATCCAAAAAGATACAACAACAACTACTACTACAAGCCATTATCCCACTACGTGAGATTAACTACATCAATAATTTTTCTCCACTATTCCTTATTAAGAGTCAATTTTGAACATTAATATAATCAATAATGATAAACCATTTGATCATTACACAATTACTTCAAATACTAGAAAATTTTCATATGTATATATATATATATATATATATATATTATATGATAACTTCACATACTTTTGAAACACGCCTTAATGGTATCTTCTTATCCTTATATGTATCTCTATTTTAAGATTATATGTCATTTCAAGATCAATAAAATTTATTTCTTCGGTATTAATACTTTCTTTCAATTATCATAACATAAAAAAATCGATTTCAATACAATAATTTATTTTAACATTTTTCTTTGAACTGATCTACATCCACAACAACTACTATAAGTTCTGCAGTCAAATTTCTTCTAAAATCACCTTAAATTTTTTTTGCCAATTCTAAGTAAGAAAAAAAGTCAATTAGTGGTTTTGTGGCTATACTTTTCAAAATAATTAAGTGATATTCTCATTTCTTAAAATATGCATTTACTATTTCAAGATCATAGGTTATTGTGAAATTAAATATGACTAATCCGATAAAATTTTTACCTCCTATTCCATATTCACCATGAATACTATCATAAATATTAGGGGAAATAAAGAAAGAAATCAATTCTATTACTATGAAAAACATAAACATCAAAATTATTCATTTTATTCACCTGCGCCATCAAAAATCTGCCTGTAAGATGTTAGTTCCTTGTTGCAAAAATGTTTTACCAACTCTTCCCTAACGGATGGCTCCAATGCATCAACAACCAAGCAAGCATCTGAAAGCTGCTGCAGTAAATTTGCTTCTTCCGTCTCTTTTCCAGTTCCCAAACTTCGAAAAAAAAATTAAGTTCACAAATACAAACTACAAAATTTAAACAATTCAAAGAGAATGTTCTTGAGTAAACAAGAGTATATATCAGAACAAAGAAATAAAATTAGACAGTAAGATAATGACTTTATTTCTCGCAAATCATCATCGACATCAAAAGCCTCATATCACTTACTTCATCATCAAAAGCCTCATATCATTTACTTGAGAAATTTTTAGCCGTCTTTACCGTTTATCAGCCTTCAATCACTATAAAGAGCATATCAAGAGACGAACATATCAAAGTTTTCGCTCGTCAAAAATACAAATATTGTACATTGAGATAAGCAAATTAGTAATCTGAAATTTTTTAAAATATACTATTCTAATTGTTTCTATTTTGTAATTAAGTTTTAATTTTAATTCATCTGTGTAATCATGTCTATAATGGTGCTGCCAATGAGAATGAAAACATGCACTCTAATACTATCATTCCCTTGGTGTGGTTTGAATTGTTGGATAAATTAAACAATGATTTTAACCCCTTGATATACATTCTAACAAAATTATCTTTATCAATCCAACTAAAATCAATTTTCTTTTAGGGACTAGTTTCCATTAAGTACAAATTCATATAGAGAGATATAGGAAGATAATGAAATTAAATCTATATTTTAAGAATTTTTAAATAATTAAGGCCATAAAAGAAACCTGGATTTTAGAATTTAGTAAAATCTTAAAGTATGTAAATCATCACTAGTAATCTTTTAGTCTTTTAGGTTAATTTTCTATAAAGAGGTTGTTCATCCATTCAAGTATGTCATAGTTGCATGGTTACATGTTTTCAATTTTCATTATTATCTACTTATATAGGACAAGTTTATAAGTCAAAATTAGAACCCCTTAAAACACATATTCACATCTAGTTTTTATTACTTGTTTCATATTATTGCAGGATTTTATAATTTATTTGATAAACATAAATGTTTAATGTTCTTCAAAAGATGCACAAAAAACTTACTGATTATGAAAATTATAAGTCTACTATTGATGTGTAAGATCCATGTAAAATTCAAATCAAATGAAAAGATAATGATACGTCTAAATCCTAAAAGGCTTATTATGGGGAACTTTAAAAACTAACCACAAAAAATAGGACCATACAAATCATACAATGCAATAGGATAAATACTTACAAACTGAAAATTCAAAGAAATTTTAATATTATTTCAAACTTTAACATGTTTAATTCGACTTTCTTTCATGAACCTAATACCAGTGATGTGAATTCCTCTCGTTTTATCCCATATTTGTGAATTCACATCAAATATTATACCAGGTGGGATCTACTCATCAAGTTCTAGAAGCTATTTCATATATAATGATTGCATCCGCTATTGATGTTGTATATCACGGGTCTCTTAAGCCTTGGGATGATAGATTTAGTTTTGATGATTCATGTTTATCTTGCAAGGAGCTCATAAATTTTGCCTAGATTGGCATGGAAAATGCAAAATATTTAATTCCTCGGAGCTAAAATTTTCAAGCTAGGCAGAATGATGCAAATTTGGAAACTATTTCCTAAGCTTTTGTTGCTAATGATACAAATCGAAATTTCTTACTCATTTCAAATTTAAAATCAAGTGAGGCAAATTTCATAGTTGTGTGATTTACTCAAATCGTCTCAATGTTTCTGTAGAAACATTATATGGGCCGAAGACATTCATGAACCATTTTTCTTTCTTTCTCATCAGAGGGACTCTAAAACCAGCCATGCAAATTAATTCATCTCCAATAATTGAGCATCGAGAGAGTGAGTTGCGAGTAACAGAACATGGAGAAGAATCGCAGCTAATGTTTTGGGCTAGAGCAAAATCAGGAGTTGATGATAGAGATAGTTAGGCAAGGAATTAGGAAGGCGAGTAGAGTATAAAACAGGAATAGAAGCAAGCCAGACATAAGATGGGAACCAAAGTGGAAGTTGAGGGGCTTCAAATGCAGAGGAAGCAACATAAATGGGTAGAGCCGAAGGCATTGGAAAGAAACAGAGAGGGTGAGCATGAGCCAGCTAGCAAGTAGCATACAAGAGTGCGAGATTTTTGAATGAGTGGAAAACGATTTTAACATGAGAAAGATAGACACGAGGAAAAGCAGGGAAAGTGGGGAAAGCAGGAGAAGAGGGGAGCTACTCGCATTAGCTGATGAGCTGATGAGGGCCAAGAATAAGCGAAACAATGATTCCATGAGTGATCGTGAGGAACAAGTGAGTTACTCCATTTTTTTCATTTTTTGGGTAAATAATGTGTTCACTTTTTTTTTCTTTTTTGTTTCTTTTTTTTTTCTCTCTTTGCAATCTCTACTAATTATGCTAGAATGAAAGAGATAGCATAAATAATTTTATGGAGAAAGAAAATCTTAAATTAGCTGGAAACTTCATGATTCTCAATAATAAATGATGTTCTCAATATGAACTCTAACTTACATACCAGTTAACAATAACTTTAACTATCTAAGAAATAAATATCTGAATAATTGCACAAACAAAAGCTTCACATAACAACATATAAATAAGCATCTTTCACTGAACTTCTTCTACACATACAGTAACAAATATCATACCATACCTCGAAAAATCTGAAAATACATGTGATTTAAGTATCTTTTTGATGTTCTTGAACTTCTCTCGAAGCTCTGCTATTTTTGGTACATCTCTATAAGCTTCGAAGTGACTACACAGTTGATTTACTGCCTGGAGAGGAAGTGAAAACCTTAATTAGAGATGAGTCCTTTTCAAGACAATTGAAGAACAACATAATAGCGCATGAAAGTGGATTGAATATCTCTACACATTCCTTCCAAAAAAAGCAATGTTTCAACATGTACCATGATAAACTCCGTATAATATGAATTCAATATTCACATAAAAAAACTTCTACTTTTCCTATATTCTATAAGTTACAACAAAATACATGAATCATGAACTTCAGATTTTGTGTGTTTATACATCATATTTATGAGAAATACTTCTTTATCTATCTAAACATGCTATATTAAGAATGAATTTCAATTAAATAAATATAATGATTTAAATTTCATTTCATAATCCATATGTTCTATTCCAAATTGCTTAAAAAAATTCATATAATGCTTGTGATTATCAATGTCCATTTTACTGCATGTCCTGTATTTTACTAAGATATGCTCTATATTGAAAGAAAATAATATGCAATAAGAAGATTAAATGAAATATAAACAAAGCACAAAAAGGTGACGACACTTAAATGGTTAAAGAAATATACATAATAGAAGCAAATAACCAATAATATATCCATTCATATGTTGAAATGACCAATTCCAATGAATTGCAGCTATTTTGAGGATTTTCAACGTTACAGAAATTGTCCAAAAGTCTAGGCATATTGATAACTAAGAAAAGCATAAAAAGCGCATCAAAGTTACAAAAATAAAAAAAATTGAAACCAACGCTATCAGGTCTCATTTATACAACCATTGTTGCAAAGAAAAATTTTGGTTTAATTTTTTTACATCATGATCCATTTTGACAAAATAATTGATGTGGACATCCACCAGAGATTTCGACGTACTTACCATCGGCAGAATCGTAGATCGACGGCTACGATTCATAGTCTCTATTTATGATGTTTTAGTGCATTTTTTTAGTTTTCTGTTTGTACCCCTATGAGCGATGTATGTCATATTGTAGCCTGAGGGTATTTGTGTGATGAGGACATCGTCAGCGATTTCGGCACGTGTACCATCGGAGACGCCGGAGACCGATGGTCACGATCAGGAGTTTATATTTTGGGTCATTTTATGTAGTAGTTTATTTTATTTTTCAGCTTTTACTGTTTTACCCTTATAGGTGGTCATTTGATATTGTAGCCCCGAGGGCATTTGTCTTTTAGTTTTTGTTTCTTTTGGCCTATTTATAGGAGGCCTCATGCATTGTACTATATGATGAATATTGATATGAAATTTCAACTTTGATTTTGGATCTCTTTGTGAGTTCTCGAGTGAGGATTAGCCTAGGAGAGGCTCAAAGCAATACCCAACAGCCCCTTGGTGGAGCTCTTGGTTTCTCTCTATTTTTCTTCTTCTTTCCTTCTCCCCTAGCCACCGGTTTTCCCCCACCACCCCCACTACTTGATCGGCGAACCACCAGCCCCCTCCCTTGTCGTTAAACCATAGATCCCGTCCCTCCTTCCTTCCGACGGCCACCCTTTCCCTTTCCTCCACCCGTCCCAACCCCCACCTAGACCCGTCGGCCAATCCAGGGAATCCCCACCCCCGACCACTCCAAATCAGCCCATGGATTTTGACTTCTCTAATTCAATTCAGCTTTCATTATTTCCCTAATTCGTTCCCCTATCATTTAGGAAATTTCAGATTTGAAATTCAAATTGAAATTTGAATTTTAAATCCCTCCAATGAAAGAATTCAATTAGAAAACTCTTTACACTTCATCAAATCTGAATTTAATTCAGAATTTGAATTAATTATTATATTCAATCACATGGGCCCCACTCTCATTTAATTTAAACACAAAATTAAACCCCCATAGGGCCGGCCCCTCTCTTCCCCTCTCTCTCCTCAATTTGCCACCTAAACGGCATTTATTTTCCCTTAAATTTCTCCCATAACCGCCGCCCCCCATTAATCCACTAATTGTGGTTAATTTGAATTTCAAATTAGCCTCTCCCATTAATGAAAATCTGAAATTAAACTTCAGATTTTCCCTCTCTTCTCTTTGTCCCTCAACCAAAATAACTCCACCCATAGCCGACCCCTTCACCCTCCCAAGTCTTCTCCCATTATCTCCTCACCCCCTCCTCACTAAGCTCAAGAAAGATTCTCCCAACCACCACCACCATCATGCATGGCCGATCCAGAAGTCGATCATGGTTTCTTATTTGATGATCAAGGACGAACCAACGTCCTTGAATCCCCTTTCTTTGACGGAAACCTTGACGTGGATTCTTCCGTGGAGGATTACTTAAATCGCATCTTGTTCGCGCTAGTACCTTCCATCGAGGAGCATATTCTTCCCGGACGTTGGATGCTCACTAGTCATCCCGTGGACTACCCGCCACCGGCTACCTCTCCAACGGACTACACTTTGGGCGCCATTTGTCTCCTAGTGGCATCGCTCGGTTCCTCTCAATCTTCCTCCATTAAAAGTGCCACCAACAAGAGAGTGAGTGAGGGACCCAAGGTGAAGAGATCTATTTGTTAACCGTGGATTCTTGTTTCTTAACCATAACATTGTCTTATTTATTTTATGTTGTTCATTTGAGAGTACCATGTTATTCTAGTTGTAACCCCATGCTTTACATAGTCTATAATTGATGATTCCGAGAACCTGATTTGGGTAAGCACTAAATCTATAACTAGCAAAGTTTTAATAATCTTATATTAAAACCCCAAGCAGTTTTTGTTCCATGCATACGTTTTACATCATTGTGTCTTTTACATTGTGTGCTTTGGAGGCCTATATATGAAGGCAGAAGGCCTAGTCATTGTATTATTTTCTAATGATGATTATGAATGATAATTCCACTTTCTTGCTAGATCTCTTTGTGAGTTCTTGAGAGAAGAAACCCTAGGCGAGGATGAGAGCAATACCCGTCATCCTTGATGGATTCCTAGGTTCGCGGTTCTTTGATTTCTTCTTTCTCTTTTACCTTCACACCAATTCCATTCCTCCACCAACCGGCCTCCTCTTCCCATTTCCCCATCCCCTCCCAAAACCGAAGCCCCCTTTTTCCATACCGCCGGCCCCACCCGCCGGCCACCACCCCTCTCAAGCCACCGGCCACCTCCCCAACCCAACGGCCTCCCATTCATCCCTCCTCCCACCGGCCAAAATCCCCACTCCCAATCCCACCACCGACCACCCCTCTTCTTCCCCACTTAATATCGGTTTAATCACCATCAAGACCAACCTAATTTAGGCTACATGATTTTGAAAAGCTTTCATCCAATTTGAATTTCAAATACTTTCCAAAAATAGCCAAGTTAAATTAGGAAAGTTTTTCAATTCAAATCTAATTTAATATTAAATTAGATTGGAATTCTTATTCCTTTGCCTAAAGTGGATTAATGCATTAAGAAACATTAATTTTCCTCCCCATCTCCCTTCTCCTCTAAGCATGTCGCCGGCCCCCCTATTTGAAACCTCTCTTATTTCTTTTCTCTCCACTTTGACATTACCTAAGTTTGGATTTGAAATTCAAATTCATAATTCATAATTCCCTCCCACTAATTAACTCCAAAATCTGAATTTAATTTCAGATTTCGTCTTTCCTATCTTCCACCCCAAACCCCTATCCTCTCCTCTCCTCCTTACCACCGGCTCTCCTCTCTCTCTGCCGCCCTTCTCCACCTCACCTAACCGGCGGCTCCACCAAAGAACCATGAGGATACTTTCAAGCTCATGGATGGCAGATCCGGAAGTTGATCACGGATTCGTTTATAATTCTCAAGAGGAGATCGACATCATTCAATCACCTTTCTTCGATCCTGGATTTGGATCCGAAGGCACCGGCGAGGAATACGTGGAGCGTATTCTCTTTACTTTGGTGGACGTCATCGTCGAGCAACAACCTACAAGACAGTGGAAGAACGCAGGACGACCACCCGCCTCTCCAACTCTAGCCAACTTCCCGTTGATCAAGATCACCGGCCTCCTCTGTCTTTCAGTGGCATCACTTGGATTGTTGACATCCCTCCTCCGTTAACCCTACTTCTAGAGAGTGAGCGAAAGGGAAACTCGAAGGTGAAAGTTCTATTTGTTAAATGTCGGATTAGTGTTAATTGCATATTTGTCTTGCTATCATCTTGTTATTGTCTTGAATCGTTCTGTTAATCTATCATGTAACTGCATGCTATAAGCGAGTCAATAACTACGAAAACTGAAAATCCTAACTTAGTGAAACACTAATCTTATAAATTCATTGCTAAAACAAATTTCTTGATAAAATCCTACAATTCCGTTGTATGTTTCACATCAATAATACAAGAGAAGTTTGCTAAGAGTAAAAAAAGAGAGGTATTGATGTGGAACTACAACTAGGGTCTTGCTGATTACAGTTGTGTGACTCCCTCCCCTAATCCTGTTTGATTCACTGTTTTGGAGGTAACTTTAATTCAATTCAGCTCATAAATTCCCTTTGGTTTAGATTGTGACTCATCCATCGCGAGCCTAATGTGGTGTCATCCATGCTTCTATGATCTGTCCTGCATCAGTGTATCCTAAATCATTCATAACCCTTATACACGATCTTTATTGCATGCAAACCTTCAGCGACTTTGATCTAGAGTAACAGGATTTCCTTCTTGCTAGTCATGGAATTCAGTCCTTGCTGGTTGATTGTATACTGTTGTTGATTCAATTCAGATATTTGAATGCAATTAAGAGGAATATTATGATTATAAATAGGGAGATCTCAAGTATGTTAAAAAATTTGAATTAATTTCTACTTGAACCAACAGATTTCTGGTTGGATGAAACTCTTTCTAACCTGCAAGAATTTTCACTCAAGTCATTTTATTTTGCTAAAGTGATGCATAGATTTACCATTTTGAGAGCTCGTATCCTTTTTCTTCCTTCTATTTCTAGTAATTAGTTTATATTCCCAAATTGATGCGACCAAAAATATAGGAAAATTAAGATTGCAAACAACTATACGTCTTCCTTTCCATAGACATTACAATCTTAAAATAAACACACATTACAACTTAAATATATTTTTGAGAAGAAAGATACAATTGAAGGGTTACCATGGAGAGAAGAAATAGATAAGAAGTCCAAGACAAAATATAAGAGGGAGGGAGGTAGAAGACAATAGCTCATAAGCTATTACAAAACCCTCAGATTTTCTTTCAAAAAATTATCACATTTCCATCCTTATAAACAGCAGCAAAACATCACTATAAATAGAGAAAAAGGAGCCAAAAGACACACAAGGCAGCCGCCCAAAACAGCCAACCAGAACAAAAGAAGAAAAGGCAGCAATTAAGGCACGGCAGAAGCCCACCCGAACAGCCAAGAAATCGGGAAAGCCAAGGGACAACAACAGAAACTGAACAGCCAAGGCCAGGGGAACCGGGAAAGCCATGGAACAGCAACTGGAACCGAACAGCCAAGGCCAGGGGAACCGAGAAAGCCAGGGAATCGGGACAACCACATAAACCGAACAACCACCAAGCAGACAGCAGCCATCCGCCCCCCAAATCAGGCCAAACACAAAAGAGGGAGGGGGGGCACTTGCTTACATCAAATGTATTCATATTATCATATATGAAAATCACTAAAAATGTGGCACATTCCCTCGAACTGGGTGATTAGCTTGAATGTGGCAACAGCAATATATTATGATTATGGTTAAATCTTGAATACTCCTCACTCATTTAGCCTGTGAGTTGTGTGAGCTATAAGGCGCACTTGATAGAAAATGAAGCTTTTTGTTAGCCAAAGTCAACTTAAAATGAGCCCTATTTAACAAGCATCCACCAAAGGTTTACTAAGTCACCTCAAACAATGCATCGCATGGTTGCTTAAAAGAGCCTTATCTAAAGCTAAGTCAACTATCTACAGTGTAGACCATAGTCTATGACAACCAAGATGGCATGACCATAAAATTTTAATTGGATTTGTTATCATTCTTACCTCCCTCCCACCATCCATGTTGAACAAATATTGGTAACACGTTTTGTACAATTCAAATTAATCCTACTAAAAATAAAACATCATGGAGCTGAGTAGTAGCCTTAATTGAAAGTGTTCTCTAGTAAAGAAGAGGCATAATTAACCATAAAGACTTGCGTCAATGCGAAAACTTCAAACAAATCATAAAGCTCTTGTTATAGGGTGAAACTCAAGATAGTGACTTTTTTTATATTCAATTTGCCTTCAGAAAAGTTTTAACACGGGACTATTTGAATATCAACAATGCATATGGAAATTTTTTAAGGAGATACAATAAAGATTCATCTAAAAGGTTTTCTATATGAACATTTAAGAAATTATCAACTAGAAAGATGAAATCATCTAAAGCCATACAACAAATAGGGAAGAATGCTAACAAGTTAGAAATATTAAAAAATTAATATTACTTGATTTTTATTGTATCTTATTTGATTTTATATCATGAACAAATAACTAATGTATTGGATTATTCTCTTTTTTCATATCCTCCTTTAGAATTCACATTTAACACCATTGGTAAAATTCTAAGATTAGTATGTTAATTTTATTCCTAAAGATAATATCGAAGATAAAATTTTGTCCACTACCAATCTTGTTTATCAAGTGTACTTTCTATAGCAGACAAACATAGGTTTTATATGTTAATTCATCGATATCTAATATCTATACAAGAATTGAAACACTTAAGCCTAGATCAATGAGTTGAATATCAATTGAACATTTTTTTGTGATCAAAAGTTTCCAACCCAAGAAGATTGATTCAAAACACCTTTTGTTAGGATTTCCACGATGACACTAACATTACCCCATCCCTTGGTCAAAGTCAATTTCTTGTTTCAAATGAATTTTACTTCGATTCAATTCTCTAAATTCCCTCAAGTTCAATTTGCGGCTCCCATGATGATCGTCCCCCATGCCTCTATCTTGAGTCTTCCGCGATCTCACAAATGCATCTACCTTGCAAGTCTTTTGTGGTCCTCCATGCGACATTCTATTGTGGATCCTCTGAGATACTTATCAACCATGAACCATACGCAACGTTTACCTACTCCTTGCACTTTCAAGTGAGAATATTTCCCCCCTACTTGTTGGATTCGAATTTAGTTAATGATTTATTTCTACAATTTGAATACAAATATGAGGAACCTTGTGATTATAAATAAAAGTTTTTTAGATCTTGTTGACCCCAATGCTAGTGTCGGGATCGAGTCGACCGCGCAAGGTGAATTTCGAAAGCAAAAGAGCACGAAATCGCGCATAATTCACCCAACGTGTATCGACCCAAAACCCAAAATCGCCGAAACGACCTCCGTTCGCGAAACGGACAGCGCCGATGCGTCCGGAGCAACGGAAACATCTAAGATTGACACCCATATTGCTGGGGGTCGCCGGTCGGCGAAAAATTAAATTTTGGGCGCGCGAATCGAGACGACGACTTGTGCGAGCGGCGACGCGACGATCATCTCGATGCAAGATTAAAAAAAATATTTTTATTTTCGTGCAGTATAATTAAAAAAAATTTAGAAAAAAAAAAAAGAAAGGGAGAGAAAGAGCTTTTTAAATAAAAAAGGTTTTTTCTAAATAAAAAAATCCCAAAAATACCTAAACTATCCCTCACTTAAACCCTCATTCCCTCATATCTCCCAACCGCCCCTCTCTCCTCACTCAAGATCATTTTCACGCCTCCAAGCCGCCGGCCTCTCTTCCTCCAAGCTCTCCAAGGTCTCCCACCGTCGCCACCTCGATTACTGCGCACCCAAGGTAAAAACTAGTATTTTACATTTCTGTGCATGAAATAAGTACTCGTGACCGCTTTTTTTAGCGGGCGAGGAAACTTAAGTACCCGTGACGCTCTAGCGAGCGGGGAAATTCGTATGCATGAAACTTAAGTACCCGTGACTGCTTTTTTTAGCAGGCGGGGAAATTCGTTATTCATAGAAAAATTATTTAATTAAGTACCCGTCACTGTTTTTAGGCGGGGAAAATGCTATACTTTAAATCTGTGCTCAAAGACCCCGTGACCGCTTTTTTTAGCGAGCGGGGATTGGAACTGCGGCCGGACACCTACCGTGACTGCCTTTTTTGGCAGGCGGGAAGGCCATACACGCTCCGATGCAGCCCCCTACGCGGGGACGATGCCGGAGTGCTGCCAAAATTTTCAGCAAAACCTATAACTTAGAAAATTTAAAAGAGATTTAGAATCCACTTAAAAGTTTTAAGTTAAGAAAAATAAATAAAATATACGACACCCTAGGCTCCCGACACTGAAAAACAAATACAAAAGAAATATAAATCAATGTGAAATGCAACATATAGTGAGTCTTCAAGGGAATTAGTTGTTCGCCAATAGGTAGGAATCAAGCCCCTTCCTCCTAACTCTTGACTTGCACACCTAGGTCCCTCACCAAAAGCTCCTTACAGAAATGGGATGGGAAGAAATGAGTTGAAACCCCCTCCTATTTATAACATTGAGTTTGAATTATTCGCGGGCCCCACTAGCCTAGGATCCCAATGCTACAAGACAGGGAAGGTACACCTGTGAGCCCCACCAGCCTAGGATCCTTTGTTAAAGGACGGAGAAGATACACCTGCGGGCCCCATCTACTTAGAATCCTAAGATGCCATTTCGAGGCTCTGGCATCGGATTCCTAGAGTATTCACTAGTAGGTGAAATGCCAACGTAAATACGTGCGTAAATACGAAAGTAAATACGAGTTTAAATACAAGTGAATACGGCTGGTAATTATCTTAAAAGAAAGGGGGGTAAAAATAGAAGTAAAAGTAAAAAAGAAAAATTAACTTTCCTACAAAATATTTTTGTGATCATCGTAAATACGTAGGAATCCCCACACATCTTCAGTAATTTTCTGATTGAACACCTTTGTGAGAAGATAAAAAATGTCCGTCGCATTGCAAGTCACGGGCACTCTGACTAGCGTGCGCGCTAGCTGTTAAAGTTAGACGGCTCGTACAGCCAGTGAACATATGTCTTCAAAAAGAAACAAAATAACGCACTTTTATGTGTCACGATTTGTACCATCCCTAATTAAAGTAGGCATACCACCACTGGAAAGTTTGTCGCCTACGAACAAAAGTAGGAGATTCGTTAGTGCACTACAATGCCCCTACAGAAAATAACAAGTAGTGCACGACAATTTACATGTACAAAGCAGCAAACAATTCAATCCATAAGCTGCTACAACCCGCCACCGGATCTGCAACATTTATGCAAGCAGACAGAAGGCATCTACAACCTACAACTCATCGCCACCAGATCCGCAATACTCGTACTAGCGGACAGAAGGCGTGTACAAGCTCTCAAGTGAAAAGTTGTGTGCATTATAATGACAATTACTTACACAACTATAATTATTTCAAAATACCCCAGCACAAGTGCACCATAGCTTGTATACACATAGGTACACAAAAAGGTATGTCAAATCAATGAAATTCTAAAACACCCGCATGGGCCCCGGCGAGCGTGTTATTAATACACACGTGACGCCTAGGGATGCTACGCGGGTCAACAAGTGAATTCAAGTCCGAATCCGATCCTTCTATACGGATCAATAGAAGTCGACAGGGTTCGGACCATCAAACAAATATACCCGGTTATGACGATCAGTGTATTTGTTTTAATACATTCATATTAGGCCTTCAAGGCCTATAATCAAGATAATTCACAAACAAAAACACAAAGCCTACAAGAAAATCGATCCTCGATCAACAGCTTGGTCGAGTTGACAAGATTCAATCAAATAAATAGAAATGACCCCAAACACCCCGATGATGGCCGTGTTGAATGTGAATCTCAACCGGAGGGGTTAATCTCTCAGATATTTTAAAATATCCTAAAGTTTCTACAAAATCCAAATTCCACAAAAATTCAAAAAATCATCAAGCTCTAAGATATTTAAAAATTGAAACAAATCATTTATCGCTTAAAGAAAAATTCATCCACCATCCGCAACAGTTTGTCGGGTGGACAAATCAAAATTTACTTCAGCTCACAAAAGAGCTAAATGCCTAGTCGAAAATATCACTAGGATCCATTCTCAAACAATCTCCTGCCAGTAAGGACGTGGTACGTGTCCTCTGACCGGCGGTTTGCAGCCAAATGGCACCGCAGGATAAACGGTTATGACTCGGGGCCCTCTGAATCGAGTGGTTTTGCCGCCAAATGGCACCACGAAATACCGGTTATGGCCAGCGCTGTTACGTTTCTTATTGCCATTAAATCCTTGAGATATGAATCAATAGAATATGATCGATAGGGCATAAAGCCCTCTGTCAGTAAGGTGGATTCAAATTTGTCCCCTTAGACAAACATTCAACCCAGGTCTACAAAGTCCCCTTGGACGAAGCAACCCATGACTGCCAACAAGGATCCTTCTATCAGGTTGGGTCGACTACCTCCTCTGACTAAGTAGACCAGGGACCATGATGGCCCGGGACGACGGAACCATGGGATCTTGATCGGGTCTATCATCCATTCCCCCACCATCCGTTTTAAGTGAAAGATGGTGAAATTTCAAATCTTAAATATCAAACCTTCAAATTCTCAATCCTTTCAAAATCTTCAAATTCCCAAATCCAAATCCATGCTGCTACTATATGCCAGATAACACGCATTTATTACGTATCTGATCGATGACTAGCCTTAATCGAAAGTTCTCTCTCGTTATCGGGAGGGGTAATTAACTATAGGGGCTCGCGCCTATAGGAAACCAAAACTCAGATCATAAAGTCCTCGCAAAATGAGGGCGTGTCTTATCTACAAACTCATCTGCCTTCCAAAATTTACCCCGGAACTTAATTCCGTTAAAACTCCCTCGCCGAATAAAAAGAAAAGCGAGCGGAGGCCGGGGCCGAATTTTTAGAGCCCACAGATCTGTAAAAACATTTGATCTGATTTCTACTTTGAATAAAAAAATAGCTGGATTTAAATTCTTTCTAATTATATAAAAATTTCAGGACAAGTCATTTTCTTATACTAGAATGAGGCATGAATCTACTATTTGATGATCTCGTCATTCTTCTTGTTTATAGCATCTAATTTACGGTAATCAATATGGAGTGAACGAGTTTCATTAAAATTGATATAATCTAAGACTTCATTTTCAATTAAACATATGACTTTCATGCCTCCAAATTTCTATGCATTATTTCTTATAAGCAACTATTAAATTAGCATGTGTCAGATTTTATCGTTTTTTTTTTATTTTCATCTAAAGTAACAAAAGATTATCTAAATTACGAGTTTACAAACTACAAATATAAATGTATTAGCTTCATTTAATACGTCTCATTATAAATCTAATTTAGTATATCCTAAATTATAAGACTTCCTGCCTCAAGTACACCTTAATATTTTAGAAATATTAACTAGAAATAAATGGCCGGTTAGATTAGTGATAGAACGAAGGAGAGAAACTAACCGTGGTTGGACATACAAGAGAAAGAGGGCATTGGTTGGACAATATCTAATCTATGCTGACATGCATGAGAAATATTAATTAATGCAAAATAGTCAAAATATAAATAGAAGTCACTATAAACAATTATGTGAACAACTTTTATTTAATTATTTTGATTAGTGAATACCTTTAAGACATAATGTTTAGGGAATTAGTAAAGCAACCACAAGGGAACAATCCATAGAGTGACGAAAATTTAAACTAAAGACTTGAAATATTTCCTAGTTGAATTGAGTAACTCAAAGAAAATGTCAATTAGGAACCAAATATCATTTACTTGATAAACACTTTACCTCCAGCTGTGCAGCGGCCTCCTTATACTGACGTTTTGAGGCCATTACTTGAAGTTGCTCAACGGCTGAGACTGCAAATTCAAAGGAAAATGTACTTCTTGAAAGAGGACAGGGAACTCGCCAGAGCACATAGAATGCCAAAAACTGATGATGTGACATTAGTGTAATATAATTACATGTGAAATTAGTTAAATATGATTACATGAAGTTGCAAAAAACCCTTAACCCATATGCAAAATCATTTTCTGATTTCTTTTTATAAGAGAGAGAAGATGTGCGTTGTTGTCCAACCACTAATTGGACAAGCAGGCTATTATTTCTCAAGATGTAGAATTGCACAGTTAGATTTTACAGAGGATAATCTACAAGAGATGCAAAAACTTCAAGCCCGGCAATGGGATAACTAGCAAAAGCCTGAAGGTAGACCATGCCTGTAGCACTAGCATAGACACAAGTAAAGCAACTAAGTAGTATCGACTAACATAAAAATATTTCAACTTAGTAGGTGGCATCTATCTAGTAGAAAAGGATGACTCAAACGATGAAGAAAATTTTCTTATTGGCTGTTTTGTTGAAAGTGTGCGTAAAATATTCCTTTTACAGGAGTTTTGAATATATTGATGTTTGTTTGGATGAAAAAATGAATACAGTGTAAAGTATTCTAAATGTAATGCAAAGTAGTCTAGTTCATTTTTGAGGAAAACTAAACTAATTCAATATTAAGTGAACCAATTTCACTGCAACCAAACTACCTTCTCACCACCCCTGCCAGCCACCTCCCGCCGCAGCGGGCCACCCTCCCCGCCAGCCGACAACGTCATTTTGAACTTTACACTGCATTCACTTTAGTTCAAGCTAAACAAAAACAATAATAATTTCATGCATTTCTTTACACTCATTCAAACAACATCAAACATTTCAAATAAAATGTATTCTTTTTACTCTGCATTTCTTTTTTAGCAAACCAACCTTAATGTTAATTTAAGAGAAAATAAGAGGGCAAAACTAAGAATTATTCCATTTCAACATAAGGCATCCTATCATGCTGAATGTATATTGTTATCGGACATCCCTTGGATGCCCTTAGTTAAACAACACGGAGACCAGTAATTTTTGTACATAGGTGAACAGATTATTTTTGGTGACAATTCAGCATCAATTCTGTTTTCTCCCCACAGGCAGTGGTGGAGTATAGTTTTAGCATGGACACCAATTTATAGTTGAGACCAGCTATTACATTTAAAATGAAAGATTATGGTACAGTGAAAGGTTTAGTTTGAGTTGTAATTGGATTTGAATATGAAAGATATAGGCATGCTAACCAAGCATTGTAAGACGATGAAGAGCAGTAATCGTTGTTGTTATATGTCTCTTCGCGAAGTCAAGTTTCTTGATATCACGACAGATTTCTTGGACCATTGTTTCACTTTGTTCCGCTTTTGTCTTAATTTCATGAATCTTGTGCATCAATTCCTAACAAAAAATGCAACAAACATAGAATGAGAGTGGATTGTTTGCTACGCAAATACCAAGCAATATAGCACAATATCCATGCTGTCTACATGTGGAGGTGAAACCATGAAACCATATCAGTGGACGTTAATAGCAACTTCTTGAGAAGAATTACCGTGCTAATAGCATCAAATACATCATTACTTGTATACATTGCCATCTCAAAATTTAATACCAGTTCTAGTCCATTATTAGAAGCCAATCTCCAAGATGGAAAACTAACCTGAACAGCATTTGTTGCCGCAGCAAGATCCTCCTTGGCTTTTGTCCCAGAGTTACTCTGTGTATACAAACATACATAAATTAAATACACATTTGGAATTGAGAGCTGGAACAAAATAGCAACAATTCATCTGGGCAAACAATGGTTGCAGCATACCTGTCGACGAACAGCAGCCAATATACTATCATCCACACGACGAATTTCACTCTGTATCTGCTGCATAAGTGGTTCTACTCCAGATAATGATGCTTCTGGATATTTGAAAATTGCAATGTTTTTTTAAAGCAAGAATAAAACATGCTTCTGAGAGATAACATCAACAAATCAAGAAAGAAAGACTTATTTCTGATGAACATGCAGCAAGCTTTCAAGAATTACAGATTATTCCCTTGTTTGAACAATTGTGAGCATGAAGACCAAGATAGTCCATGCTTCATGGAAATATCAAATGTGAAACAATGAACGCTTGCAGCAAGAGAACCGTGAAAACCGTCTTATATGTTAAGTACTGAGTTGGTATAATATCGTAGGTCAGAATGCTTTATTAGGCATTACATATTCCAAATACCGGATGGTAAACGGGAAAACATGCAATGAACCCCGCACCAAAATCAAAACAAATAAAATTACTAAACAAAATAAGGAATAATGCTTGAAAATTCTTTGGTTCTTCCTGTGCAAACAATCTTCTTTTTCGATTTCTCTTCTTTTCTAAGTTTAACCAACTTCATGCTGCCCCAAAGTGAGGAAAAGTGTTGTTAACATGTGCATTAGATGTGATCATGTGAGGCAAAGCACACCAAGGAATTGCCAATAGCAGTACATATGAAATCAAGGGTGTTCCATTGACAAGCTTGGATTACATTGAGTTGGTTCCTAGCTATTTTGGGAATGTTACACTCATAATTAGTGGAAGTCTAAATCCAAAGCTTTTTCCCACAATTGCTAGACTAAAGATAGTTCTTAAGAAGTCAGTTTTATACAAGTAGACACTAGGCCAATCACAAATAAATAAGGATAACGCCAGTTACAAATTGAATTTCACACTGGGAGCTAGAAAATATTTAGTTTAATAAAGATCGTGGGTTTAACTAGAACCTGGCCTCTACCCACGGAACCATGACGTATGTTGCTTGAGCTAAAGCTCTTTAGTAGCTAAAGGTAATTAGTGGCAAGCCATGCTCTCTCTAAATTGGTTGAATAGGCTATTTAGAGTTAATTGCTCAATTATGGCAATATTAATAATCTAACAAACTAAAATCAAAGTCTAAATATTTTACTTAAAATCTCATAGTGAAGCTTGGCAGTCGCCCACACCCTATGACCCTCCCTCTCTCTCTAGATCAAGATCTATGATGCTATCAAATATTCTGTATTTTTATTTTATATTGAACATTAGTATGTTTTTTATGTTCTTTTTTCTTTTTTTTAGCTATCCAATGATGGAAGGCATCCAATGATCATGGTAGGTTGTGCTTGGGGCTTGGTAGACCTTTGGTTTGCTGGCTCGATTGGTCCTTGCCTGCTGCTGGTTCACGGGTTGGCTTATGGTTCATGATTTTGGGGCTTATGGTGATGTTTAAAAGGAGGTGGTTCATTAGTGTTGAGCTTTAATTGCCAAGTTGTTAGCTCATTAATCTACTAAGGTAAGCTCATAAGTTGGATTCATTCCCTTCTCCTCCCCTTTTATTCTTTAAAATCTGTCCTTGTCCCATGGGTTTTCGTGGCTGATTTTTGGGCTTCCTGTGCTGGTTGTTTTCCGTGCCATGGCTCATTGGTTTCCTTAGTTGGCTGTTTGTTTTCTGTGCTGGGTGGCCTTCCCGTGTCTTTGGTGCCTCGGTTCTGTGCTGGCCTCTTTGGTTCCTGCGACTACCTCTTTGGGTTCTGACTGAGCAGCTTTCCCGTGGCTGTTGGGGCTTTTTCCGTGACTTTGGTGCTTTGTTTCCAGTGTAGAATTATGAGTGGGATGTTGGCTTTTCATTTCCCTCATTTAAATTATGAATATGAAGGGTTTTGGGCTGTTTGGTTTCTCCTCTCTTGCCTATAAATATGAGATATTTTGAGAAGGAATGGAGTTCAATATTGAGAGCAAATTTGCTACAGACCTGAGGGTTCTTCTTGGAAAAGCTTGCGAGCTTGTTCCATTCTCCTTCTCCTCTAGGAAAGCTTGCGAGCTTCTCCTCTTTCTTCTCGGTTTCTTACCTCTTTCGTCTCTACGCAAGTTCCACTCCATTTGTATCCTTCTTCTTGAGCTTTGGTGGTGTTTGTTGGCTGATTTGGGAGCATTTGCTGGAGGAGTTTGGATTGAACGGCTGGACTATCTTGCAGTAGTGGACCATCGGTTTGCTAGCCCTAAGCACTTATTTTACTTAACCTACATTTTGATGCATGTGAGGAACCCGCTCTGACGGTTGTCTGAGGATAGCGTTGTTTTTATTTTCTTTATTTCTATGAATTCTCTTCTAGTTTTCTTCGTCGGATTTTGGATGTTATAGATGATTGCTACTATTTGAATCGAGTTTGGTTTAGTTTCGCCCTTTGTTCTCCTTGTTTGGCTTTTCTATCTAGTGTGCTTACATCAATCTAGATCTAGTTGGTTCAATTCTTGTAGGCTAGAGTCACAATCTAATAATCAAGTTAAACCTCAAAATCTAATTTTACACTCTTCAAATGTATTTCTCGTGATTAAATAAATTTAAAAGTGATATAACAATTTTTTGGCACCTCACTTAACTTAGACACCTAACACCTCATGCCTTGGGCCACCATATCTCCTTGATGGACCTTGGTGCTTTTAAAACACTAAGGTGACGCAATCACCCTCCTTTCCCTCTTTTGCTTCCTAATAATTTCATCTCTCTACCCCCAACTTTGATAGGTGATCGAGACTAGAACTACCGGTCAATGATTACTTCAATCGCTCTTCCTCTCAAAGTTCCACCATCTCTCTCTCTCTCTCTCTCTCTCTCTCTCTCTCTCTCTCTCTCTCTCTCTCTCTCTCTCATATATATATATATATATATATATATATATATATATATATATATATATATATATATATATATATTGTGGGTGGGTTAAGGTTGTAGTCACCATAGCCCATTCACTCTCTCTATATTTCTAAAAACATATACATACTATCACAGATTAATAAGGATAATTTTGTTCTAAAAAGGTACATAATGTTATGATGGAAAGGACATGATGTGTCATCCAGAACATGATAATAAAATGTTAGGTTGCATAGAATCATGGCATTACTAAATAAAGTTTTGAAACTAAACGGACAGCTACATCAAGTGTACCTTCAATTTATTATGTGGCTATAATCATGAAAAATAACCAAGGAATAAAAGTACAACAAATTTACAAGGTATTAATCACCATTACCCAGAACCTTAAATATTTAAGGTCAGCTATGAGGTGTTCATCATAAATATAAGTTATGATGGAAAGGACATTATGTGTCATCCTGAATTCATGATAATAAAATGTTAGGTTACATAGAATCATGGCAATAGTAAAAAAGGTCTTGAAACTAAATGGACAACTAGATCAAGTGCACCTTTAATTTATTATCTTGGCTATAAATATGAAAAATAACCAAGGAATAAAAGTAAAACAAATTTACAAGGTATCATCACCATTACCCTGAACCTCAACTTAAATAGTCACAAAAGCTATACTTGGTTACTTATTTTTTGTGAATCCATAAAGAAAATTAGGGTGTAACAAGCTCAAAGGAAGTCTATTACACTAAAATAGAAAGTTCGAAGAAGTTATTATATAACTGCAATAACCACACCAGCCATGAAACCAAACTCACCTTGAAGATTTGCATTTGCATTAATTAATGAGCTTAAAAGAGTAAAAGTGAGTGCAAACTTGTATGGAGTCCCTTAAGAGAGACCTCCCTCAACAAAATAAGAAAAAAGGAGGGAAGGCTAGTACATGCTGTGCCAATCCATACATAAGAAAAACTGTAAAAGTACAGCCAAAAAGTAAGGAAAAAAAAAAAGGAAATTGTGGCCCCTCAGCTGGCAAGTTGAGGTCCCTCATGTGATGGCATTGAATGCTAACAGAGTAAGCTAGAAACCAAACTCACCAGTAGGGAACATCTGGTTGATGTACTCCAAAGCACTAGACTTGTCCATTTCACAAAGACTGACCGATACCAATTTTTTCCCAATCCAAATATAAAGGAACCTGCAAGAAGAAATAGGTAAACATACAGAAAACCAGTTTAGTGAGTCTAACAGGATGAAGAGAACTAGTAAAGCATTGAAAGTTTACTAGCTGAGTGCTTCATATGGTAGCTTAAAGGCAAATATCACAACAAAGGAAAATTAAACCACATGAGCTGTTGATTAAAACCCAAGGAAATTCAACTATCTATATACCATCCACAAGATGACACACTCATAAGTTAGATGTACACTTGAGTTGTTGAACAGATTTCAGAATCTAAATCCAAAAAAAAAAAAACAAAGCAAATTCACATATCTCTTTACTGTAGAATTTTCTTTGAAATTTATAATAGGAAGGAAGTTCATGAGAACAATTTTACCTGATAAGACCAATCAGGCTACTGGAAATGATAACAAAGCTGCTTGGATTCTTGCATAGCATGTGTCTATTAGAGTAATTTGTCAATGTTATAAGATGACTTCTACTAATTTGCAAGTCTTCAATGATGACTTCAACAAATTTACAAGTCTTCAATATATTTTTCTCTTATTAGCAATTGTTTGGCATTTGTTAGTTTATTAGAAGCCAACTTGGTTCTATTAAGTCAAGCCATTCTTATAAATACCTAATGTATTCCTTTTTTTCAAAACAATGATTGAAAAATGCAAATTGGGCTCGTTGTGGACTTTTAACCAACTTCTAAGGATTTTCTGGATTGTGCCATGCTTCCTCTCCTCTTCAAGCATTTGTGAAAGCTATGAGAGACCTAGTTTCATTATTGTAAGTTACTTCTTTCATGCGGCACTACCCTTCTTTCAAGTTCACCGCCCAACCTTTCTGCATGAAATCAACCTCAAAGCTCCCTGCCACCACTACTCCTAGGCTACACTACATTTTGTATCAAAGCCAACTCTACCATGTACTATGATAGATTTCAAAGAGCCACATGAAATGATTTGAAGTAAGGGAACACCATCCATACCAAAAGAGTGTAGTTTTTTTACTGTTGCAAAAAAGTTCATTTTCTTATGAGAAACCACTTCTACATCTAGTATGGGGGAGCATTTGGGTTACAAATCCTTCCCAGAGAAGTTTGGGCTATTGAAAAAAATATTGAAGTGACATAGGTTATTCAAATCCCTTCCATAAAAGTCCTTTCAGAAGTCCAAATCATAACAAAAATCTCATAAAGGTTCAATCTTGAACTGATATAGGTTATTCAAATCCCTTCCATAAAAGTATGGGTTACAACAAACTACCCTAGCAAGGTCTAGGTTACAAAAAATTACAATGAAAAAGTTTTGAGTCATAAAAGTCCTTTTGCAAACTCCAAAAATCATAACAAAACTCCCATGAAGGTTCAATCCTAAAAATCTCTCTCAAATTAATCTAGGTTACAAATCATTATTGTGAAAGAGTTTAGGTCATGGAATTTATTTTGGAGATGAGCAGATCAGAACAAACTACCACATGAAGGCACAGTCATAAAAAATCCTTCCCCAAGAATTTTGGGCTATTAAAAAACATCCTAATGAAATACAAGTTATTCAAATCCCTTCCACAAAAGCTTGGGTTATAACAAAATACCATAGGAAGGTCCAAGCTATAAAAAAATATCATGAAAAAATTTGGGTAATAAAAGCCCTTTTGCAAAAGTCCAAATCATAACAAAAACCCCATGAAGTTTCGATACTAAAAACCCCTCTCAAATTAATCTAGGTTATAAATCATTATTAGGGAAGAGATTAGGTGAAGAAATTTATTTTGGATAAATCCGGATCATAACAAACTATCACATGAAGGCTCACTTGTAAAAATCTCTCTAGGATAAATATGGATGAAAAAAAAACTACCACATGAAAATCTAATCACAAAATCCCTCGAGTATGAGTTCGATCTAGAAAAAATATCAAGAGGAGGTTTGGGTCATTAACATGCCTATTAGAATTCAGGTTACAAAAAACTATCCTAAGGGGACCTAGCTTACAAAAATCCCTCTCAAAGAAGATTGGGTAGCAAAACAATATGGTGGGTCTAGGTCACAAAACATTACTCTTGAAGAAGTTTTAAGTCATTAAAAAATTAACCGAAGAAGGTTGCGATCATAAAAAACCCTTATGGATTACAATAAAATACTATAGTTAAATCTAGTTCAAAACAAATTTCCCCTTAGAAGTTCATGGTACAAAAAAAAACCATCTTAGGGCCAATCTCTCCCAAAGCAGCTTAGGTTATTAAAATTATCCCAAGAAGTTTTGGGCCAAAAAAATCCCTCCTAGAGAATCCTGGATAACATAAAATCTCTGTGGACTCCGAAAATTCGTGCCCAGGCTTCTTCGTGTTTTTTTTCTGTTGACAAGGAGAGTTTTAATGAATTTAGGTTTCAGGTAAATTTTCAAAAGGCATATTAGATTTTAGATAAGACACAACTCAAAGATTTCGCCCTCATATTGCAAATACTTTTATGATCTAAATTCTGGTTTCCCATGAACGCATAGGGGTGCTAATTATTGACCTGACTAGATAACACGACCTGAACATGACCAGGAAAATCTAGATTCGGGTCGACCCAGTTAACAAACATTATCTATTTGAAAAATCGGGTCGGGTCCGGGTCAACCCACTAACCCATATTTGACCCAATTCCGATTGCGCACCCATGTTCCCGCACTCGCATAAGCTCAGCTACACTGCCTACACATCCACACCCGCACCCAGCACCCCCACTCGTACCTTACACCTGAGCTCGCACTCCGCACTCACTCTCAAGTCACACAACTTACACCCTTGAATCACCCTTGCTCGCTCGTGTCACGCATTTCGCACCAAAGCTCGGCCCTGTGGTCCGCACCCTCGTAGGCCTGCTACTTTGCTCGCAATCCGGGTTAGCGGGTCAAGTCATGTCAACTTTATAACCCCACAGATTAGGCCCGAGTTTGAATTCCTAACCCGTTTGACGAATTAGACTAGATTCAAGTTGTATTAATTGAAGGCGGGTTAGTTTCAAGCTGGATCTGAACTACCCGAAAACCCATTTTGACACTTTCGATTAAGGCTAGTCGTTTAAATAGGTCACAATAATTACTAGGGTTTAAATTTGGTTTTAGATTTTTGAGTTTATGATTTAAAATTAATCGCCATATGCTTAGAGTGGGTAATGTGGAAATGAAGATGGGCCCGATCAATATCTCATCGTTCGGTCGTCTTAAGCTATCATGGTCCTTAGGTTACTACTTGGTCAGAGGAGGAAGTCAACCCAACGTAACAGAAGGAATTTTGTCGGCAGCCATGAGTTGTTTCGTCCAAGGATACCTTGTAGACCTAAGGTGAATGTTTGTCTAAGGGGGTGAACTTAAGTCAACCTTAGCTAACAAAGGACTTTATATCTTAAATAGTGCACCGTATAATTTATTACTCAATAGAGCTTTTAACCATTAAGGAACATACGGGCTTTGATCATGACCGTAATATAACAGTGTCATTTTGCGACAAACTTATCCAGTCAGAGGGCACATGTCACATCCCTGCTAATGAGAAATCAATTGAGAATGAATTATAGTAATATATTCAATAAGACATAAACTCTTTACGAGCTAAAGTTATTCTTAAATTTATCACCATCGTCAAATAATTACATAGAGTGAATAACTTTGTTTTAAGTTATTAAAAGATTAATTTTTTATTTAAACATTTAGATTTTGATAGATATTAGATTTTGAAATTTTAATAGGCTTTGAGAATTGACCCCTCCAGTCGAGATTTACATTCAACGAATCATCAGGGTGTTTGAACACTTTTAGCAATTCATGAAACATTCTCATATCTCGCATTTACTAGCTTAATGTAAATATCGAAGCACATGCAGAACTTTGCATAACGTATTTTGCACTTGTAAGACGCTTTATATCATGCATTTTGCATATTTGTTAATGTACATGTCAACATGTTATTTTTCTCTCATGTGAAATGCATAGTTAGGTATGTTAAAATCATAGATTACACGTAAGTTCATTTTGCGACAAAATTACCCAGTCAGAGGACACATGTCACATCCCTTCTGATGAGAAATCAATTGAGAACGAATTATAGTAATACATTCAACAAGACATATGCTCTTTATGAGCTAAAGTTATTCTTAAATTTATCACCCTCGTCAAATGATTACAAAGAGTGAATAAATTTTGCTTTAAGTTATTAAGGGGATGTTTGGTTGCCTGAAAAAAAAATGCAGTGTAAAGTAAATGTAGTGCATTTCAAATACCTTGAGCTTGTTTGATTATCTGCAAAATAAATGCAAAAGAATTGTTTCTCTTGTTTGGTTATGTAAATCCAGAGTAGAGTAAAATCCTTTTTTTTAATAATTTATTTTGACATTAAAACTAGTGTATTTATAATAATTAGTATTATTTGATATTATAAAATAAAAACAATGTATTCATTTATTGCATAATATTATTATAATTTTTTTTATTATAAGATATAAAAAATATACGAAAATATACTTGTTATAGAGAGCAATTTTAATTTTATATTCTTTAAAAATATTAATTTTTTTCGAGTAATGTTTTTTATAAAAAAAATTTGCTAAAAATTAAATTTTTAAACAGATTTAAATTCCACGATTTCGACCATATGAGCCTAACTTCAAAAGAAATTGCAGCATTGGAAAAACAAAATCAATATGAACAGTCACACATGATCATACAATATGAAGAAGTTTCATAACTATGAGAACTTGAAACCACACTAACATCTGAGGTGTCCTATATATATATATATATATATATATATATATAACATCTCATTTATAAAGACTTGCAAAATAATATGTTTTTGCTTCATAAGGAGAATGACTAATGCTAATGCAAGCACCACAGCAGCTAACACCCCCAAGACTGGCAGAATCAAATTAGTGTTGGCTAAAACAGAAGGTTGGACTTCAGACAGGAAATTAACAACTCCAGCATCATGCTTGAAAAGGAAAGAACACTAGGTTATCGAGTCTAATTGGTGCTCTGCGAAGAAATATTTTATATGGTTTGCAATCTAAAAAAATAAAGTAGCAAGAAAACTATTATAAACAAAATTTTATATAAGATTATGTAACAATCTTTATAAACAACAAATACTTTTTTTAAAAATATGAAATAGTCTAGTGGAAGTGGAGACCACAAAAATCTCATTCAAAAACACTTTGAGATTTTTATTCACGCTTGAATGATTAGAGATTGGCGAAGAAATTGTATTGATTTGTAATTTATGGCATACTACTGAAGAAAAAAAACATTCAAAAACACAAGAACATGAACTACTACAGGTAAAACCTCTCCGCTTCATCATGAAGGAGACGGCGGATAGCTGCCGGAATCGGTCCACTCTGGCAGAGGCGGCGACGTAAACCATTCCCCAGTGTCCGATGCTCTTATAATCAACTCCTGTTGCCCGCCGCTGAATAAAACGGAGGAAAATAACTCGCCGACGAAGAATCTCCCATCACCACCTAAGAACCCAACAATTCTGCAGACGCAACTGAAGAACTTGAACTCATAAATTGTTCTAACAGCACATTTGGAGAACAAAGTATAGAGAGTGAAATAGTTTTAAGTGACTCATATCACCGATCGGTAAAGGAAAACTTCATCATCTTCCCGCAAATACATAAGAACGAATCCAGGAAAAATTTCTAAAGCGTATCCATAGGCCTCGCATCTCTAAATCCTTTAGATTACAAATACAGGAAAAATTCTATAGATGAAATTTAATAAGATAACTCAAAACTGCTTCAATTCAGCGAATCATTCAAGTGGATAGAGGACCAATTAGGTAAATATAAGCTTCAATCCCCTTGAGTTGAAATGAATTGAAATACCTGGTGCAGAGGAGGGCGGACAGGTCACGAAGGAAGCAAGAGGAGTTGGCAACGGGTCCGGTTCCGGTGTGCGGACGGCGAAGGGATGAACAGGTCTCCTGGCTGCGGCGAAATAGGGGTTCTCCTCCTCCTGCGAATTAGAACTTCTGTTCAGAGTAGAGAGCCGGAGAGAGAGTGGGAAGAATGGAGAAGAAGAGAGAACTTATAAGTTCTGCTTCGAAGAAACGATTGGGCAAGGCTGATTGTCGGGGGCGAGAATTTCTAACCCGCTCAATTTGAGCGGGTTTGGAAGTCGCACGATCGGGGTCCGTAATACACCCCTAATTCTTCGAACGAATTCTTTATGTTCCAGCTCTAAATAAATCAAACATCTTAATTTAAGAAATGCACGTTTTTACATTACTTTACCCTCCTAACTCTCGGTACCAAACAGCCCTTAAATGATTAATTTTTTATTTAAACATTTAGATTTTAATAGATATTAGATTTTGAAATTTTAATAGGCTTTGAGAATTGACCCCTCCAGTCGAGATTTATATTCAACGCGACCATCATCAGAGTGTTTGAGCACTTTTAGCAATTCACGAAGCATTCTCATATCTTGCATTTATTAGCTTAATGTAAAGATCGGAGCACATGCGGAACTTTGCATAACGTATTTTGCACTTGTAAGACACTTTATATCATGCATTTTGCATATTTATTAATGTGCATGTCAGCATGTTATTTTTCTCTCATGTAAAATGCATAGTTAGGCATGTTAAAATCATAGATTACACATAAGTCATGTTCATAATCAATTATTTAATGTCATTTTAAATGGAGCGCACAATTATGTTTCATATAAATTATCAATCTAAATTTTCAATATCATGGATAGCGAGCAATCATTTGGAAGGAAAACACCCTAGTGATTGATGGGGTTATGTGCTTCCTAACAATGCCTTCACATCTCATATTTTCATGTCTTAGTTGCTCATGACCTACAAATTGGTCACCTCTCATACTCTCTTTAACTAGCAACATTCTTCTTGCTACAAAATTTTCACTACCCTGTATGCTTGCTCCTGCACAAGACTCGGCCTGTCACAATCTCCTCATGGTCCCTTAGCTTCACATCAATTTAAATGTCGTGCTTTTTCTCATATCCTACTTTGCAACATATCCTGAATCTTATATGTCATAACTTTTATCCTACTTCTCCAATGATCAACCTTCAATCATGTGCACTACATTGATACATATAATATGTTTGCACTCCTATCATACCATTGCTTCTTAATGCTTGCCTAGCCATCACTATCATTGTTTACCACAACCACTACAACCCTTATTGCCTTTCAAAGTTTTCTTTTTATGCACTACCCAGATAGCCACTCAAAAACCTTCCGTACATCCTCTAACTGCCTTGGGCCAAATTGGTTGCTTACTACGGGTTATATCTTTTTTGGAGATATGATAGCTATCTTTCATAATCCATATAAAAAATAAAAATAAAAACTCAATGATACTTCAACACTTATACGATGTTGGCATGTTGCTATGTTGTTTTAATATGAAAGACTTTATCTATATGACACATATGCTAACAAATATTTGCTTCTAAAGGTTATATAATCATTAGCTTAAAAAAACATTTAAATTTATGTTAATTTGCAAATACAATTATTGCAAATTCATCTATCTTTTAATACACCTGAGTTAATTATCTCATCTTCATATTGAAAGTGAATTACAGCAAGAGATTAGACCCTGCTTTTTGTAGAATGCATTATACGAATTAGCCTTAATTCAATTTTTTTATTATCATGTAACTTGCATGAATTGATTTATGGTAATGAAATATGACTTCTGAATGCATTTAATTTCTATTGTTAATATGGTAATTTGTTCATGTCTTTTCAATTAGTCTATGCATCCTGGAATTACATCTTGCAAATTTATTTTACATCATCGCATATAGATAGTTTGGTCTTAATATCATCATGATCATTGGACTTTGCAAAGGATGAGTATTTTGACACAAGATTAAAATTAATAAATTATTCCGTTCATTTTTCTTTTTTGTTTAAAATTTGTTTTTTTTAATTTAATTATGTTAATATTATCTGTCATTCAAAATTTTGGCAACCTCCTGTCATATCCCCTGTGTTGGGGTCATCGGGTAGGCATTTGTTTTTTGTTCTTCCCTTAAAATTTTGCAAATAGAATTAAACTAAGAAAGGGAAATTATAAAAGAGGGCTATAAACATGTATGCTCATATCCTCCATTAGGATATCAAAAAACTCTCATGGATTAGTATACCTATCCCTATCTTCAAAACACCAAACAAAATTACATTGTAAAGCCCTTTGAGCACAAAAATGGGCAGCCCCATTGAAGGTCCTAGGCATGTGCAAAAAGACAACCTTATGAAACAATTGCAACCAGTTGAGATTGACCCCAAATTATGGCTGCAAGGTCGTATTTTGTTCTTCCCGGCCAGATCAAAGATACAACGAACGCGGGCTCTACTGTGCCTATTGTTGAAATAAGAAAGAGAGAATTTTATACATTTTACTGAAGAAAGAGTGATGACAACAGCAACAGGTCGAATGGCTGGGGTGATATGATTAGAGATTGACGATGGGTTAGACGTGTCACAAGCTGGTGGCGGAAGCGACAACGATGTGTGGGGTTGTGTTGGGTGATTGAATTGAGAGTGAGGCTTAGTAGGGTCGGGGATCAATCAAGTCGAGTGATTGAGTAACAACGGAGACACTTGGATGCTGGTGTGGGAGGCAAGACGCACGAGTGAGTTCAGAGTCACGGGAGAGGGACGAGCGGGTTTGTTGGGTCTTGTATGTGCGATCAAGTGAACAAGAGAGAGGGAGTCAGGTGAATGCTTCTTCCTTGCGTGCAGCCACAAGAAAGGGAGGTTCGGCGGGATTCTACTGTCTTTGAGCATGCAGTACAGAGAAATCAAGAGGGAGAGAAGGCTTAGGTTGGGGTTCCTATGTGTGTGAGTTCGAATGAACTAAGAGGGAGCGCGTGCCTTCGAGTTCGATTCTTGCATGCAGTAAGTAAAGAGTGAAAGAGGGCGAGCAGTTTGGGGGGTTTTGGGCGTGCTACTTGGTGAATATATGAGGGAGAGAGCCGTTTTGTCTGAGGCGGTTCCTACGTGCAGGAAAATAGAGAACAAGGGAGCGAGGTTGTGGGTTAGTGGTTGTAGATTAGTGGTCAACATTCTCAAGTTATAAAAATCCCTCCTAGAGAAGTATAGGATTAATTGAACCATCCCACGAAGGTTCATGTCACAAAAATCACCCTGGAAAAGCCTGATGCAAAAACAAGCCGTTCCTGAAGGGATATGGGTCATAAAAACTCCTTTTAATCTAACTCTGAGTTTGGTCCAAATTAAATAAATAAATAAATTGAAAGATATAAAGCAAGCATCATCATACTATGTAGAGGCTCATTGATCTCAATAGATCTACAAATGCATAGTGGTGTAGATAAACAATAGAAAGAGGTACAAAAAGCTTGTTCGCCACTAATCTACCTGGAGATGGGTATCATCATTTCAATACCAATCAAGAGGGCCATCAAACATGCAAGCATACTTCTTGGTCTTCTCAAATATGGTACTTTGAATAGCACAAATTTGAATCTAAATTTAACGCCAACCAGTGTTTGACCAAATGATAGTAATATTCATAAGGACCTTTGAGTGCTTAGCAAAAATGCATGTGTACCAATTGCATGTTATTTTAATTACCAAAAAAATTATAATTCAAATGATATATTTATTTCATCTTATTTAAAAAATATCAATTTAATTGCATTCAAATATCCTTTGTTCAGTATTGCCTTCCTAAATCGTATTAACCAATATTGAATATATAACTTGATTATATAGAGGAAAACCAAATCAATCTAAATCTAATTGCTTTTTTGTTCTTCTTTTTAAAAATAAATGGTTGATCTTGCTTATTATTTAGTCCATAAAATTCAACTATCCCTCTACAATTGTGATGCCTAACAAGCCTGTTAAGGAAACCAATTAAATATAAGTTTAATCACAATTTTTCCCAATAAAGGGCAAATAGCTATTTATTGCATGGATGAAACTTTCAGCCATCTATATAGTTATTTGTTACCTGCATTTATTTTAAGATTAAAACATGTCTATCACAACAATCAACTTCAATTTAACCTACTATAATTATGCTAGTCAAACAAAAGTTACATTGAAGTGTAACTCAAAAAAATAAAAGTGGTATATGAATGAAGTGAAAAAACTAATAAAATATGATTTTTTACTCTCTTGATGAGAGGATGATGAAATCTGTTAAATTTCACTAAATGGCCAGTTAATGATTACAAAAAACCTAATTCCCACCGCAAGCTGCTCAGCGAAACTCAAAACATCTAATAATAACGCTCCAGATAATATGATTTATATCCATAAATTGTGTTGGAGAAACACAATTAAAAATTCTGGAAACTAGAAAAACAAGCTTTAAAACCAATAAAATGAAGCAAATGATAAATTAAAGTGTCCACAAAAGATTCCACCGCATCACTAAATATGATAAGTATATCATAGGGGTTTGTTTGTTTGCCAAAAATTCAAAAATGTGTTTTTCAAATTAATCAATTAGTTGAATGCATTTAAAACTAACAACGATTTCAAAAATCACAAATTTCCTCAAAACTCCTGTAAAAATTATTATGTCGTTTTCAGATTCAAAATTAGTGAAAGAGGGATCAACGTTTTATAACTAGAAGGAACCAAATGAGACCTAAGATCAAAGAAAAAAAAACTCACTATATATGAACACAATATCTATGTAATGTCCTACAAAATACAGTTTAATCAGCAACATGCCCAGCTACCAAATGATATAAAGCAAACTATTGATTCCAAAACGAGACGAATTTTGTACCGCACAATTCGAGGGGTAGCACTTCAACGGGACGGGCGGCGTATCAGTGCGACGAGCGGCGAGTACGACGGGAGATAACGTCCAGCAGATCGGCGATAGTTAGCGGTGAGTTCAATGGAAGGGCAGCGGGTAATGGACGGAAAGGATGGAACGGCGAAGGGGTGAGCCTACGGGAAGTCGGTAAGAGGACATCAGCGGCGATCTATGGGAGGAAATGGCGGTGAGACTGATTGCGCGAAGTAGACTACGCATTTGAGAAGCTTTTTTTTTTTTTTTTTTTTTTTTTTTTTTTATACACCTTATTTTATGTTATTTATATATCTAATACTTAAAATTTTAATATTACATATGAATCATACATAGAACAAATATGTGTATATATAATAAAAAATTAAAATTTATAAGATAGTATAGGTGATAATAATAAAATGTTTTTGTGATATATTTGATATTAAAATTTTATATAAGTGATAATAATATAATATTAAAATTTTAGATGTTAGATATATAAATAACATTAGATAAAGTGGTATGTATGTAAATCTCTCTTTTTTTTTATTGTTCTTTTGATTTTCATTTAACCAAAATTTTATAATTTATTAAATTCAGGTTTGCTAAAAAGGTTTAATAAGATTTAAATAATATTGGATTAAAATTTGAAAAAAAATTTGAGGATTGTTGAAATAAGATTTTATCAAGGAACACAATTTAAATAAAATTTTAATAACGTTCAATAAAATTCAAATATGATTTAATAATATTTGATCGCAGTTGAAAAAAGATTAGAATATGAATATCATTCAAATCATACTATTTTGCTCTGATTATCTTTAATAAATAACTCATTTGAGTTATTTTACAATGTATCTATATATACTTTACACTTCTTAGGTTAAATATACAACTAGGAGTATAATATATAAAGTAGTAAGTTAGTTGAAGCTATTGATCTCATGATAAAAGTTAAGAGATACCCCTTGAACAAGTTATTCAAATCTCCTAAACTATAATTTTCTAGGGCACTGATTTATCAATTTTTATTGAAAATGGTTGATTTTAATAAAAATGAGGGAGACTCTATTAGGTTAAATATTGGAGGGAATAATGTGTTGTTAGTTTTCCCTAATCAATGTATTGGATCTTCGAGCACTTGCATTAGAAGAGGAATTTGGAAAAATAGTTAGAAGAGATAGGTTGCTAGATAATTGCTAGGATGGTGCCAAACTACCAATAGCTTCAAGCATACAAACTTTGAGAAAGCATTTATGAGAGGGATCATGTGTGGAAGCTAGGTGTAATATATTTTGAATGGTCACTAGTAAGTATGAGTCTTAGAATGATGAATATGGTAGGAAGTGACCAACGTTTGGGATCTAAGAAGTGAAAATCTAAGGTGTGAAAGTTTCTCTGCGGACTCTGACGCCACCGGAGTGGACGGCGCCTCGACATTCAGCTTTCTCGGGTCTTTTGGACAAAAAAATATTTGGGCATGCGCTGTGCTGCCAGAGATGCACAGTCGCAGCATCGGGTCTCAAGTGAGATTTTTCTGAAAGATTCTTATTGACCTCGATTTTAGTTCGAGTGCCCTCAAGGGCCTTTGATCGATTTAATAAAGCCCTGTAAAATCTAATTCTAGCTCGAATTGAGTCGAATTAGGCTCGATCGAATTCAATTAAGCTCGATTAGTCCGCCTTAGCCGCATCGAGTTTGTTATGATTCGAGTCGTCATTTTATTTAAATTTAATTATGTTAATTTGAGCAAATTAAATTGAATTCTAAATTGACCAAAATCAGATCTGATTTTGGGCTTGATTTTAATTCAATGTGCTTAATTTATTTATTTTATTTTTTTCATACGAATGAGCTTAAATTTATTCTTAAATCAAGCAATCAAACCATGACTAAATCACCACAATTCCCTCCTAATTAGCCTTAGGATGAATCCTAGCCGTAGATCTAAGGCCTTGATCATTTAAATACTCTTTTAGGGCTTCATGAGAGGGGCTGGCTTTTATTCTCTCCCTAGCAGCTCTCAACCCAAACTTTTTGGTATGAGAGCTCTTCCAAATTCTCCCCACCTTCTTTCACTCAAATCTACCGGTCAAACTCCGTCGGCGACGATCCTCCGGCGAGATCAAGGCTAGAACGTCCAAGGCCTCGATCCGATTGATCTAGAGTTCTTTTGTTCGGGATTTCAACTAGAGAAACATACAAGGACAATCTACAAACTCAACCGTTTGAAGACCTCGAAGATCTAACGGTTACCATTTTTCAAAAAACTTTAGACTTAGGTCACAACACATAGATATAGATAATTTTTCATATACCTCATTTTAGAATGCAAAATCTCCCCCACGAATGCTCTTCATTCGTTTTACTCGTGTTTAAAATTTCATAATGTTTTGTTGTCTCGATCGAGAGAATGAATCTTTTTCTTTCATTTTTTTTAAAGATTAAAAATAAATTTAAAATTATTTTCATATCTATAAAAAATACATATAATATATAATTTTCTTCATGATTTTATCCTCTTTACTTTAAAATTAAAATTATTCTTAAATATCATATATATTTTAAATTATTTAATTAAATATAGTTTAAATATTAAATTAATATTATATTAAATATTTTTTCATTAATATGTTTTAAATAATTATTTGAAAATATTAATTTAAAATTAATTTTATTTATAGTATATTATATGTTATTTAAATAATTTATATTATTTAACATTTAAATATTCATTTGATATTAATATTTATTAATTACTTTTAAAATAATAAAAATAAATATTTATTTATGTTATGTTACTTTTAAAATTAAAAAACCTTTTTAATATTATTATTATTACTATTATTTTAAAAAAATATTAATTAGGTTTAATATTATTACTATTTTTAAGTAATTCTTAATTAGGTAAGCTATTAAATGTTTAAATTATTAATTAATAATTAATTTAAATACTTTTTAAAATTATAACAAATTATTTTAAATAATAATTTTAAAATATAAGAAATTATGTTAATTATTTAAACTTATATTAATAATCACTTTCCTTTTTTAAAATTATTCAAATTAATTAATTACCTAAATTACTTAACTAGTAATTAATTAATTTAAAATTTAAATACTTTCTAAATTTATAAAAACTAATTTCTCATTAATCCATTTTTGAAATATGAAAATTATTTTTTTTATTATTTAATTCGAATTAATATGAATTACTAATTTTTTAAAAATTATTTCAATTAATTAATTAGTAAATTGTCCAAAGAATAATAAATTAATTTAAAATCTAATAATTTTATAAATTTGTAAAAAAAATATTTTTCTAATTATGTTAACATATCAGAGATTTATTATTATTATTATTATTATTATTTAAATTTACATTAATAACTATTTCTTATTTTAAATATTTTTCTTAATTATTAATTACCTAATATACTAAAATGATAATTGATTGATTTAAATATTAAATACTTTCCAAATTTATTAAAATTATTTTATTAAATTATTTTCAAAATCAAAGATTTTTTTTATTATTTATATTCATTTTTTTGATTTAATAAATATTACATATTTTAAATACTTTCCTTAATTATTAATTATTTAATTAATAATCAATTAATTTAAAATTTTATTATTTTCCAAACTTATGAAAATTATTTTCATTAATTATCATAAATATCAGGTTATTATTATTATTATTATTATTATTATTATTATTATTAGTTTTAAATGTTTCCTATTTTAAAATACTTTCTTTAAATTATTAATTGCCTAAACTATCAAATTTATGATTAATTGATCTAAAATTTAACTATTTTCCAAATCTTTAAAAATTATTTTTGTTAAATTATTGTAAAAATCTGAGGATTATTTTTGTCATTTAATTTTAAATTATATTATTATTTTAATTATTTTTTATTTTAAAATATGTTTCTTAATTATTAATTACTTAGATTATTTTATTAATAATTAATTAAATTAAAATTCATTTATTGTTTAAAACTTAGAAAAATTATTTTTATTAAATTACTTTAAATTCCATAAGTTTTAATATTTAATTTAATTATTATTTTTAAATATTAATTATTTTTAAATTATTTAAGAAACCCTTTTTTAAATACTTTAAACTTTAAAAATTCATAACTATTTCATTTTAAATCGGATTTTGACGTATAATACCTCGTATTTTTTAGAAAAATATGTATTTTCATTTAAAAATATTTTCATAAATAGAAAGTATTTTTTAATATATTTCTGTATTATTTAATTACGTGGCTATTTACATAATACTTAAAAAAATTAATATATTTATTATTTTTTAATTATAAAATTATTTTCAAACTCTTTTTTAACCTCTTTGAGTGATCAGTAGATCTCTCTTATATTTATGTATGTATTTAAATTGAAATATTTTTAATTATCTTATTTTAAAATTTATATATTTAATATATGTGTATTTTAACCTATTTTAAAATTACATATATTTTTAAATCTTTAATTTAGAGAGATATTCTTGTGAAATTTTAAACATGAATCATTTATGTGAATAGCATTCATGGGAGAATGGATCAGTGAATGATTGAGTTCCAATCATTCACTAATCACATTATTAAGCATACTTATTTTTATTTTATCGTCTCTTGCATGTGTAGATACACAAGCACTTAGATTAATTAGTATCAGCATTACTAACCAATATCTCTATATCAGATATTTAATTGAGAGTATCTTGATCTTGCTCATACACTTATAACTCCCAATCAATCACCCCTTTATAAAGTTACTATCAGTGTACTCGTTATAACTCCCCTTAAATCATGTGGATCAACATCCCTAACTTCTTATAAGTCCAAATCAGTGTCCAACTCCTTATAACTCTCATTAATGAATCAATGAAACTTTAGGTTATCATGTGGGACATAACATTTCATATATGTGATATCAATTGGTATCCTCTTAGTCATATCAATATCATTAAGGGGTGTTAAAATGGGTAATCAGGTTGGGTTTGAGTCAAACCCAAAGTTGACTCAGGTTTAATTCGGCTGACCTGAACCTAATCAATTTTGGTAAATAAGTCCAAAGGCTAGATCCAAACTCGACCCACACGGGTTATCAGGCTAACCTAACTTGGCCCCATGTGGCTCGTGTTCACGAGCGGGAGAGATGAATCGTGTGGGTGTGGCCTCTTGTCTGTTAGTACGTGAGAAGAACTGATTGTCTGCAAGTGCAGACGCTGCGGAGTGGTGGGTGGGGCCTAAAGGTGCACATGTTGCAAGTACATGTGCAAGTACAAGTGCAGGTGTGTGTGCTTGTGCGGATGCAACACGCAAAGTGGGAGGCTCGATCCCAAACGAACTAAAGCACAAAGCATGCAGGTGAATGAGTGCGGTGGGGTCTGTTCGCTTGCAGATGCGACCTTGGTTAGTTTCAAGTTGGTTTCAAGTTTTTGGGTCAGCCCAAACCCGAACCATTTCATAAACGGGTTGACTCAAATCCAAAAAAATTTGGGTTGGGTCCAAGTCAGGTTTTGGGTCGTGTCAAATATTGACATCTCTAACTATCACATTTCAGTACATATCAGTCATATCAATCAATTCAGTCCATATTATATTTCAATATTATCCATCATTTTAAATATCATATTAGACCGGCAAATTCATCCGATTTAATCGTGAACCGGTCAAATGGTCAGTTTCATCCAACTTAAGAATCACTTTGCATCAACTCGAGTCTAATTGACATAAATTGCAATTCAACCAGTGAACCAGTCCAGGTTTTATAAGATAGTCCGATTCAAGTATTTTTCAAATAGTTAAATAAATTAAGTTAATAATAAATATAATACTAAACTTAATAAAGTAATATAAATATTATATTTTAAACTTTTAAATAAATATTAATAAATAAATGTTACGAGCTACAATACTCACAATTGTAGATTAAGTGAATTTTTTTTCTTAGTAATGCACGAATATCCAACACACAAATAAGAGATATGTGAGTGTGTGTGTGTGTATGTTTGTGAGTGAGTGAGAGAGAGAGAGAGAGAGAGAGAGAGAGAGAGCTATAAAACACCAAATCTTTTTTTTTATGTGGAACCCGAAGAGGAAAAATCACAGGGCCTCGCCAAGGTGAAAATATTCGCATAACTTTAGGTGAATTATAAAGGATGATATGTCCCTTGACTAAGAGATTATGGGATTACAATAGTTTGGAGAGTTGGACGAGAATCTAACAGTTGAGCGGAAGTCTGATGATGTCTAGGCGAAAGCCCATGAAAGTTTAATAGAGGATGTTAAACCTCGTTGAACTATCCCCAAACAATTTAAGAGAGGGAAGGGGGGGGGGGGGGGGGGGGGTTTAACATAAAAAAAAAAAAAAAAAAAAAAAAAAAAAAAATCTTTTTGAAGTTTTTCAAAAACTTAAAATACACAACTTTATAACCCTATATGGAAGCAAATTAACTAAATAACAATTACAATAATGGGGATGACAATTCAATCAAATCAATATAACAACAACAGCAACAACAATTTTTTTAACATGTAATTTTTAGGAAAATAAATTGGAGAAAAGTTAAATGCAAAAAATAAAAAATAGAATGAGCACGCAAGAATTTTCTAATAGTTCGGTCAAACAATGACCTATGTCCACTCCCTGAAGTCCTCCATTCAAGATATTCCACTAACTCTTAGTGCCACTCCTTTATCCCCCACAATAAGGTAGAGAAGCTCTTACAAGAATCACTTCCACTAACCCTATGAGGCGAAAAACGAGAATCCTTCTCACTCTCCTGATGAGGCAGAGAACCCTGGAAGCTCTTTTCACCCTCCTGGTGAAGGTGTCGAACCTGAAAGCTTTTTTACCCTTTTAGTGAAGGTAGAGTGACTTGCAATTCTTTTTCACCCTCCCGATGAAGATTGAGAACATCGACCTTTGACCTTGAAGCCTTTTTTCCTAAAGCACCCTAAGCAAATCTACATAGCCTTATGGAGGAATTAACCTGCAAGCTTGATTGGAGCAACCATGTGAAACTCCAACACTACTCCCTCTCATAAAACCTCACCTTCTCATTCTCCACTCTCCAATATCTCTCTGTGCTCTCTTAGAATACCTTCAATAACTAAAGTCTCTCTCTAAACTAAAGAATAAAATCTTTTTATATAAGGTCTCCAAAAACTCTAAAATTTCAATTGAGTTGTTCCTGCTTGTACAGTACGATCGATGATCGTACAGTATGATTAGTTTAATAATTAGATATCGTACAATACAATGGAACTGCCTTGGGATGAAATGTGCAAATTATGTATACTAGAGTGTACATCACAATCAGTTTAATTTTTATGTGATCGTATATGACGATTGAAAATTGCTCTAGCTACCATATGGACGACTGGTATCGTACAATATATCTAGTTCAAAAATCAAGGTTTTGTCAAAGGCGATCATCATGACAAACATGCTTCATACATTACGATCTAAAAATTGTATAGCACTATCGACTATATTGATTAACCCTTGATTTGATTGACTAATCAGGAGGATAAGTAAATTTTCAAATTTCATACTGTATGAACGGGATCATACAGTACGATCAGTTTGAAGATTGAAAACTTAAAAACTTACTTAAATTTGATTAGTGGTTAGAGTTTCTGTTTTGAACATATCACACAGTACGATTTTAATCGTTTAAAAAAACATATAATTGTACATTATGATTTTGATCGTACAATATGATTAGTTTAAAAAATTAAAATTATTTTCTCACTCCCCTATGTGTGAGTGCAAGGTCGCTAATATAGCATACGCCATTTACAAGACTATAACTCAAAGAAATTTAAAAATAATAGAAATAAATATTACATATTCTTTGTCATGCTATTCTACCCAAATTTGAGTCATGAATTTGTTTGCATGGTGCATGATGCACCTGAAATGTTAGCACACACAAAAATATATGCACAATATATAATAATAGGAGAAATGAAAATTCAATCAATAATATTTTTTGTCATCAAAATCACAAGCTCAGGATCCCAGAATGTAACAGCCAGGCAAACGGGTAATAATCAGACAATGGTTGGGCGAGAGTTTGGAAGTGATCGACGACCAGGCAGTGGTCCAACGATGGTTGGGCGGAAGTTTGGCAGGGAGCGCTAGGATGAAAGTCTAATAATTATTATTTATTTCATATCAATAAAATTAATCCATAACTACATGTGCTAAGAAGAAAGTGTAATAACCCTTAAATTTTAAAAAATATATATTTTAACCTATAGCGGTTCAATAATATTTTAGGAATTATTATAAGTCCATTTTACAAATCGTGTTATGCATAACATAGATATTGATATTGTTGTGCTCTAATTGTAATAGTTATTTTCTAATTTTATGGGCATTATATATATGAAAACAAAAAAGCTTCTTATTTAATTGAAATTCCTCAATAAATTGATATATGTGGGTATAAGTGGGTCTTCTAAGATTGTTAAGTGTGGGTTTTACAAATCGGTTTTATGAGAGTCTTCTAGACATGCTTAACTAATTTATGAATATTTTTTCATAGTTTTTTTATTCTCAAATTTGAAGATATAAATGGATTTATAAGAATTTTGTGCTAAAAATTAAATAATTGATATAATTATCATTGTGCCAAAAGTATATTTTATTATAAAAATCCATATCCACCTACAGAACATCTCAAGTGGCCTTATCCCTTTCATTTTGGCTTAGTAGAGAAGAAAAAAGGAAAAATAAGAAGTAAACGAGAGATCACAGGAGAGAGACATTAAGGTTTGGAGGTTTGGAGACCATTGACTTTATCCATTGGTCCATGTAGAAAAGTTGCTTAAATCGATGTAGGTTACATTTTGGCTATCTTAATTTTTAATAATTCAAAATTTTTTAGATTTCTTTTATCAAATTTATATTTTGGTTTTACAAAATTGCAGCTTTATCCGATTTTGGTAACTTTCATCCATATAACTTTTGATATATTATTGGTACAACTATTTTTGTCATTTTGAGTAATTATTCAAGTTTTTCACCAGGTAATTTTGAGAAGCGGCTATTTTTATCAGTTCAAAATTTCATTTTGACATCTAAAAAATAATACGCTTGTTCAGTTAAAGCTTCAGAATGTTGCTATACATAACTCTCGTATTATGATAAAATTTAGAAAACTTAGTTTTGGCAAACTATAGAACACTGGGTGAAAAATTATTTGACATTCTTTAGAGCATTTTTTGTAGAATCGTACATCAATATTTTGATTATTTCATTATTATAGAATGCACTTTATTTTTGCTTTGCCAAGTTGAATTCTTTTATGTTATGTATTGAAAATTCTGGAGCGTGAGGGCTATATTTATTAATAAAAGATTCTGTTGACAGCAAAAATGAATTCCGTTGGTGGAGAGAATGGACTATGTTGGCGGTGATAACATATTATGTTGATCATTATATAAAAAAAACTAGGGCATGAGGGTCATTCTAATTATTACTATAAAATATTTGGTTATTTAAATACTTATTAAAATTCCATATCAATATTTTTCAGTTTATGTTTTTCACACAATACCTTAGTTTATTAATTCAAAATTTTTAGCTCATTTAGTTGGAGTAATTGATTCTTGTTTTAGGCTACAATAACATACATAATCGTGTTAGCTCATTCTTACTTTTACTTCCGTTTTTAGTTCAAGGGTAATGAGCAAGCTGAGTAAAATTGATGCCATTTTAGCTAGTTTCATTTTTGCAGACTTAGACTTTTTTTTTTGTTATGCTTTCTATTGTTAAATGCTTTTGTAGATAAACTTCAAATTATAAATGTATTTTTTGATATTAAATATAAAATTATTTTTTAGAATTAGCCTTCTGCTTTATATTGTCTTCAATAATGGCTCTATGTTGTATAAATTAGAAGTTTAGTTTTTCTCAGCACATCTCTAATTGGATATTGGGGAGGTGAAATTATTCGGTGTGGACGTCCAGAGACCAACCAGAATATGCCACGTCGCCCCTGCTTGGTACCCGACTCAGTACTACTTGGTACTCCGACTCAGTACCGATGACGTGACGCATTCAGATTGGTCTCCGGATTATGAACTACGTTCGACACCCGTACAAAATAATCTCTCCTTGGAGTGAGTTTTTGGTTCTTGCCAAAATTGAGCATGATATGACCTGTGTGATATCGGGTTGGGTCGTGACAAGAAGTCACCCTTCAAATAAAAAAATACATTAAAATATTCTCGTTTTATCTTGCCTTCTTATTTTTAATTAGCTAAGTGTTGTTTGGTTGGCTAAAAAAAAATTGAATGTAAAATAAATGCAGTGTAAAAAGGATTGTATTATAAAAAGATTAAAAATGAAAAAATGAATATTTTAGAATTGTTTAAATGAGTGTAAAGTATATGTACGAAGGATTTTTTTTTTAAGTTAGAAATAATATAAAGTGTAAAATCCAAAGATAGTGGCGGTGGTGGCGGGTTGCAGTGTTGGTCGGTGATTGGTGGCGGGGGGAGCGGTTGGTGGCGGCTGTGGTCAACAGGTGATGGTGGTGGTCGGTGACGGTGATGGTCTACTGGTGGTGGCAGAGTGCAACAATGGTGGGACAACAACTGGTAGTTAGTGGCCGACGATGATCAAGCTAGCTTGCTTGAGGGGTAAATGGTTTTAGCTCAAAACTTGACAAGTTTAGTTTACCTCAAAAATGAATTATAATGATTTATACAACATTTACTTCACTTTGAATTCATTTTTCATTAAACAAAACATCAATTTTTTTTAAAATCATTGTATTTGAAATATCTTACACATATTTTACTTCCAACCAATTTGCACTCAAGTAAAATAAAAAGAACAATAGTGGATAGGTGTTGAGAGTTTCAATAAAACATTATTGATTTTAAAAAAAAATAAGTTTAAGCATATTTAAATTATTTATTTAAAAAGATCTAACGTGATAATCCAACTAGACAAAGAGCACCTGATAGCTTGTTTCAATGAAACGCCTCTTCCCATAGCACTCTTATTTCTGAAAGACTAGTCGCTGCTCCTGAAAGCAAGCCGAAGTAGAAAGGGTGGAAGATGAAGGGGTATACAAATGGCGAGATTCAGGACTTCGAGGACGAAACTTCGCCTGCCGGAGTAATCCTGGGGCTTGACGGTGGCACCACCTCCACCGTCTGCATATGCATGCTGGCGTCGGCATCGATCTCTTTCGGCGGCGGCGGCGAAGCTGCTGAATCTCTTCCGATTCTTTCTAGGGCTAGCGCTGGCTGTTCGAATTTCAATTCCGTTGGAGGTAAGAATCTCTTCCATTTACCTTGATCTGGTTTGCAATTTGTTCTAAATCAATGATAATGGATTTTATATTTTGATTAGGGCATTAGCTGTTCATTTATGCCTTTATAGTTTTTTGGGCACACAGTTTAATACGAAAGGGGTATATGGAGGAATTGGTGAATTGGATAGGTTGTTTTGAATCGGCTATCTAAATTAGAAATCGAAGGAAATGTCAGTGCTTGGACAGAGTGGATTTATAAAACCAATTTTGATTACCTTCTTCGACATTTTGTAACTTTAAGTAATTGAACTTTGGCCTACCTAAATTTCATGAAGTGAAGCCACCCATAGTTCAATGATATTTTAGTTATAAATAAGACCGTCGATCTGTTTAAGCTTTTGCATTTTAGATTTATAGCTCTAGCCATTCACTTTTTGTTGCACGACTTAATCAAGAAATTCAAAATTAAAATTTTCTTTGAATTTCCATAATTTAAACTGTTATGTTTGCTGCTCGATGTATTTTTTTTTAATTTGCTATATATCTTGCTTTCCCTTCTATGAAAAAACATTCTACTGTAATTTGCTGATGTCTTCCAGCAATCAGACTCAGATTTAGATCTACTTTGTATTTTCACTTAGTTTAGGAATTTGAGTGTTAGCCTTTAGAAGCTGCTTTAATGGGATCTTTCATTCGTTTCAGAGGGGAAGTTATCAAGTGCCTTGCCTTCCTGGTGCTTGGTGCTAATGAGTTCTTATGTAAGGTCATATTGCTCTACTGGAGAAAATTATTCTTTTATATCCCAACAGACATTGATCTTCTGATTGAGAAATTTGTCATAACCTAATCCGATATGACCCACAAATATAGGTCATACTGTATTGTATAAAAAAAAATCATTATGTGTCGGATGATGACAGAGAAGAGTCGGAACAGAACATACGAAGATTTTTAATTTGGAGAAATATCATATTTCTTTTAAATAATAAACACCAGAGCTTCTAATTCTTCCGCTATACCTCAAAAGAAATTTCTTCATTTCTATTTATGTACAAAAATATACAGTACAAATTCTTGCTATAAAAATCCTTGGCAAAGACAAACACGGGACATAAAATATAGAATTGCCAGGATAGTTAAAAAAAAAAAAAGAGTAGAAATGGTTCTTATACACTAGCCAGACTTAGAAAATCAACCTACTCAACCGTCTAGTTACTCCTGTCTTGACTTGAAAATGAAATGCAAAACACAAAATATTCTAACATAGCTCAGCAGATTACATTTCCCCCCAAATCATTTCTTAATAATTGTAAAACCAATGAATTAAAGTAAAACAATTATTCCAATCTTACTAACGAACATACTTTAATGCTGTGTCAAAATTGTGTAGGGTTTTGCAGATAACTAGGCAGGTTGAAAAATTCAAAGAGCAGTATGCTGAGCGCAATATGCTGAACAAAATATAAATAAATGTATAGTGCAAAACAAAAAAGTAAGAAAACTCCCGCCCTTATGTCTCACATTTAGAACTTGAGATCCTTATGCATCCTTTTTAGAACTCTTGGCCCTCATGCCTTCTAGTGCTCTCAACACATTCAGAATTTTCGCAACAAAACTCCACGGATATATTACAAAATTCCAAACATCACTCATCAGATACAAACTGAATATCATTTGGAGATGCACAAGTGCATAGATAAACATAAATTAAATAATTTATAGAATTTTGGAGATTCGCCCTACTACGGGCATCATTTTAGCAATCAAACTCAATACAAAGTAGAAAAATTCACTGACTTAGAATTTTATCAAATTATTAGAGATCGTACATAGCTATATTTCAGAGGTTTAATTATTATACATTACTATTTTTTAGTCTATGAATATTTTCCTACAATTTTAGAAGAACAATGTTTCACAAATACCTGACAGAAATTTACAAAAAAAAAAACCCTCAATGTCTAATCAGGAAAGTTTTAAAATCATCGAATTATTAAAAACTGAGATAGGCAAAATGCAATTTACCTTTAACCAAACAACTTTCGGAACTAGACCGTTAGCATAAAATGACCAAAAGAGCCTCAAAACAAACTTTCTCTCTCTAGAAATCCTTCTCTATCTCTCTGTCTCCGTGATGCCCAATCACACATGCCCCAACGCTCCCTTTGGGATCCCACAATGATGTAGTGTTGCTCCCCAACGTCGTCGTGCTGAATTAATTTACAAAATTTCAGAGAGTTCAACGCTGCAACGTCGCCTACCCCAACGCCATGGCACGTTAGGGGAAAAATTCTAGATTTCTAGAACATTCAAACAGACACACGAGACCCACTTTAGAGCACATGCAGACTTTCATATGCACACAAAACACTTTCAAACACATGCAGAAAAGTTCATAAGCAGATATTCAATATATTACCTTTTTTAGATCTAGTCCGAATTGGTGGAATTGTATACTGATCTTGGAGGCTTCACAAAACTAATTTTTCAAGAAAATCATATGGGGAATCACATGATGATTAGAATACACATGCCTTCATATATATTCTTATTGTGTGGTTCTGTCTTCTTTTAGTGCCCGTTCCAACATCTGTTTAGTTGGCGATTTTTTGTTAATAGAACTCTTTTTTGTTGAATTTAATGCATTTTGCAATGACATAATGAGAATTCGGGTATACTTAAAAATTTTCTTGGTCCTTTTCATAAGATAAGGTTCAACTGCGTAGCTGGTACTGGAAATTCCTTGATATGGACTACAAGAAGAGTGCCTTCTTTAATATTGCATTTCAAAAATTAAACTTCGAAGCTTTCTTATATATCTGTTCTACAGAAGCTGCAGCAAAGGAGACACTAGAGAAGGTTATGGTTGAAGCCCTTTCCATGGCTCATTCTAATTGCTCAGCTGTTCGCGCAATTTGCTTGGCAGTGTCTGGTGTTAATCATCCTTCAGATCAACAGAAGATTTTGGAATGGGTTAGGTATGTCCCCTTGTTTTCCTTCAAGCTTGCCCTAAACCTGTATCTTTCATTATTTTCTATGATGACAAGTAGCATGTTAAAACTTTGATCTAGAGGCCACTGAGGATGAACTTTTAGGTCTACAGCAATTATCTCCTTATGTTTACTTTTCATGAGCATGGTCCCGTGTTATGTTGCGTGGTGCTTCTTCCTGTTAAAGTAATGGAATCAAGACCACGAATTTGCAGGTTATCAGTGGTTTTACCTCATTACATCACTTATTTGATTTTGAAGATATATTGCTATTTCTGTAACAAATACTGCTGCAAAGTAATTAGGCTTATTCTAGACATACTCTATGCAATTCTATGTTGTTTTAGGCTAAATTTTAGTTTTATTTTGGTACAACAATTGTATTTAATGTTGCTTTTTAATAGCATTGCTCATCTTGTTGTGCTTTTAAAATCATTTGAATTGTCATAAATTATATAATATTAAATCTACCATGTGTCAATCTATTGAAATGTTTTGTATCTTTGACTTTATCATAATATTTCATCTGATACAACATTTTGTATATGTAAAATTCATTTCAAAACTTAATGAACTAACATAGTTCAAACCGAATCTCTAAAATATTATTCACATTTCAGCAAAGATGACCTTTTCCACCTTGGTCATGCTGGCTTTAATAGGTCCTTCTCTAGGTCATTTCAAAGGTGTCTAAGTTGAAAGATTAATATTAGGAATTCAGACTTATAGTCTGTTATGCATGCAGAGAGAAGGCTTTTGAAGGGATAGAGGAAATTTCCTATTTGTTGAAAGTGATTTTTTAGGTGCTCAGATTTCATCATCTTTCCGCACCAAGTTTTCCAGCCAGTAACATACCCTGCCTTGCTTGGCCTAATTGAAGGTGTTTTAGCTATCGTGCTAAAAGGAAATTTTATTGTTTCATTGCAGAGATCTTTTTCCTTGTTCTGTCAAGATAATCATAGAGAATGATGCCGTAGCAGCAATGGCAAGTGGAACACTAGGGAAGCTCCATGGCTGTGTATTGATTGCAGGCACTGGTTGTATTGCTTATGGTTTTTGTGAAGATGGAAGACAAGCCCGTGCTGCAGGTGCAGGACCTATACTAGGGGACTGGGGAAGGTTAGCACCCTTCTCACTTAGGCTGACTCTTAAATTTTTTAATATGCCAATATCCACAACACTCTTGCTACCCTTCACCCTAGTAATATTGAAAAATATTTCTTGTGTAAATGCCGTGTCTTTCTTTTTTGCTGCTCTTCCTACATTATGATATTTACAAAGCAAACATCTCGCAGATTTTGCTTGTTAACTAGTTTGACTCTGATTGGATCTGGTTTTTATCCTCATGAAGTATACCAAATACACTAACAACTAAGTTCTCAAATACTTTTGTAACTAAATGCTAAAACTGTAAATTTTCTAGTAACTTTAGAGGGTAATGTGGACTTCTCAAGCATGGGACAAAATTCATGAATTATCGCATGACCAAGTTTAGTTAAAAAAAAAAGAATTTCTGCTGAATGCCAAACTTTTGAAAAGGAGCATGTTATTTTGTGTTAACTTGCTATGCAATTCTTTAAAATTGTTAATAAACTTTTAAGTTTAGAAGAAATATACCTAAACAATAATGTGATAGATACTTTAAAATTGCTAATAAACATTTTAAGAATAATGGATTACAGTTCAAAGGCTATAAATCACGAAAGTTGCAAGTTCAATGTTGTTTTGCACAAAAACTCTCCATGTTTTTGCTCCATCAAAATTTTTCAATAAATTCTTTAAAATATAAAAAATAGCGTGCAAATCACAAATATTACTGTGTAGAATAACTAGAATTTCACCCAACAACTACTGCACATATGAGTTGGGGAGCCAAGGAATGGTAACAATGGCACTAGAATGAGGTCAATGGCATGATGGCGACATGAGAGCAAAGCCCAGTTAGAGTGTATTGACCTGAATGGACAGGTGGTTAGGGTATAGCAAGAGAAACAATCACCCTTTCTTAATGCTTATAGGTTTTATGCTACTAATTATTTTTTCCGTAATTTTGATGTAAATTGTGTTGGACCATTGGTTTAATTAGTTAAACTAGATGAACTGGTTAACCCATGACACCTATTTAAAAATGATATCATCACTTACCCAATTTTAACACCATGATTTTTTCAAAAGATCGACTTTCATGGTCCAGTTTCTGCTTTCTTCTAAGGAATTGCTGGAGATATTTACTAGATACCAGTCATCTGAAAAGAAATTAGGAATTCCTTTCATATCTAACAGCCATTGGAGTGGTTCCAAATGCTCGAATGACTACTTGTGCTAAAAAAAGATATGTTTACTAGGGTTATTCCTAATCAAACTGTATTTTTTCCCTGTTAACTCACAGAATGGTAATCATATTCCCATATGCTTCAAGCAAACTCAAGAAGGCTTTGTGACCGAATTAAATTGATGCAAACAAACTCACGGGTGGTTATTTTGCATGTGATTGTGAGGGTGTAAAGAGCTTAGATTGATGACTCGTGTCCTTGATCAATCACTCTTGAATTTCGTCAAGTCGTAGCCAAAAACAGGATAAAATAGCAGCGATTCGACGTGGGCAGCAAGGGGAAACCTCGGGTAGCAGCAAGGGCACAGTTGGGAGGGTGTTATGGAACAGACCAACATCATAAGATAGCAGCCCAGCACTTAATGGCAGCACATAGGAAAGGGTGTATGAGTAATGAGAGAAGTTATGGTTGTACTTAATAACATTTAAATGGGACTAGGGAAATGAGATAGGGTTAATGGTTTGGATTAATGAGGAGGCCTTGGAAAGTTGAGAAATTAATTGGAGCTTTGGTAAAGGGAATAATAGATAATGAGATGGCTCATTAAATGACATTGGAGTGGATGTCATAATGGAAAGGTTTGGAAAAGTGGAGGGAGAATTAATGGGTGATTTTGGGAGGGGCGAGGTGGCTTGGGAAAACTCCAAAATTAATTAGATTTCAGAATTTGAAAGTTTAATTAATGTTTGGTGGAATGTGAAGGGTCAAAGGATATGAAAAGTCATTTCGAAGGCTTGGGAGTAGGGGGGGCTGATTTTGTGGTGGAGGTAGGGCTCTCGGTGGTAGTTGGATTGGGATGATTTGGGGTTGCCGTTGGTTAAGGAGGTGGGATAGCGGTCATTTGTTGGGTGGTGGGGAAAATGAGGGGCAAGTGTTGGGAATATGAAAGGTGGCTGTTTGGGAATGAAGGAAATGTTGTGTGATGGAAGGGATGGTAGCTGGCTGGTTGTTGGATGTAGAAAACAACAAAAAAATTTGCAGTTTGGGAGGGCTGTAGGAGCAGTACAGAACTTGGGATTGCTAGTGGGGTTGGAAGGATGGACGGTGGGGTGGTTGTTGGAGTTCGGCCGGATGGGTGGGAGAGGGTGGTGCTGCTGTTTGGAGAGATAAAGGAGGAGAAGATAAAAGAAATAACAAAGATACAAACCAAGAACCTTGCCACAGCGACGGTTGTTGGGTAATTCGTTAGCCCTACTCCAAGGGACTTTCTCCACCACTAAACTTACTAAGAAAGAAAATTAAAATTGAAATTCTTATATAATCATCTTCATCATCTATTACAATAGCTTAAGGCCCTATATATAGGCCACAAAATAAGAAAACTCAAAAGACAAAGTTGCCCCTTGGGCAACAACACTCACATAAACAAACCTAGGAGGTAAAACAGGAAATAACATAAAATAAGAGCTAAAATTCAGAAAATAACTCATAATTTAAGATTTAAATTATAGCCGTCAATTTACGACGCCTCCTGTGATAGACTCGCCAAATCTTCGTACTGATGTCCGCATCAGAAATACTATAAAGAAGCAATATTTCAGGTGGATATATAATCTTATATAGACAGATTTGGAAAGGAGATTTTTCTTGTAGTCGTTTTTTCTTCTAGTTATCAGTATTCCAAATTTCCAACAGTGAACCACTGCTGCCTTTCTTTTGTATGATTCTTCCTATAGGTTTTGCAGATAATGACTGATGTTCAACAGTTAAATACCCAGATTCTAAAGAGAAAAAGCCTCATAAACTGCAATAATTTTGAAATTTTGGCGCTGAAGCTGCTGAATGAGTATGCATACACATGTTGGTGTCAACATTAATTCTTTCTTTTCACGGTTAAAAACGTCTTGAATAATTAGGCATATACTTTTATGCTGGGATTTCTGACTATGTTCCATTTCTGTCTCATTTAATAGTAATACTACTCTTCTTTCCAAGTCTGATGTACAGTTTACTTTAACTGTGTCTTTAAAGTGGTTCTGCCCATTCATGCACATGATGACATCCTTATAAACCATTCCATTGGTGTTGAAAAATATTTTAAGTTAATTGGGTGATGTGCTAACAATCGTTGACTATGTTCTACCTTTACCACCTTTTATTGTATGTTTTATACACAAAAATTGTAGGTGACCAGATGTGTCCATTACGCAGTGGTTATGGGATTGCCGCACAGGCATTAACTGCCATTATTAGAGCTCATGATGGTCGTGGACCACAAACAACACTTATGAATAACATCCTCAATGTGCTAGGACTTTCATCTCCTGACGAAGTTATTGGGTATTTTTTTCTTTTCTCTTCAACTTTTTTTAGAATAATTCCTTAACTTTCAACTTGCAAAATATAGAAATATGTATTCCAAACCTTGAACAGCTACAGATTTCCAATGATAGTTGCCAAAGCAGAATTTTCTTTCTAAGAAGCTGGCTTGCAAAACTGCATTTCCAAGCTGAATCAGTTTTTATATTTTGTGTAAAGTTGATGATTCATAAAAGAAGGAAAGCCTGTTGGAACCTTGTATTCTGGAAATAAAGAGTTACCCTCTCAAACTGTGTGGCCACTTTCAATAAAGGCTTGCAAAACAAATTACCTTTTATTTTTTTATTTTAGAGAAAAACCTTATAGTTGCTCTTGCAAACAAAATTTCACGAGTTACCAAGCCAAAAGTGTCGGCTTAATGTCCTCTTTTCATTACTTTCTTATGTGGCGTAGGTGGACATATGCAGATCCATCTTGGGCTCGCATTGCTGCACTTGTTCCAGTAGTGGTTGCTTCAGCAGAAGACGGAGACGAGGTTGCCGACAAAATACTGCATTATTCAGTCCAGGAGCTGGCTGATAGTGTTAAAGCTGTCATCCGAAGACTTAAATTGTCCGGAGAAGGTGCACTAATCTCTGAAATGTTTGTTATTGTCATTTGGTCTAACCATCTTTGAAGAACCTGTCATGAAACTCTCTCGAAAGGTTGTTCTTGACTTCTTGCCAACCATTCAAATATTTTCACGAACTTTTTGGTTGTAGATGGAAAGAGTCCTTTTCCATTGGTAATGGTTGGAGGCGTTATTGAAGCTAATAATAAGAAGTGGGACATTGGAAAGGAAGTTGGAAAGCTTATTTCAGAGGATTACCCTGGAGTTTTCCCCATTCGACCCAAGGTAAGTAAACTTTCAAGACTGCAATATATTTTGTGGGAATGGCGATTTTTGTTACAATTTAGCCAGTGAGTTGTAGCCTTTAATGAAAGATTAAGATCATTTAAATTTTGATGCTCTGGAACTACTTCCAACAAGTGAGACTCATAGTACGAAAGAATAATTTGGTGCAGGTATAATGTTCTCATTGGCCTGCACCTTAGATATGCAGCATGCATTTTTAATGTTTAGATGTGCAGATTTTCATGCATCACTTGTGATCTGAAGGTTCTTTCAACTGGATTTGTTGCTTAACTAGGGAATTGGCAAAGACTCAAATCTCTTAAAATTTGAGGATAAAGGATTTATAGACTATCATCCTATGGATCATGAGAATGGGGAGGAAGGAAGTACATTATCATTCAAATTTAGTCTAATAAGCATTTAGGACCCTCTCTCTGAAGAAGCATGTTGCATGTTTCTAGTGGCTAAAGATGGAAAGTTGGAAACAATCTTTCTGAACTGTTTTTCATAAACTAAGTGGCCACACATGCTGGCTCACAAAATACTGAGTTCTTGAGATATTTGAGTCAGTTGGATTTCATACAATAAATTTTCAGGGGTTTTAGTTCCATGATATTTAAATCTTCTCCACTTTTAAATCTAACATCAAATTTTCTCTACTTACGAACATAACCACTTAAATATTTAAGACAGGTCAATAATAACACTCATGTTAACTCTTTAAATTCCGCTTCACATTTCATTGGTTCCTCTGGCTTCCCGATTGTTCTAGTCGCAGTCTTCCTTTCATGCTCGGCAACTAATTCCTCGTCTTATGAGTCTGTGATCTTGTCCTAGAAAGTGTGGCATTCAGAGGAGTGTTGAGGCCTCACCTTGCAACTTTGCCAGAGGAATCATTGAAAGTGTGTTTCTTCTACTCATGCTCCAAAGAAAGCTCCCAAATCAACTCAAGTAATCTCTCGTGCAGATCTTCCCTTGTGAAAAATGGATTTTATCTTTTTGTAGCCAGCAAGAATCTTAAACTGGACGCAGAAGCAAAAATTGTGGCAATAGCTGGAGAATGGGTCAGCTTTATCTGAAATTTATCCAGTGAAGGTGCAATCCTTATTGACGCCACTCAAGGAATAGAAAGAGCTATTACTTGTAATGAAGAAGTATAGAAAGAGCAAGGATGATCTACATATGATATTTATTGATTTAGAAAAAGCATATGACAACGTTCCAAGATAAGTGCTCTACAGAGTTCTAGAAAAGAAAGAAGTTAATAATGCTTATATTCAAGTATGCATGAGCTATTACTTGTGTTCAAATACAAGATGGTTTGATCAAGTATTTTATTATTTCAATTGGATTACATCAATGATCAGTTTTAAGCCTATATCTTTTTGCTTTCGTTATGGATGTTGTTCCTAAGGCTGCAAACGAACCGAACCAAACCGAGCCGAGTATGTGAGTGTTCATGTTTGTGTTCGTTTATTATTAGCTTGTTCAAGTTTGGTTCGTGTTTGATTCAAGCTTTATTGTTTGTGTTCATGATTGGTTCATTTAAATTAATGGTGTTCATGTTTGGTTCAGGATCGGTTCGCTTAGTGCTTATCGAGCTTTAAACAAATAAGTCTTAATGAGCTTTATTCATGAACATATTTAGTGAATTTTTTAAACTATCAAACAAGAATGTTCACGAACAAATCTAACGAGTATTCTTGAGCTATTAAATGAGTAAGACCTAATGATGTAATATAATAAATTAGTAATTATAAGTAAATTAAAACTACAACATATATTATAATATTTAATTACTTTAAGATTTATTAATTAAAAATAATTATAAAATTATGTTATAATAAATTAAAATATTTATATTATATATATTTATCAATTTTATAATTAAATATTAATTGAGTTTTTATCGAGCTTATTCACCAGTTTAGAATCGAACACGAATCGAGCTTCTTATCGAGTTTAATGTCGAGCATGTTCACGAGCTTCAAATGATGTTGTTCGTGAACATAAATGAATTGAACACATTAATATTCAAGCTTGTTTATTTAAGGATCGAGTATTAAAAATGTTGTTCAAGTTTGTTTGTTTAGTTAGTTAAACGATCACAAACGAGCTTTAATCGAATTGAGCAACGAGTAGCTCATCGAATGCTTGGTTCACTTGCAGCCCTAGACTTGTTCCTAGAGATTTTCAAGAGAATGTATATTGGTAAGACTGGAGAGGGAGTTGATGAAAAACTTGACTTATTGAGGCCAACACTCAAAGGTTTTTGTTTGAGTAGATTTAAAATTATACGAAGTGTAATTTTAGTCATAATAGACCTAGTGGTGAGATTGTGATATTGGGTGATCAACTAATTAACAAGAGTGCACGTTTTAGATATCTTAGGTCAATTGTTCAAACAAATGGCGAAATAGACAGGATATTCTTAGTATAATTCAAGTTGAATGGTTTAAGTTGAGGAATGCATCAAGACTGTTGTGTTATTGAAAAGTATCAATCAAACTTTAGGAAAAAAATTATAAGATGATGGTGAGACGTGCAATGTTTTATGGTGCAGAATGTTGGCCATCAAAAAAGAAATATAAAATTAAGTTAAGCGTTGCAGAGATGAAGATACTTATGTGGATGAGTGGCTTTACACTAAGTGATAGAATGCAAAATGAGTATATAGTGAAAAGGTTAAAGTAGCTATAGTGGTAGATAAGACTAGAGAGAATCGTCTTAGATGGTTTGGTCGCATAAAATGTCGGCCTTCCAATAATCCTATTAGGAAAGTCGATGCATTAGATTTGACCTATGTTAAAAAAAGGTGGAGATAAGACCTAAAAAGACTTGATTAAAAAGTATTAGAACTGACTTTTTTTTATCAAATCTAAATGAGAATTTGTCTCTTAACAAAAAACAATGGAGAAAAAAGTATTCATGTAGGTGACCCCATGTAATGGGATAAAGGCTTGCTGTTGTTTGTTGATGTAGAGGATTCAAGTCTAATGTATGTAAATTCTCCTAAAATTTGCATCAAGTGGTAACTTTTCTCAACTACTTAGAGGTTAATTCTATAATGTGCAGGTGGAACCAGCCGTGGGGGCAGCATTAGTTGCATTGAATCAGTACACTAAATCATTCAGAGTAGATCAATCTAGCTGATACATCTATTTATGGAAAAAAATTCTGTAAATTACATGAGATCTTGGTGATGCAAAAGTAGTAGAGAAAAAAAGAAATTCTCTCCAGAGCTGATTCATGGGTTCCTTAGATGTAAACTATATCAACTGGTGCTTGTTGCTTCGCTTCGCATCACTTCAGCTTAGTATTTTTTTTCTCTTTTGATCAATTCATCTTGGCTTCTATTAGTTGCTCAAGGTTTATAATTGTTTTAAGCTGTACAATGGTAAGTTCTCTACTGAAATAGCAATACCACTTGCTTTGATATCTTAATCTTTGCTTATATGTGCATGTGATGTAAATCGGGGATATTATGAAAATATGTTTCTTTAAAGCATGAACTATGCGCAGAATGATGTGGCAAAAATATTTCTTGCAGTTTAAATTTGTTTTGTCATTCAACTTGACATTTTGCAAAGCAGGGGTATCATTTCTGAAAATTATTTGGTGCGGAATCTCTACATCCGGACATCCACTAAAAATTCAACATGTTGAGTGCACTTTGGTTGCATTTTTTTGTGCGCTTTATCTGCAATTTAGTTGCGCTTTTACTGCTCATTTGTTGAGTTTTTTACTGCGTTTTACCTATGCTTTAGTTGCGTTTTGACTGCTCTTTTGTTGCATTTTTTTACTGCGCTTTTCCTATGCTTTATTTGTGCTTTTGGTGCGCTTGGTTTAAAGTTCTGCGAACACATTAAATATAGAAAGTAAAAAATAATTTTAAAAAGTGCACTCAACGTGTCAATTTTTAAGTGGATATCCGGACGTATCTCACGTCCGGTGTCCGCACCTAATAATTTGCCCATGCAATAAGGCTTCATTTGGGGTTGCCTTCTTAATTATCTAAGTTTTTAGAGTAGATGTTACAATCGGACACTCATTAACGTAGGAAATAAAACTCATAACGAAAATAGTTGCCATTCTTCATTTTTGGTTATAAAAGAATACTTACTACTAAACATTGATTTGTATGAATGAGTTATTTGGATGAGTGTAAAAGAAATGCATGATATTATTTATTTTGTTTGGTTTGAATTAAAATGAATCAAATACAAAAAATGTAAAAAGGCAGTGGTCGCTGGACGGCATTGACAGCAGTGTGACTGACGGTGGATGGCCGGCTGACGATAGTGCCCGGCGGCTGGTGACGGTGGTGGGTGGTGGCCGACGATGAATGGTTGGCTGCAATGGTGGCCGGCGACAACGAAGGGCGGCGTTGGGATGTTTGACAGAAACGACTAGCAATAGCATTGGTGGTCGGCATCCGACACGTTGTGGCGGCAATTTTAATGAATTTTTAGTGTATTTACTATTTAGAACTCTTCTAAATTAGAAGTATTTTAAATACACAAAAAAAAAAAGAATTATAGGGTGAATTTCAAATACAAGAAAAATTTTACATAAATGGATATTACCTAAATTTTTTTCAAGAAGAGTATAGTAATACTCTTTCTTTACTTTGACAATTACTGCATATCTTTTTTGTAGAGAAGCAAAGCTAAGGAAAGAACGAGGAAGCAGCTTTCAGAAGAGAAGTTTTTTGAGCTGCTTAAATATTTATTTTGCATTGATAAATAGGAGTTATTAATATAATATTTCATTAATAGTATAAAAAAAGCTTCAGTGCAGTGCTGTAAGTTATGGGAATAATGTGCCACCTCTACAAAAAGAAAGGTGTCTCACATGCCCTTCTTTTGCAATGCTTAATAATTCAAAGGATTGCTGGCAGGATTTATGACGAAGCTTCTTCGATATGTGTCAAGAACAAAATGTCATTAGAACATTTTAATTGCAATTTAATCAAATGATTTTTCCTATTTTTTGAAACATTTAGGTAAAACGGCGGCCTTCCGATGATCCGGTTAGGATAGTAGAGGTATTAGATTTGACTTATGTTAAAAAAGGTAGGAGTAGACTTAAAAAGATTTGGTTAGAAAATATTAGGAATGACCTTTCTTTATTAGATTTAAACGAGAATTTAACTGTTGATATGACACAATGAAGAAAAAGGATTCGTGTAGCCAACCCCACGTAGTGGGATAAAGGCTTGATGTTGTTGTTGTTGTTGTTGTTGTATTTAGGTAAATTCACATACACGTTACTTATATTCATAATACTTAAATTCAATAACTCTTAATTGATGGTCAAAGCTTACAACCAACAAACTAATATGAGCTCCATAAATTTTTTAAAATTTGAGTGCAATATAAAATTAATCGTTGAGTAGTATTATATTTATGGACTCTTAGGTTTCGTTTGAGACGGCTTTCTTGTTGCTTCTTAAAACAGTTTTTAATACAATTTTTAAATTTTACACTAAAAAATTGCTTTAATAAGTAGTAAGAAAGCCCTCCCAAACGAAATCTATCGAAGCCTTAGCCTTTCTCTTTCTCACTTTTGGAGCTTGATTCATTTCTTTTAAAATATTATTATTTTTTCAAAAATGACATTGGATCCATCAGCTGTTGTTAATATCATTCTCAGACTCTAACATCAATAAAAACATATAGATCTCCTAAAATAAATCTTCTAAAATTTAAATGAATGTAATGCTGTATTGAATTTTTATAAATCCTTTATTCATGAGGATTGTCATATTTTTTTAAAATAAGAACAATAAATCATAAAATATGTTATTTTAATTTTGATTTTAAAGAAATAATCTTTTCATTTAATTACTAATTAGTGATTCACTCGTCCTTTCCAATGTTGGATATTTTCATAGGCATCTAAATTTGTTCGAGCCATTCGATCGTATTAAGTTCTTTAAGATTCGTTCAAGACCAATAGATCTAGCGGTGTCATTCCTCATTAAGATTTCGTTTTAGACGATTTTCTTAATGCTTTTTAAAACAGATTTTTAATAATAGTTATAAAAAATTGCTTTAAGAAACAATAAGAAAACCGTCCGAACAAAGCCTAAGGGTTTGTTTGGGTCGACATTTTCACTGCTTATTAAAACAACTTTTTAATAAAAAATTTTAAAAAGCAGTAAGAAACTCGTCCCAATTGAAGCGTAAAACTCTCTTCTCTTTCCCAACACCATTAGTTCTTATTGATTTTATGATCCTAAAAGCAATTGTTTTGTCATGATTCCTACTGATGACACTGCCAACCCACTTCTCGCTTTAAAAAAATGATTTTGATGGCCTCTAAAATTCTGTGCCACCACTTCTACTTTGATAATGACAAAGAGAATAAAAGTCTTCTTCTTATGCTCGAAAATCAAATTTTATTTTTGCTTTGATCTGATAAGATTATGATGTTATTATGGCGTTATAGTATACTAAATAAACTTGTCAGTATTCTCATCTGAACAGATGAGCTGTTTTATAAATGCTTTGTTTGTGATTGTAAAGGTGAGCCATTCATAAAATATTTCAAGTAGACAGCTCATCTTGGCCTGTTGGTTGAGAACTTATGCTTCCAACTTAGAGGTCTTGGGTTCGAGTCTTTGTGTATGGGTTGTGTGTGTGAGTTTGCCTTAAATGGCCTAAATGTCCCCCCAAAAAAAATATTTCAAGTAGGAAAAGTTGTTTGGATTCCCTAAGAATTTTTACTAGTTGAGAATCAACGCTTATGATATAAATGTCATAGAAAAAAACTCATTACTAACGTCTTAATTTAGAGAACTTTCTTACTATTTTCTAAAGAAGTTTTAAGGTAAAAAAAAAATTGAATTAAAAATTTATCTACTATTGTTGCATCCTGGAATATACGCGGCGGTAGAGTAATAAAAAGTTTTAACGTCTTAGCTTTGTGCGAAGATCCACCACACAATCATATAAGAGAGAGGTGCAATATTTATAAGAGACACCAAGATTTTTAAGTGGAAAACTCTAAAAGGGAAAAAACTAGGGGGTCTAGCCTAATTTTAATAAATCCATTGGTATTTGTAGTTGATAACAAATGAGGCCCTTCATTGGAGGGAAGGCATTGTCTTGATGTAAAAAACAAATATTATATAGAATGTATTACATGGTGGAAATTGGAAGAATCATTATTGATATGTTAATTTAGTCGGCATGACCATAGTCAGCGGGCGATGAAGGTTGTAAAGACAGTATTCGGGTGAGGGCGGTCAGAAGGACCGTAGTCGGGCGGGTGACGGAGGTTGGAATGACCAATGTCGAGTTGAATTCTAGTGTAAGTCGGCGACCTAGTGGAAGTCCAATGTTAGTCAACGGCCGAGTGTAAGTCTAGTGTCAGTCGATGGCCTGGCAGAAGTCCGATGTCAATTGGTGGCCAGACAAAAATAGGGCGTCAGTCGATGGCTGGGAAAAATCTGCTCTCAATCGGTGACTGGGCAAAAATTCTGTGTCAGTCGGTGGCTGAGCAGAAATCCAATATCAGTCGGTGGTCGAGCAGAAATCTGACGTCAGTCGATGGCTGGGCAAAAATCCGCTATTAGTCAGTGGCTGGGTAGAAATTCGGTGTCTGTCCATAGCCGAGGGCAAGTCTAGAGGCAGTTGGTGGCTGGGCTGAAGTCTGATGGTGGTTGAGTCTCGTGACAAGAGAACTCTCTTCCTTCCCTTTTTGCTTGGGTCCCCTTGCTTCCTCTCCCCTTCACGAGGAATGATGAGTCTATTTATAATTTTCTAAGAGTTGCATGACCAGTAACTTTAAGCATGTCACGTTTGGAAACCGTTTGATAATCCAAATTATGGTTTGAACCTTCCAAATGTGCTTTGGGTCTTTGATTTGGATTCATTCGGGCTTGGATTGAGTTGAATTTGGTGTCGTTGGATTTGTATTTTTGAGATGTTTAGTTCAACTATAAGTTTGCTTAAATCGGAGTTCAGATGATCCCAAATTTAATTTTTGAAGTTTCCAACTTAATTTTGCTTCGAGATTTGTGCTCGATCATGATAATTTTTTGATGATATATCAACTATAAAGTTACTTTAAGAAGCATAGTAATTTACACACATGAAGGCATCGACAGGTCCAAACAACTTATCTCAAAATGCATCTATGGGTCTAAGTAGCATACAAAGAAGGTATGAATTGGTCTAGCGACTTGGAGCTCATAGGCGAGCGCATCAACTAGTCCATGTGGTAGATAGAGAAAGTATTAATAGGCTTGATGAAGACAGTGGCGGATCCAACCTTTTTTTCAAGGTGAGAAAACTCAATATATATAAAAAAATAAATACAAACAATATAGATATATTTTACTAGCAAAATTCAAAGCAAAGCATTATACAAGGATTTCAAAACCGGACCGGACCGGCCGGTTCAACCGGTTGGACCGTGAACCGGCCGGCCGGCCGGTTACGGTCCGACTAAAAACCGCTTTCGACGAGAACCGGATTTGGACCATTCGAACCGTCGGTTCGACCGCCAAACCGGTGAACCGGGACCCGTTTTAGTAACCGGACGGTTTGAACTTTAGCAATTTTGAGCCGTCTGATTTAATCAGATGGCAGAGATTATGCAAGGTTAATAAAAAAGAGAAAACGAGAAACCCTATTCATCATTTCATTTCCCAGTTCGCTGCTCCGAGCGTGAGTCGCGACTCTTCCTCCCTCCAGCCTGTCGCGACGCCGTCGACATTGCCATTTGCGAAGCGCCGAAGCGACTGAAGGCATCCTTTGCTTGGTCAAGATCTCCTCTCCAGCCCATAGTAAGTTTTTCAATTTCTCCTCATTGCATTCGGTGGTCGGCACATGGATTTTTTCCGCTTACTTTGGTTTAAAGAATAATTTTGCCAAATCGATTTTCTCAATTTTCAACCGAGATTAATCGGCTTGTCTAATTACTGTCTCAAACTATCCAAATTGATCAAATACAAACCTATCTACCGCGATTTTCATCGTGAGTTTAATCGGCATGTTCTATCTTTCCATCAACTGTAAAAAGATCTTAAAGGTGTTTTGGTGTGGCCCTCCCCCCTCCTGTTTTAGCTTACTTCTCATCGATTGCCATTCGAGAGCTTTTGATTTTGCACCAACATAAAGTCCCCTCCACGATAGGCTGTTAAGAGTGGGTTCCCACACCTCAAATAGTTGTATACTTGTATGTAATTAATAGAAAACCCCAAAAAGTTATTATAAAGTAGAGAGAGATGCCCGCGGGGTTGTGCTTCATCATATTTCTCTCTTGTTATTCAGGTAACATTGAAGAGAATATTTTGCCAAACATGTTTTGTGATCCTATACAATGATTTTCAAATATTCCTGCTAAACAAGTTTTATGGTCCCTATATTTAAAATTTTGACATAGAGTACCAAATACCTTTTCTTGATAAATATCCATTGCATTTTTATGAATGATAAAATCATTAAACAAACCATATCTAAACTATCATATGTGCTATCTAATTTACAATAGGAATTTGCATTTTGTACTATTGTAATATTGTCATTATTGAGAATATTCCATTTTATTGTTTTGCTCTCTTGTTTATATGTAGGTATATATATGCTTATGTTAAATGAAAATTCATTTAAAATATATCCCTTTTAATTTTATCTCCCTCTTAATATGATGTAAGAGCCTATCAATCATTTAAGCATTCCTCATTTAGGCTTCATTTGGGATTTCTGAAAATCAAAATTGAAAATTCCTCTTTATTAGGATTTAGGATTTAGGAATTTATGACACTTGAGTGGATGTACTATGCATAGTTTTATTTGATCCTTTATATCCAACATCCATTTTGGGCGAGATGAAAAAATGACTCCTAAATGTTAGTTCTTACTTATTTTTGGTTAAGCTAACTGGAGATGAGATAATTGGTATGTTTTTCATGTTGCTTTCTTTATTTTTTTGATTTTATTATTTTAGCTATTGAACACAGTACTCTTAAATGGATCCACAAACAACTTCGGCTCAAAGTGGGAAGAGAAATCTAGATAACATAGACAATTTTTTTGCACCAAGAACTAGAGCAGGTTCTCAGCCATCATTGAAAAGTGTAATGGCATCCAAAGAAGCCATTCACCGTGCTGATTTAGCTGTTGCACGGTGGTTTTATGATAGTTGCATTCCATTGAATGCCATAAACTCTAATTTTGCTCAAAAGGCAATTGATGCTATAGTTGCAATTGGACCTGGATACAAATTGCCTTCATACTACAAATTGAGAGTTAATCTGCTACGAGATTGCAAAGAGGAATGTAGGTTGTTGATTGATGCATACAAACGATCTTGGTCAGAAATAGGTTGCACACTAATGGCTGATGGCTGGACAGATAACAGAACTAGAACCTTGATTAATTTTCTTGTGTACTGTCCAAGGGGTGTAGCTTTTTTGAAGTTTGTAGATGCTTCTGATATCACGAAGGATGCCAAGACATTATGTTCATTATTTTGTGAAGTTGTTGAATGGATAGGGCCACATAATGTTGTGCAGCTTGTGACAGATAATGCTGCAAATTACAAGAAGGCGGGGGAACTACTACATGAAAGATTTGGCAACATATATTGGTCTCCATGCTCTGCTCATTGTTTAAATCTCATTCTTAAAGATATTGGAAATATGTCTCATATTCAAGATCTAGCACAAAGAGCATCAAAAGTTACCATTTTTGTGTATAACCATGTTTTTGTTTTAGCATGGCTAAGAAAAAGAGATGGTTGGAAAGAAATTATTAGGCCTGGAGCAACTAGATTCGCTACAACATTCATCACTTTGAAAAGCATGTCTGATCACAAGCTCGACTTACAGGCTTTCATAACAAGTAAAGTTTTCTTTGATTCAAAGATATCCAAAACAGTAAAAGGGAAAAAGGTATCAGCTATCATTTTGGATAATAAGTTTTGGAATGACTGTTTGCTAACTTCCAAATTATCTGGGCCTTTAATTCGGTTATTGAGAATTGTAGATTCTGATGAGAAACCATCTCTGGGCTTTCTTTATGATGGCATGTACAAGGCAAGGAAAGCTATTAAGTTAATGTTTAGAAATGTCAAAAGGATGTATAAACCTTACACAAGTATTATAAAGAGGAGATGGGATAGACAGTTAAGACAAGGCATACATTGTGCAGCTTATTTTCTTAATCCACATTTTCAGTATGATAAAGAAAATTTGTGCCAGAAAGCTGAAGTAATGCAAGGTTTAATTGAGCTGATTAGAAATAAGGATATCTGTCCTAAATCAACAGCAACAATGAATGAAGTTAGGCTGTTTCGTGACAGTTTGGAAAGCTTTGGCAAACCAATTGCATTAACAATGGCCAAAGAAATGCAGCCTGGTAAGTGAAATAAATATTTTAATATGTATTTCACTATTTCTTGATTCATGCATATAAAACATTCACTATCTAATTTATCTATTTGTAGATGAATGGTGGAAGATGTTCAGATCAAGTGCACCAAACTTACAGAAATTAGCAGTTAGAATTCTTAGCCAAACATCTTCTTCTTCTGGATGTGAAAGAAATTGGAGTGTATTTGAACAAATTCATACAAAGAGAAGAAATCATTTAGAGCATCAAAGGCTTAATGATCTTGTATTTGTTCGATACAACCTTAATTTGAGGCATAGGTATGACTATATGCTTGTTTGCTTGTGACATCATTTCTTTATGCTTGTATGACTTAATAATCTTTTAATTATATTTAGATTTCAAAAAAAAAAAAGGAATTATGATCCTTTGGATTATACTAGCATAGAGATGGTGGATTTTTGGGTGCTTGATGAAGAACCTATTTCAGAGCTTGTTTTGGAGAATTTAGAGACTGAAATTTATACAGAAGATGTCCTTCCTATTGCTGAAGAACTTAATACTAGTTCTACTAAAGAACCTCAAAGTAAGCTTTTAATTAGTCTAAGTTATATACTTATATCATTTGAAAATTAAAAGAGATGTTAAAATATTTTATATTTCTAATATGCAGATGAAGATGTCTTAGATGATGTTGGAAATGACAATGAAATACTTGGCAATGAGGATATTGATGCATTTTGAGGGGAATGTTTTGATGAACAGGGATTTAGAGATATAACTTTTGATGCTTCAAATCTAGGAGATGATTTCTAGATTTTTCTTTTGTGGAATTAATTAAGAGAAACATCCTAAACTCTATATATATATTATGAATGTGTTTTTCTTTTTCTTTCACGATGCACCCATGTTTTGAATGTTTTTGTGCTTGGCATATCAATGTTATGAATTCCTGTTGGTATATCTTTAGAGATTAATTAAAGATTTTTTGTTTGTATTTAAAGATATGCTTCTGGCAAAACCAAGCAACACTACAAAAATCCAAATCGTATTATAGAAGATTTCTTCCTGAAAACCCAACACTTGACAAAAGGTATGCATTCAAAAAGTTCTTATTTGATTAGTTATTTAATATTTACTTATTTATGAAATATTTGTTTATATTTTATTATTTTATTGACTTATTTAATGTCACATTTATATTGTGTGTTATTTTTTTTTATGTTTTATAAATTTAATTGATGCAATACTTATGTTATTTGATGAGTTGAATATGAAAATGAAATGTAGCTAGAGTGAAGTTATTAGAGGAAAATGTCTAAATCATTTTATAAATTTTATAATATTAATATATTATTATTTATTACGTCATCCGGTTCGACCCCGGTTCGACCGGTCGAACCGGTCGAACCTTAAACCTCTCATTCTTCCGGTTCGCTGTCCGGTCCGATTTTCAAAACATTGTCATTATATTTTATCATATATTTTGAAATTAAAAATAAAATTACAGACTTTGCATTTTACTTTGCATTTTATGATAATGTTGCATAATGACTTCATTTGGAACAGAATCAAAATACTTCTTTTTCAATATATGGCACTAAACAGTCATTAAGCCAGGCATCACCCATTTTGCGACGAAGTCGATGCTTAATGATCTTCATTGCAAAAAATGCTCTATCCACCGTAGCAATAACAATTGGCTGGTAACGTCAGTGCCAAAACAATAAGTTTATAAATCAGGAGATACACAACATTTTTTTATCCTTTACAATCTATTTTTTTAGAGCAGCAATGCTAGTTAAACATGTAAACTCATCGTTAGTACACATATCAACAATATAAGTAGATAATTGATGCTCAAGAGACATAAGATCAATCATACATAAAAAAACAATAATAATACATAAATATGTTGGATATAACTCTGCAAGACGAATTAATTTTCCCTTATCATAAGTAGAAAACATATCACTCGGATTTAGACATGTCACACAAAGAAGTAACTCGGTGCTACTTTCTGCGAATCAATTATTTAGTTCATGAAGTTGCATATCAATAATTGCGTGAAATAAATCTATTCGATAATAGTGAAAGTTTGTAATATCTGCACATATTCGTACAAACCGTCAACGAGCCTTAAATTTAGAATTCATATTTGGAACTCAATTTCAAAAACATTACAAAAACGTGAAACTTCTTCGAGTAAAGACACCCAACCATTTTTCCTCATCATTTGCAATTGTTGCTTGGACACTTGTATTAATTTCATTGCATTTAAAATATCTTAATCTTTTTTTTGTAATGCTTGTGATAATTCATTTGTAATCCCTAAAATGTCAATCATCAAATACAGTGTTAAGACAAAGTCAAAAGATTTCATGGCATTTATTAAAACACCATTTTCAACTGGCATTTTAATGCTATAGATATGTTTCGTCATATGTAATAAATTCAATAAGCACTAAACAAAACACCAGACAAGTCACAACTAAAAGAATCAATGGGATACTCTGTTAAACTAGTTAAAAGACTCAAAACAACCCTCATTCATGTTTAAAAAAAAAGTATTACAACAATTTATCTAGTAATTTTTTTAGCTTCCTCAAAGGTACAAATTTTGCTCCAATCGAAAGAGTAATAGGAGGGCCAAAGATAAACCCTCTAGCTTCAACACCTTACACTTGCCGACATCACAAGTGCATAATGAGGGTAAGTGTTCATGGAATAGTCTTCATATGCATCTAAACAAAGGTTTTCCTAAGTTAGAAATATGCATATTCTGATATTCAATCATTTAATACCACAAATTTTGGAAGATTGAATGGGGAATGCGGCGAGTTACCTTGACGTCGTTGACGAAGAGGAAGAGCAGCAGGATCGGAGATTGATATGAGAACATCGAACTGGTGAACTACGAAGAGCACGAAGACCGAAGCAAAGTGAGATATGCTTCAACCGTTCAAATCGACTAAAATGGGAAGAACCGAAGAAGAGGAGAGTGCTGGATGTGCTGCGCATGTGGTCTGCGAAGTGCGAACTGAAGAAGAGGAGACTACATAGACGAAGCTTGCAGAGACTAAACCTGCGGAGCAGCGGAGATGAATGCCGTGGGATTTTGTGAAATAGAGAGCGGTTGGAATAGTGAACCATTAGGGCAAAATTGTTTTTAGAGAGGGGGGGGGGGCAAAATACTGAAAATATCCCTCATATATCTTTTTTTAGGGTGGGCATTTGCGCACCCTGACTATGCCGTGGGTCCGCCCATGGATAAAGATATTTTATGAGTGTCTATTGAAAACTCTCAACTCCATTAATAACTTGCTAGATATTATAAATACCAAAATTTAAGTGTTGATATGTAAATTCTAACATTTAAGTGCAATGCATACATACCCCTCTTATTTATATTAAATTTATTTTTAAAAAAACCTAAAATTTAAATTCATCATAATTAAAATTTTAATCTTAATATGAAAGCCAAATCTTTATGAAGATTCTAACACTTAGTTTAAAGAGAAATTATTTTATGCGGAGACCGGACGCAAAATGCTGTCTTGAGACGAATCAGAATGCCACGTCAACGGTATCAAGCCATTGTACCGAGCAGTGTCAAGCAGCACCAAGCCACGATGCTAAGTAAAGAGATGACATGACACATTCTGATTGATCTCTGAACAAAATTTAGCGCTCACGCAGAATAATTAATCTAGTTTAATTTAAGGTTGTCTGGCCCCCGCCAATACCCATAAACGCTCAAAGATAAGTGCATTCGGGAAAAGGGAAGCACATACCTATGGTTTGTGAGCCATTTTCACACTCTGGCCTTTTTCTCTCTCTACTCTCTCTCTCTCTCTCTCCTCCTCTTCTTATCCCCAATTTTCAATTTTCACACGCAGAGAGAGAGAGAGAGGAGAGAGAGAGAGATTGTGTGTTTTTGCAGCGATAATTTCGCCATAGACAAGGTAGTTGATCCCATCTTATTCAATTCTTGCTTAGAATTTGTTTTGGAATCAAAGGTTCACAACTCAAAACTTGCTTCGCTTTTGAGGGAAAGTGGCGGATTAGGTCAAACATACTGTTCAATTCTACTTTATTTAAATCTCTATTCTTTCTCCTATGCTTAGAAGGAAAATCAAAAGAAGGGGGAGAATAGGGAGAGAACAAAATGTTGTGGAATCGCCGTCAACGCCTTGATGTTCTGGCGCTTTGCCTGCTATCGATCTGTCTCGTTCAATCCGACACCGGCGACATCCGGCCACTGAATCACGGCCTATCCAACGAGACGGATCCCGGCGATCCATCCCCGGCAATGGCCGCGTTCTTCGGCGCCCGGCCGGCCGCGCCGCTTCCCGTTGAGCGGAATACAACTGATCCCGTCTGGGGAGTCGCCGGAAAGGTGTCGCCAGCGAAGCCCCATAGCGACAACCTGCGGCGTAGGACGCTGCTGTTGATTGCCGGAGTGGCCTGCGGAATTCTCGGTGTTGGCCTTCTCGTCTCCGCGGCGGCTTACACGGTCCGAACTCGCCGGACAGGACATCCGGCGGGGTTGCGAACTGGGTTTGGGCTAGGATCGTGGGCCGGGCCGAGTCAGTGGAAAAGCAAACGGGAGACTCGGTTCGGGCCCGCTTTGAGTTAATACGAATAATGTTTTTTGGATGATCTTCTTTGTTACATTTACATAGTTTGTTACTTGGTAAAGTTTCGATTACTTTTCTATTTGCTTTGCTTATTTATTTATTTATTTATTTATTTATTTTCTATTTGCTTTGCTTATTAAAGCTTTTAAAAAGAGAAAAATTGAATAAGGATTTTCAGATTAAATTAAGATTTTGTTTGGGATAATTTTTTTACTACTTTGTAAGACTATTTTTTAATAATAAAATTTATTAAAAATAATAAAAAATAGTGATTTAAACATGTCCCAAACAAGGCCTAAGACTTCTTTTGGGGCGACTTTTTTATTATTTTCTATAAAAAATTTAATATAAAAATTTTTAATTAAAAAATTATGTGTTATGCATTTAAATATATGTTATGCCTAAATTTTAATTGTGATAAATTTAAAAAATATATATTTCTAATAAATGAAGCATATAAATAATCTTTACTGCATCTTAAAATAAAAATTTAAAATAAAGGGGAATTTTGAGACTTTGCTTCCCTTCTAAAATTTTCTTGAAGCTTTCGGCAGAAATGAACTTTCCACTTTAAATAAATTTAATTTTAAATTTTTATATTAAGAGAGAATCTGCATAATACAAATATTAAGAAAAAATGCAATAATGTAATAAATTTATTAGATAATATAATTAAATAAAGAAATAAAAATTTTTATACTGTAAATTTAGACTTTTATAAATATACTGATAGCAAATAGTATGATAAGATATTTATGAAAGAAATTGTCTATATATCTATTGAAAAATAAAAGAAATACACCTTAATAATTAGACAATATAAGTATATTATTAATCATTCACAAATATAAATATGATTGAAGAATATATGAGAACTATAAAAAATATTAAAATATTGACTTTAGATATATAAATACATTAAAAAATATATATTTTATGCATTTAAATTCCATTTTTTATCATTGATGATCCTTTTTTGAATAAGTGCTCCCACACAAAGTTTTCAACTAACTTACAAATTTTTTTATAATAAGCATGTTGCTTTTGAAAAATTATTCTGTGCAGATGCCAGACGCCATCCGTAGTCCAATCAGAGCATGTCATATCACTCTTTTGTTGTGTACCAGGTGACATGACACGCTCTGATTCACTTCTGGACGGTTTTGTGTCTGCACAAAATAATCTCTGGTTATTTTTAGAGGTTCAAAGGAATGCTTTTTTAAAGGCAGAATGCTTTGCTAGTTTTTTTTCAAGGTGAGTAATTGAAAGCCGTTGAAATTAAGGTCTGAAAGTGAAGTTCATTAAAATGAAGTTTAATTTATAAGATTTCAATTCAAAAGCTCGTTTGGTCTGTTTGGCCAGCAATAACTTTCATATCCATCAACGCATTAAATTTATATGATTTTATTATTTCTTTAAAAAATAAAAAAAGGCATCCTAACCCACACCCTTTAATGGAAAAACTATTCATTACTACTTTATGCAAAACACAGTGAAGGGCACATGAAAATTCATGAAAATAAAATTGGTTGGGAGATTTTACTATCAACTAATGCTTTATTAGGGAGGACTTTTTTTATTATTTTTTAAAACAAATTTTTAGTATAAATATTTTAATTTTTATACTAAAAAACTATTTTAAAAAATAGTAAAAAAGTCATCCCATGATTTTTTTTGCTACTTCTTAAAGCAGCTTTATGGTACCAAAATTTTAATTTTTATACTAGAAATCCACTTTAAAAAGTAATAAGAAAGCCATTTGGGATGACTTTATTATTGCTTCTTAAAGCAGTTTTTTAATACAAAATTTAAAATTTTTACTAGAAAACTGATTTAAGAAGCAGCAAAAAATCTATCCCAAAACAAAGCCTAAAAGAACTTGAGTTCGAAACTTAATTTTATGATGTGTGTGAATTTATCTTAATTGACTCAAAAATCTCCAAAGAAAACCTCACTACTCCACTTCATCAAGGTCAGTTTAAAAACTAAACATGGATACATTTATTACTAGGCCACTGCTTTTTATATTTCAAAAGTTTTTGTATTAAAAAAATATTTTAAAAAGGAGTAAGAAAACTATTACAAATAAAATCTAAATGTACATTAAAATTTATAATTCTAATTGTTGTCTGATGTTATCTGTTTATCAAAATAATATCTGGTTAATATCAAATATTCATTAATAATCATATTCAAGAAAATTCATGTAACTTCAAAGCAAATTCAAGGACAACATGGGAGTGGCAGATAGGGGTGTCAATTTCGGACCACGGGTCGGGTTCGGGTCGAACTTGGAACTGATCTGGGTTCAAACGGGTCCACCCTAACCCGACCCGGATAGGTTAACTGGTCGGAAATGCCAAACCGGACCCGACACGGCGGGTTGCCGGGTTGACACGACCCGACCCTGTAAGGCTGGCTGGCAGCCTGGCGCGCGGGCACGGACGCACGGGCTACCAGGCTCGGACTCGAGCGGCGCTGCGGCGGGCATGGTCTGAACTCGCGCGGTGTGTGTGCGCGAGTAGGGTTCGCGAGGCGGGCGAGGTCGCGGGCAGGGGGCAGCCGCATGGGCACGCGGGCAGGGAGCGGGTTGGTCCGCGGGCAGGGGTTCAAACGTGTTTTCGGGTTGACCCAGCAACCCATCGGGTCAACCCGAACTCGACCCGTTTTTCAAACGGGTCGAATTCCTGAACCCGAACCCGACTCATTTTGGAAACGGGTCGGGTCTAACCCGAAAATTTCGGGTCAGGTTTGGGTCGGATTTTCGTGTCATGTCAAATATTGACACCTCTAGTAGCAGATATAATTCTTTGCATGCATACCCGGAAAGGTAAATCCGTGCGATATCATAAATACATATTTGATAAAATTTAATATAACTAAACAATTTATATCATAATTGTTCGATATAATATGAAGTTAAGTGTTGCAGAGATGAGAATGCTCAGGTGGAAGAGTAGCTTTACCCTTAAAGGTAGGATACAAAATGAGCATATTCGTGAAATGGTTATAGTAGCTCTAGTGGAAGATAAGATTAGAGAGAGTCGTCATAGATGATTTGGTCACATAAAAAGGTGGCCTTACGATGACCCGGTTAGGAAAGTAAAGATATTAGATTTGACTTATATTAAAAAAGATAAAGATAAACCTAAAAAGACTTGCTTAGAAAATATTAGAAATGATTGACGAAGACTTGATGTCGTTGTTGTGTAATTTTTCGATAAATTTTATAATGATTGTCAACAGCTTAACATAATCATCCATTTTTTTCATCCAGGACTTAAAACTAAACAACACAGTATTGAAGTGGGAGAAAGGTTTAATGATGATGATATTGTTGTTTAAAATTTATATATAAAAAAAAAATCTAAATAATGGAAAACCACTAGAACTTGGATTAATTTTCTAATAAAACAAACTTCTTTATTGAACTATGCGCCTCACACAAAATGTATGGTGCAACAAAAAAATTATAAGCACAAAACAAAAGAAAGATATGCGACAAGTGACAACCACTAATTCTGTCTGTCTCGGTCTCACCAGCTATAATGACGTGATGTCTGCTGCATATGCTATTAGTGCCTGCCTGTAATCAAGCCTGAACCTAATTGCAATTAAATTGAATATAAATTTAAAAGATTTGATTAGAATATCCTGTTCAAAAAAAAAAATCATAGCTTTTATCTACAGTTAACTTTTGAATACACCCTTCTGCACGAAGATACAATCTACCAAACCCTAAAAGCTCGATTGAATTCTACAAGTACCATGATTTTTATAATGTACTTATCATTATATACTTAGTCATATCCCAGCTATTTGGATCAGCTATACAAACCTTTGTTCTCATTCCCCCTGCTCAGCGCCAAAAAACTAACAAATACCTAAGATGTGCTTGTTTGCAAGATTTAGGCAGGATTGCATGAAATGATTCCTTAAATTCAGCTTGCAAAATATAGAAAGCTCTAATTAGACAATCCCGTGTAGGGGTGCAAACGAGTCGAGTCGAGCTCGAGCTAGGAGATATTCGAGTCGAGCTCGACTATCAAATGCCGAGCTCGAGCTCGAACTTGAGTTGAGCTCAAAATCCGTCGAGCTTAACTCATCTTCATGTCGAGCGGCTCGTCGAGCTCGTAGTCACGTCCGCCGTTGAGATCCATCATCCCGAGCATAACCGTCGTCGTTCCGAGCTCGTAGTCGCATCCTCAATCATTTTCCAGCTCTCGTTTTGGATTTTCCGCCCGCGAGCTGCTCGACGAGCTGCCGAGTTGAGTAGCGGCCTGTTCGAGCTCGAGCTCGCTCGACTCGTCGAGCCTATTACCGAGTCGAGTCCGAGCCGGCTCACGAGTTGGCTTGACTCGTTTGCACCCCTAATCCCGCGATAACAAGAAATACGTATTCCATAACTTTGAATCCCTGCAGATTTCTAGTGATGGTTCCCAATGAACAATTATCTCTCTGGAAAGCGGGCTTGCAAGACAGCCATTATCAAGCTGAATCAGTTATAACATTTATGTTAGGTTTGATTAGGGCTGCAAACGAACCGAGCCGAGCCGAGTATGTGAGTGTTCATGTTTGTGTTCATTTAATATCAGCTTGTTCATGTTTGGTTCATGTTTGTTCGAGCTTTAGCATTTCTATTCATGTTTGGTTCATTTAAATTAAGGAGTGTTCATGTTCGGTTCATGTTCGTTTGTTTAATGTTTATCGAGCTTGTTCGCGAACATATTTAACGAATTTTTTTAACTATCAAACAAACATGTTCATGAACATGTCTATGAACAAAAACATTTATAATAAAAGCAATTGTCTATGTAACAAAGGTAATGATTATTTATATTTATTAATTCTATAGTCAAATATTAATTATTTTTATCGAGCTTATTCACGAGTTCAAAATCGAACACGAATCGAGCTTCTTAACGAGCTTAATGTCGAGCTTGTTCATGAACTTCAAATGATGTTGTTCGCGAACATAAATGAGCCGAACACATTAGTGTTCAAGTTTGTTTATTTAAGAATCGAGTATTTAAAATATTGTTCAAGTTTGTTTGTTTAGTTAATTAAATGATCGCAAACGAGCTTTAATCGAACCGAACAACGAGTAGCTCGTCGAACGTTTGGTTCGCTTGCAGCCCTAGGTTTGATGCTTCACAAAAGAAGGAGAAGCTTGCTGGAACCATGACTACTGAAAATAAAGAGTCATCTTCCAAATGTCTGTCGCCTTCCGTTTAAGTTATGCAGAGATTCTTAGTTCTAGAATTTTAACATTCTGTTACACTCCTAAATATATCCTAAGGAGCACGTAGTCTTGTCTACTATAGCTTGGCAGTAAATGATTTTTATGGAAGTACTTTACTTGGTTCATAAATTTTGTATCAGTACTATTTTTATTATTCTTGAGCAAGATAAACTTGGAAACTAAGAAGTTCAACTGACAAACTGCATAAGCAATCATGCCTATATATATATATATATATATATATATATATTTTTAAGCAATCATGACTTTATGTACACAGTTAAATTGTGTTAAATCCTATTCCTAGATCACATTTTTTAAATGCTGGGTCACGTGAGATTTTCTAAAGCCGGGATTAGCTAAAAACGGCAAAAACACAATTAAGGCTTCATTTGGTACGATTTTCTTTCTGCTTCTTCAAGTAACTTTTTAATACAAAAAATAAAAAAGAAAATCATTACAAACGAAGCCTAAAAAAAAACAATAGGATTTAATGGACGCACAAAAAATAACTGTTTGGCAATATTTAACTGCACTTCCAAGAAAAAAAAAAATATGCTTGTATTAAATATATCATTTGAAGAGGGTCATGAAACTTATGGAAAAAAAATATACACACCTGAGAATTGCACGGGACAGGAATGTTGGCTATTACAATCGTTCACCGTCAAGCCAGGTAAGAGTAGGAAGCACCTTCTTCAACAGATCTCTAAACTTCTCATCAGCAACTGCATTGCCCTTGACATCTAACTGCTTAAGATGCAACTCGCTAAACAGAAATATGGCTTCCCAATTATCGGCCACATTAATATTTGCCTGGAGGCACTCCTCAAAACATTTTTTATCCTTTACATTAATCGAGTGAGTCAAGGGAGACGAGAAAAGATATCTTGTTGTATCCACAGAGTGAGCTCCAATCTTATTAAAGGATATGTCCAGGACTCTCAAGTAACTAAGAAGTTTTAGTGGCTCTAATGCTGTGATGCTACTGATCTGGTTGTTTTGCAGATTCAAGTTACTAAGAAGTTGCAGTGCTTCTATACCTGCCAGTTGCAAGTTAGATTCGACATGAAGGTTTCGTTTGGGACGGCTTTCTTTCTGTTTCATAAAAGAAGTAGAAAGAAAGCCGTCCCAAACAAAGCAGAAATGTAATTTTCTGGCTTTTGACTTGACAGAAAGTTTCTGTCGAAAAAAAGTGAAGAGCGTGTTGAATGTAGACCTGATAAGAACGAAAAGTAGCAAACCTCACCTGCAATGGACCTAAGCTTATTGTGACTAAGATCTAATGTGTGAACCCATAGCAACCGCTCCACATACCCAATCCGAGTCAATGATAAGCTTTTAAGTTGCAAGCAGACATGGGGATGAAGCTTTGATGAAATATAGTTATTGGAGTGGGAAAGATGACTTGAAAGAGATTTATCATCAAAAGTGACCTGCATAAATTTTAAATTTGCAATATAAGTAAGCCTAATCTTAAGAAATAAGAACAATTCTCTTAGCATGCCCATCACAAAGAATAACTCCCAAAGAAACCAAATGAACCAATAAGATTAAAATCCTAGATCTAAGAAGGAAAAGCAGGGAAGGCAAAGAAAGAAGGGATGAAATAGAAAACATTTGTGTTGATGGGAGTGATATTTTTGAAGTGTTTTATAGATTTGAGTGACAGGTTAGTTAAATGAATATTAGGTGTTAGATATTAAAATAATAAAAATTTAACGGTTGTTTATGCAAAATCCTAATAAAAGGCATGTCAAACTAATACTAAAAAAAATGCAATATGATGTGGCTGTTCAAGTAAATGTAATAAAATTAGCATTTTCTTAGCTGATTATTATTTCTTTTATCTATAAATATGATAATTTTGAGTTATGCAACATATTCTCTCTCTCTCTCTCTCTCTCTCTCTCTCTCTCTATATATATATATATATACAAAATTTCCCTACATCAAATTGATATTAGAGCCAGCCCACCTTCAACAAAGAATCCATTTTCCACTCAAAGGATTCAAATCCTCTTTAAAGCAACAACAAAGTCATAATTCACTTGTTTACTATATTTCAGGTAAAATATCTCAATAAAAATTTGGACTCAAATTGTGCCATATGAAAATTTTGTGTCATGCATAAGCCAAACTTTTAGGGGTTTCCACTAAAATAAGATGAAATCTTATTTCATGCTTTGACTTGTATTTATTTTCTTAAAATAACTAAACTATTTCCAAGAGTTAAATGTCTGCCAACGGCATGTATAATTACGATCACATGATATAACTAGGTTCTAATTGCCTTTGATGTAATCTTCAAACTCCCATTAATTCATTTGAAGTTGATAACAAGTTGAATTGTTTATGCAAGTACATTCTATTATTGTCAATAAAATAACTTGACGTAACACTTCATATAGGTCGCAAATTTGCAAGTAATCTCATTTAGCATATCTAGATGCTATTTTCATTATATCTAGTTAGAATCATGATATCATCATAACCAAGAACACAAATAATGACACCATTAGTTATGATTTTATTGGAAATATTCAAATACATCAAGCATTATTCAATCCCTTGAAAGGCATAGCAAACATATAAATTGTCATTTCTCACATTTTGATAATATCTACATTCACACACACACACACACAATATGAGAAGAAGCCAAAATAGTACCCCGCATATTAGTAAGTGCCCACTTTAGTCTTTGACAATAGTACCCCGTATTACCCCAATTTAGCACCTCGACTATTGAAAATTATCTAATTTGGTCCCTCAATTAAAAATATCTATCAAATTTGACAGAATATTCTACAAATCTCCCATTTTCATAATGTGAGAGTTGTGTTTAGTACACACACACATATATATATATATATATATATATATATATATATATATATATATATTTATATATATATATATATATATATATATATATAATCCCATTCCAAAATCATCATTTACAAGTGTGAAATCAAGCGGGGAAGGATTGTGGAGTTTCAATTGAGAGCGGCGAGTCATTGAAGTGGCATGCTGCAAAATTGACGAGCAGCATGCGGTGATCTTTGATGTAGTAAGGGGTGACAGCAGGATTTTGGGTGTGCTTCACAAACAATATTCATTTACTAATTATTTACCCTTAATATTAGGTAGGTTAGCTTTCATTTTGATTTTTTTTATTTATTATAATTTATTAAATGATAAAATAAATCAATGTAAGCAATGTAATCTCACCCACACTTATACTACATAAAATGCCCTCACATTAAACTTTGTTGTTAAATTTAAGTGTTATTTCAGCTATGGGATATATTTTCAATAGTTTAAGGACCAAATTGGGGCAGTGGGAACATTTAGGACTAAATTGGGTACTTGCCAATAATTAAGGAACTGGTTTGCGCTTCTCTCTCTCTCTCACACACACATACATACATACACACATATATATATAATATTTGTAGCCCATCCATATGATATTACCTACCAAAGCCTCAGAGCCTTATTACGTTATTAGAAATCTAGGACCTCATGCACATGTAATTTTGCCCGTTGATATGATTATTAGTGTCTACTTGAGGCCTTTTTTTAGCTCTAACAACTTGTATTTATACTTTTGCATGTGAGTTTTTTTATATTCTAAGAGCGGTACAAACATTGTTTCTCACACTACTACTTCTAAATGAGCTTATTGATTTTTCTTCAGGTTCTGTCATCATTTAATCCATAAGATGTATCATCACTGTTGGACATCCATATTTAATGGAGCATGACGCTTACTTCGGGTGTATCATCACTATCATTGCCTGGATTAGGTGTTAGATAGCTTAGCAAAATGATGTACACATAAATTCTTATTGTCATATGTGTTTGAGTTATTTTATGTATTTGATATTTGATTCTTTTGTTGGGGTTACTCTAGTTAATGGCATTAAATTTGAAAGTAAATTGTTAGTAATTTTTTATCCAATTATTAGTAATTTGTTGTTACTTCCATCTATATACGAGAATTCAAAGTAATGTAAGATAATTTGTGAAATTAATAAAATTTTTGTTTTGGATGTGAAGACTCTTCTTCGTCTTCTATTATGGATTTTGATCCTTAATTCAGTGTGAGACACGAGAAGTAATCTCCATGTTCAACCTTCAAGTTTGCTTATCTGATAACTTTTTCTTACTCTTTTTACCTATTTATTCTTCTTTATTAACTATTTTATATTTTTCAAGATTGTCCTTCGCTAGGTGGCTTACAAAACTATTTACAGTACACCTTTTTGGTCATTACAGCATTTTCCTTTCTCTGGCAATGAGTTTAAAAAGGTATATTTTCATTCCAAGCTTCCAACAATGATGCATAATATTATATGTCCTTGATCTCAAATTAGTAATTCAGTCACAACGTGCGTATTAACTAATATTAAGATGTTGGCTAACATCTAAATCTATATAGGCTTTAATAAAATTGTTGTTATGGAATTCAACATGCCATGTACATAACGTAGACAAAAAATAGGACGCCACATAACACTTCTTAGCATACAATAACTACAAATATAATTACATCTAATTGGTAATAATTTGAAATGTATGCCACTATATTTTCTTTTGTAAACAGAAGAAGGTACACACAATTGTTATGACAGCATAATGATGCAAAAGCCACCATACATTATAATGGTTTGAAATCGCTAGTAAAATCTAATGATAGCAGGGAAATTGGGAGATAAGCCAAGAGGCAAACAATTGTGCTGCAGTCACATTGCGCTGCTTCCAATACAACAATAGAGGTCTTCTTAAAATATTCCACCGATAGCAATTTTATATTGGTTTTTTCATAAGTTCACAAAAGCTTATAATCTCTGATGCACCGACACTTCATTTTAAGAGGGTATACAGTGTCGGACACGGACACGCGTCCTCGCTGTGTCGGACACGTCACTAGTGTGTCCCATTTAAAAAAAAAAAATTTACCGGACACGGACACGCGTGTCCAGCTATTATATAATTAAATAAATAAAAAACCCTAATCCCGCTATTTCATATTTGCCGGTTCATGCCCGAGTCTTCATCTTCTCCTTAACTCCATATTCCTATTCGTATTCGTGGTCTTCCCGAGCGATTGAAGCGAGCAGCGATCAGCTGGAGATCGCACCCTAGGTCTTTACTTCCGACCGTAAGCAATAAGCCATCCTCCTTAGTTTCTGGGCACAGCTAAGGGCAGCCGACGCCAAACCGCAGAAAATTTTTCAAACCTGTAAGTTGATTTCGTCATTTTTTTCTCTATTCGTCGTTTCTCTTCATTTATCAATGATACTGTAGATTTGTGATCAGAAGAGCATATTTTTTTTATAAATAATTTTATTTGTTTTGGATTAAAATTATTCTTACAATAAAAATTTATTTATTTAATGCGCTTTAATTGTATTTTTGTTGCGCTTTCACTACACTTTAAATGCGCTTTTGCTGCGATTTCACTGTGCTTTCACTCTTACAATAAAAATTAATTGTTTTTAGTCAGATAATCATAACGCATGATGCAATAGTTCTTTAATTGTTTTTTAACTTTGATTGGCAATTTTTAATTGTTTTACAGTAAGTCTTTATTTCTTCTACTTCACCAGTGAATTTAAAAATAAAATGAGCTCTAGTGTTGGTGGGAGTGGTTCAAAAGAGCCATCTGTAAAAAATGATAAGCCATTATGGATTCATGTTACAAAGTTAGGAAAAACTTTTGAAGGAGGAGGGAATGTGTCATTCAAATGCAATTATTGTGGTGGCACCTACAAAGGATCTTATTCTAGGGTGAAATGACATATACTTAAGATTTCTGGCCATGGAATTAAAATGTGTCGTAAGATTACTACGTTACAGTTGATTGAATTGAACAGACAAGTTGATGAAGTTGAATCTAAGATCAAAAGAGCACTTCTTAAAGAAATATCTTTGCCATCTACCCATGGTTCATCCCACATTTCTTTATCATCTGTTAAAGTTGATCATTCATTATCATATAGAAGTGAATGATATGATTCAAAGAAAAAAAAATGAGTTGCCAGTAGTGCTTTATAGAAGGTTTTTAACATGCAGCAGTCAAAGGAATTGGATGGTGAAATTGCAAGGATGTTTTTCAGCTGGACTTCCTTTCAAACTTGCAAGAAATTATCTTTATAAAAATGCATTCACTTTTGCATGTAATAATAACCTTTCAGGTTATGTTCCACCTGGCTACAATGCATTAAGATCAAAATTATTGAAAAGAGATAGAGCACATATTGAAATATTGCTTTAACCAACAAAAGGTGTGTGGAAAGAAAAAGGAGCCACTTTGATGTGTGATGGTTGGACTGATCCTCAAAAAAGACCACTCATTAATTTCATGGCCGTTACAGAGAATTGTCCAATGTTTATTAAAGCTGTTAATTGTGAAGGAGAATACAAGGATAAATATTTCATTGCCAATTTAATTAAAGAGATTATAGTCATTATTGGGCCTTCAAATGTTATGCAAGTTATAACAGATAATGCACCGGTGTGTAGAGCTGCAAGATTGTTGGTGGAGCAAACTTATTCTCATATATTCTGGACTCCATGTGTTGTGCACACTTTAAATCTTGCTCTAAAAAATATTTGTGCAGCAAAGAATACATAGGCAAATGAAATCATCTATGCTGAATGTTTTGATCAGAAATTTCATTATGAATCACTCAATGAGACTTTCAATGTTTAATGATTTCTCACATTTGAAAATGTTAGCTGTTGTTGAAACTCGTTTTGTCTCTGTAATAATCATGTTGAGAAGATTGAAACAAATAAAAAATACCCTTCAATCTATGCTGATTAGTGAGAAGTGGTCTTGTTATCAAGAAAATGATGTTGGGAAGACAAGATATGTGAAAGAAAATGTCTTAGATGATTTGTGGTGAGATGATGTAGATTACAGTTTGGCTTTCATTGATCTGATTTATGACATGTTGAGAGAGGTTGACAAAGATAAATCATGTATGCATTTGATTTAGGAGATGTGAGACCAAAAGCAACACATCTTTGCATTATTTGCAATGAAATATAATGTTACCTTAATTTCTTGAGGATATGTGGACCAAAAGTAACACACCTCTGCATTGTTTGACACATTCATTAAATCCAAGGTATATTTGTATTTATCTTTTAAATTAATTTTAAATTTCTTGGTAAATGATTAAATAATTTTATATGTTTTGTATTATTTAAAGGTATTCAAGTAAAGAATAACTTCAAGAAGACCCTCAACATGTCTCACCACAAAAAGATTTAGAAGTATCAAATATGAGAAAAATATGCTTGAAACAATATTTCCCAAATAAAGAGCAGAGAAGAAAAATTAATATAGAACTTGCAAAGTTCTTTGGATATTTAGAGGATTTTGGTAATCAAGAATCTTTGGTTGATAGATGTAGGATGGATCCAAAAATATGGTGGTTGATTCATGAAGCTTCAACACCGCTTCTTCAAACCATAGCAATAAAACTTCTTGGTCAAGTATCATTCTCTTCCTGTTGTGAGAGAAATTGGAGCACATACTCATTTATTCAATCAATGAAGAGGAATAAAATAACTCCACAACGGGCTGAATATTTAGTTTATGTGCATACAAATCTTCGTCTTTTATCAAGGAAAATCCCACTTTATATGACAGGTGATAACAAGATGTGGGATGTTTCTGGAGATGGGTTCGAGTGCCTTGATGATATGGGATTATTGGAGGTTGCAAATATTTCTCTAGATGAACCAAAATTGGAAGCAATGATATTCAATAATGATGTATTGAAGGCCAAAGACCAACCTCTGAATCTAATTCTATCATTCCCTCTATTGAGTAGTTGGACATTCATGTTGTAGTAAATAGTTTTTTGCTTATATTTTTGTGATTGTACTAGACATTTTGTACTAAACATCTTTATGTTATAAGCTAAAGAAGTTATCATGACTTTGATTTATTATTGCTTGCCATTTTTAATATAATGCTACCTTAATTTCTATATATTATATTAAAAAATTATTATGCCGTGTCCACGCCGCACCCGTGTCATATATTTTTAAAAAAATGCCGTGTCCCGTATCCGTGTCGTGTCGTGTCCGTGTCGCCGTGTCCGTGTCGGTGCATCATAACTTATAATTCTCAACAGTTTGCAGAAAGAACCCATCTATTAAACAGGCATAGCACTATACAAGTATAGTTCAACAGAAGGCACGCTTATAAAAATTGGATGCATTTAAAATCAATCATAAAGTTGAAAATTTTACCTGGTTCATAATAACTAAGCTTCTTTCATCCTCATAGTATCCAGCATGCCTTGGATCCAACTGTACCAAATCATCATAAAGTTCTAAGACATCTCTCAAACGGATTAACCTTACTGGGGGAATTGTGTGAGACAGCATTGCATCTTGAGCAATTAACAGTCGTGCTAATGTGAGCTTGACAAATATACTATAATTAAGAGAAAAAATTGGTTACTAAGAGAAAATACTGACAAAAGAGAAACAATTAATGTGAACTTTGGCAACAAATCAACCAGCAATGGATAATAGGGAATCCTAACCAATTTTCTTCAGATAACTCTTTAAAAAGATTTATCTCATTAGATATTGTCTCCAACTGCCATTTAGAAAATGCAGAAGCATGATCTTCAGACAACTTTAGTTGATCAAATGAAACCAAATCGTTACTTTCCAAAGTAGAACTCCCACCATCATCCCAGACAAACAACTCATCAACTGATTCTCCCCTAGTATCCCGCAAACTGTCAGAGTTTAAGGTCAAAGTAAATCTGAAATGCAAAGGATGGTTGAATTCAGAACCGCTAGATGACAAGATATCCTTGGAATGACCAAGTTTGACCTCAACTCTATAAACTTTTGTATCACTAAGCTGCAAATCTGGAATTTGTAGGTAAGTAACCCAACAAGCAGCTTCTTTGGATTTGGTGGGTAGCAGTGGCCTCCAAACAAGATCTTCATTCTTGGCAAACATAGAATTCACAGTCACGCTTGATGAATTTACACCTTTCACTGTTTGGTTGAAGAATAGAACAACGGGTAATTTCCCAGTGCTCATGAAATAGTAGCTGGATCGAATTGGTTCTGACGATTTGCAATATGCTGCATTTCCATTAATTGATAGGACACAGTCTGAATCATGAGAAGGCCAGGAAGAGATCAGTAAAACTTCATTTGGAGTGATAGTCTGATCGAGAAGCCAAAGGTGATAGAACCATCCACTTTGATCACTTGGGTCAGTGAAAAGAGCTTGACTTACAAGCTCATATTCCTCAGTCAGTATCTTTTCCCTTTCAGCAAATCCCTCAGCCTTCTTGCTCAGCAAGCGGGATAAAACTCCACTACATTAATAAGCAGTTAGTTATTGTTGTATATATGGCAAAACGTCAGCAATGCATAAGTAGCTATTTTACACAGCGAAATCAACTATTCTAATTAATTTAAAAGACCAGTCACAACGTCATTAGAAGTATGAATAATGCTTTTTTTCTTATGAATTTGTTAAAGTAATCCACTGTTTAGTTAGAAACAAACAAGAATCAAAGATGTCATTTAAAAAAAGAGAGAACATAAAGCAAAAGGACCAGTTAAAAGCACATCTGACACATACATTAACGATTTGCATACACAAGCAATAATCATTATACCTATGCACTGTGCTCATCAGTTTAAAGCTCATATTACTTTCATGCTAATTCGTATGATGCACTATAACTTAAACATAAACCAGACCACAATTCCAAAACATGAAGTTATTCATGTTCTTCAATAATTTTGTAACGCAAAATTTCCCATGGTGCAAAATCTGTTCGTGCCAAATGCTATGCATCATATAAAGAAAAGCAATAAATATTGAAGAACAGTTAAAGACTCTCAATAGCTTGTATGTGCTCGTACTGATTCATCCAGCCAATTGCTTTAAGCTTCAAAGAGCACTACTCTTTCTCATGTGGTTTAAGCATGTACAACATAAGTAAAAGATCGATCAATAAGATGAGTGGCAAAAAATAATGCTAAAAAATTCAGAAGTAAAAAGAGTAGACCAAAGGTAACATTGATAAACGTAGAGAAAAGATAATTGCACAAAATAGATTTAACAATCAACAAATACTGAACTGAAACAAGAACGAGAGTTCAAAATGAGTCGCTCGACCCAAATAGTTTGGACAAAGCTTTTGCATGCAAGAAATCAAAATGATGGAGAAAGGATCGATCTCAATGGCCTTTTCTACATTAAGATATCACACAAAAAGAGAGTAGAGACACAAATTTTTAACATGGAATAGCCCTTGGAGGGGAGATATAATGAATCTAGTTCAATTGAACAACGTTTACTACTTGTAGAAAATTTGTACAAGGTGGTCCACCTCCCTATCCATCCATAAACTTGCCTATGTATCTATATCTACTTACATTCTCAGTGTGTACCCTGATGTTGTAAAAAAAACAGATTTCTCCATCTAAACGCAAACTAGAAGACAGCCAGCAATTAATGGAATATCTTTGTTAGTTTATCAATTCTATATCCATCTCAATATGCATCTCAATGCACTGCAACAAGCAGGCAATGGAACCCCGTTAACTTTCTTACCGCAACTTTATTTTTGTTTGTATGCATAATCTAAGAATCAACCGCTCAATGAAGTAGGAGGAAGAAATTTCTCTCAATCTCTCTCTATCTTGAACGCAACTAGTAGACACTAGAATCTATCTATTTATTTACTGATGCATCGTAAGTTCTAGAAGGCCAAATAGGAGAACACTTAGGAAAAAAAAGAACACTTTCTTCAATAAAACATAAACCAACTCAAACATAAAGAAACTTGATAGGAAACAGTTATAAGAAAACAATACGGAAACTTTGTAATAAACAAACTAAAACATAAACTTCCCTCAGAACAACCTAAAAAGGTCATCTCCCATGCAAATCTGAAAATTAGAGATTGGTGCTCAAGGAAAAATCAAAACATAGGTTCACCACAGCAATCTTGTTCCAACACAGGTTGGTACTCCGACAAATACCAACAAACTAGCTCAACAACACACCACGCTCTTTAAATTTGGAGAATAAGGATACAAGTGAAAGGCAATGTTTAAAATTGCGTATTCGGGTATTGAGGCGTTTTTCATTCGTGAGTCGAGGCGTAAGCCTCAAGGCGTTTTGAGGCGTAAGCCTCAAAATCAAAAGATTGCGTAAACATAAAATGATAAATTTGTTATATACTAATGAGTGAATAATATAAAATATAAAAAAGCATAAGATATGAAGTGAAATCAAAATATTTCAATAATAAGACAACATGAAATATAGTTCAACTCAAAATTATATCTTTCCCAAATCATGGTATTCTTTTCATTAACATATAATTCTGATTTCCAAAAATAAATAACAATGACATATCACATAAGAACTCATAAGTCATCAGCATTGTCATCACTAAGGGGTTCTTCATTTGAATCATCATTATGGTGAACTGTTCTCTTCCCTTCTTCCTCTCCTATAGAGTCCAATGTCGGGCATTTACTTCAAGATTTATGTAAGTTTTAATATATATAGCGTGAGACGTAAGCCTCATGCCAATGAGGCGAGGCGGGCCTCAACCAAGTTGAGGCGCAAGCCTCATAAAAAAACTCGAGGCGTAAGCATCGAGGCGTTTTTTACTGGAATTGCGCAAAGGCGGGCCTCAAGGCGAGCATCATATTGCGCAATTTTAAACCATGGTGAAAGGGAAACCGTGGAGAGTTCAAATAGATAGAAGACCGGAAGAAGAAATAGGTGCAGGAAAAGAAAGCTCTCAAGCTTAGGAAGAAAACCCTCAGGTTTCAATCAGATTTCAGCCAAAAAAAAACCTCCTTTCCTGCAGCAAACAGCTCTCATATATAGGAGGAAAAAGGACCCAACAGCCACAACAGCCACATAAATGAGCCACCCCAAATAGCCAATATGAGCCAACACAAAACTTGGAAACAACACAAAGGGGAATGGATAGCTACGGGAATTCCAAACAACAAAAATAAACTGCCAGCTGCATGGGAAATAGCAGGAATTCCAACCAGCAAAAGACAAACCGTAATAAGCATGGAACACCAAGCAACCAAGAGGAAGAGAATGAAATGGGCCAAGCCCATTAAGGAAATTTCAGCCCTCCACTAAGCCAATAAAGAAACAAGAGAACAAGATCAAGAATGGAAAACAAATGAGAGAAATTACTAGAGAGCACCAAATCCAAGCATGATCACGGGTTGTTTTCCATCATATGGCACAAAAAAAACATAGACAAAAAATAACATAAAGTCAAAACATAAATAAAATACAAAATATAAAATGATAATCATTGACTGCATCATTTACGGTTGATTCATGCACCCACTTATAAATCCATCAACATCAATCAAAGGTTTATTTTAATCTTGCATTCCTCTTAATATATATTGGTCTTCATGTATTTATCAAGTTTCAATCGATAACTTAGTTTCATTACTCTTCATATTACGAAAGCCTCTGAAGACTTGAGCATGTCAACAGATATGACTATTCATTTTGTAGCAGATACGATACAATGCACGATAAATATCTTAAAATAACGCGTTAAAATAGTTTCACGAATATGCACTAAAAATGCACAAAAATAAATCTATTTAAAAAACACAACCAGAATGCTGAGAATGCCAATGATGTAAATACCTCCGACTGTGCCAGGCAGAATAATTACTAAAATTGGTGTTAATCATATCCATAGTAAACTTCAACTCTTCCACCTCAGGCAAACCCTTCAGCTTGGCAACAAACCTAAAGTGCCAAAGCATGAACTATAAAGCCTAAGCAAGTAATTAAAATCTAATGAAACAAATAAAGCATGACTGATGCATCACCTACGGTAATTCCAACCATGGAAATTGCGGGAATCAACTTTTAGCAACTGGTCCAGGAGCCGAAATTCCCTGTCAAAATCTACTTCGGCAAGCCCTTGACTTAAAACCCATTTCCGGTGATACCATGCCCCATAAGATTTAGGGTTCGCTCTCAATGCTATCTCTACCTTAAGAATTTGAGATGAAGAACCCAACATCAGATCTACCCACTATATAAATACTAACAATTCTCAATTCACTTCCAAAAAAAAGGATAAAAACTCACGGCTCTGAGCTCATCGTCCACCAGAGATTTGATACGCTCTGAATCTGTCGCTTCCTTTAAGTTCTGCTGTAGAGCGAGCTTCCGGTAGTTCCAGACAGTAAATATTTCTGGATTAATTTCCAGTAGCTTCGAGCTGGCGGCGATCGCCTCCTTGGTATACCTATCAAAAACTACAGGATTAATTGCATAACCATTGGATACTGGAGAGAAAGGGAGAGAATGTAGAGATAGAGAAAAAGAGATAAGAAGAAGCCTTACAGGCGGTGTTGATGGTTGTGAAGAAGTTGGGATTGAAGGTCGCGGAGGTTGGAGGCCTTAGCCGCTGCGGCGGCGGCATCCTTCACGCGCAGCGGTTTACGTGGTTGACCGTGCATCTCTTTCTCCTCGCCGTCGCACGGGAGCGGATCGAATCAAATCGGATTGGCAGAGATTTTTTTTTTTTTTTTTTTTTTTGGACATTTAGGCCATTTAAGACAAATTCACACACACAACGCATACACATGGACTCGAACCTTGGACCTCTTAGTTGGAAGACTAAGCTCTCAACCAATAGGCGAAAGAGAGTTGTGTATTGGCAGAGATTTTCCAGGCGATGAAATGAGAATACGAGGTGAGACCCCGTGAGGTCTGTCCTTCGTCCTTGCCGGTGACATCTTGTAAACGGAGTTTAAAACTAATTTAATATATATATAATATTTAAATATTCATGTTTATTTAAACATTTTTAGTTTATAATTAAATTAAAATATCTGCTAAATATTTTTTATTTTAAATAATTTTATATTACTAATATTTTTTTGTGATTTAATGATTTAAATATTCTATCAATATATTAAATAATTCAAATTTTTAATGCTGACTTTCAACTATCCAAGAAAGCCCTCTAATTTTTTTTACCCAACTTATCTATAAAATATTTGAGTATGAAATATTTAAGTATATATTTTAGGTATGTGCATTGTCCTTTATGATTTAAGCTCTCAAATCAAAATTCATTAATTTTATAAGATTTTTATGATTTTTTGTCATTTGTATGTATTGTTATATAGAAATTCTGATCAAATTATTTCATGTATTTGTTCTTATGTTTATAGATATCCTAATATACATTCATGCAATAATGATGTTTTTTATACAATTTTTTTAAGAGTTGATATAATTTTGTGCAACATATATATTTATATTTTAGTAAGAGAGTTTATCATATTAGCATTATCATATTAACAATATTATGTATATTGTTGTGTTTTGTTAAGACGGTGGAATGTCTTTCTAAAAGAAAAAAAATAGAAGTACATGGATATACACATCACCCAAATCCAGCAAACTCAAGTTTCATTTGGGATAACTTTTTTACCGCTTCTTAAAACAACTTTTTAGTAAAAAAAGAAAAAAATTTACTAAAAACTTATTTTGAGAAGCAATAAAAAAGCCGTCCCAAACAAAACCTCAGACTGAAAGCTAAAGCTAAAGAACTGAGGCAAAATAGTCAATTCTTAATATGTATAAAGATTTTTTATTCCAAGGAATTCCATTATTATTACCTTGAGAAATGATTACTAATCATATGTTTTGCAAAGACAAACTATGCTGCGTGTACTTCTAAGTTACCACGCCTATTACTACAAAGTCATGAAAATATTGCTGAACACCAGCTCTAATTCTCTAAGAAGAACACACTGAATAGTAGATTCCTAGTATATATATATATATATCTAAAGACTGATACAGATCTCTAAAGAAATAGTCGGAGCAAACACTGTACATGGTTCCTTATTTTGTTTATTTGGAGTCACAGCCCTTGCTGCTTTATGCCCTTGCTGCTTTATGCTGCAACTATCATAAGCTGAGACTAGCTAGAAGCTGGGTTTTGAGAGGCTGGAGCATTGCAGGGCTGAGAGTTGTCATGAGATGAAGCTTCAAGATCTTGATCATCTTTGCCCTTCGAATTAAGAAATCTACCGCCATTTCCCCTGGCTCTTCTCATGGCATGTAAATGGCGGGATTCGTGAATATATGGCTGCAGAAATTTGCAAAGCAGAATGATTGTGAAGCCGTCAACAAGTAACAAGCAAGAACATCAAGCAGCAAATCAGATTATTCCTTGGACATCATAAACAGAAGGAAATTTGAGGAGGAGGCTACAATGCACATGAAAGAATGAAATTCGAATGGCTCCTGTCAAATACAAAATAAATTTAACAAGGAATATAAAGCACTTACGCGGGGCATGTGTATCGCATCATTTCAGGGAAAATTTATTCTGTGCGGACGCCGAACGCCGTTCAGAGACCAATTAGAATGCGACATGTTATCCCTTCGTTGTGTATCGTGGCTCGGTACCGCTAACGTGGCTACACCTGATTTGCCTCTGGACGTAGAACTGCGTCCGGCCTCCGCACAGAATAATGAGATTTTAAATTATACAACAGAACATGTTTGGTGCAATCCACATTATATGGAGACAGCTGGAAACTAAAGACTTAAAAGATGATTTACTGCATATTTTTAATAAAGTGCAGTGAACAATAGGCAATGAACACAGCACATATTAACATTGACAATATTCATTCGATATAAAAAAAATGGTAAGTGCTAAAAAAATGTCCTCAAAACCCTGTATAGGCAATATGCCATGAAAGTGATTAACTGATATATACAGTAAGCACGTGGCTTGTGTTTTGATTTAATCCATGTATGTTGACTTCTAATACAACGGACTTGTCAGTCCTTGACTTTGTGTTTCATTAATTGTTTTCACTTTCTCTTAAAAGATAAAAATAAAAAAATTCCTTCCCACCCTCCGGCAGGATTCTGTGCGGACACCAAACAGTCCAGAGACTAGCCATAACACACCACGTCACCCGATACCAAGCATTGATACCGAGCAAAAAAAAAATGACGTGACGCATTCTGATTGATTGATATCCGCACAATATAATTTTTCCTCGGGCGGGTCACTTGACTGAACCAAAAAGGTTGATGTCAATGCAAAACGTAAAAACAAGCAACAGAAAACATAAGTCGTGAGGAAAGTTCTAAAAATAAAAAAATCTATGAAGCATATGCAATGTTATCCAAATTGTAGGACTAAATTGCAAGACGACCTTAGCTATTTGTAGGCCATATTGAATCCTGAATTGTATTCACCTTCCCAATCAGGGTTTAGGGGAAAAGAATCAAATGACTTAGGCTTCGTTTGGGATGACTTTATTGTTGCTTCTTAAAGCAGCTTTCTAGTATAAAAAATTTAACTTTTGTACTAAAAACTGTTATAAGAAGCAACAAAAAATCCATCTCAAACGAAGTCTTAATCAGGAGGGGGACAAGAACAGCATTAACAAAAAAGCACACAGGACACAACCTGAAAAAAAAAACGATAGAGTACCTTTCGAGATTTGATCAATTTATTTTCCGATTCAGCTTTTGCACGGGATTGGCGGCGTCTCAGAATGCCATGATATTGTTTGGCATTCACATAAACCGGTTCTTCAACAGTATCAGTAGGCAATGGCACCCCAGGCTGCATGACTCCCGTCATGGTTGGATGCATCTGGAATCCAATTAACTCAGTTAAAGTAAGACAAATTAAGGACAACTTGTCCAAAGCTAGCTTAGGTTAAGCTCATCAATCATTATAATTACGTTGAATACACAAAAATACTATACCAAATGTTGACCACTGTATGCAGCAATGATGCCACCGTAGTAAGGATCAACATACGGGTAGGCCACTGGTGCCTGCCAAGATTATCGAAAGTCCATGATCAACCTTAAAGCACAAATGTGTTTCAACTGCTAGCTGCATACCACTCATCAGAATCACCATTCATTATCCAACAGTTACAGGTTGTTCAAAAAGGAACTTTCATTACTACTTTACCATGTTAAGAAAATATGAAAACATTCAATTAAGAATTAAAAGAAAAATTGCTGAGTTTAATAGAGTTTATGATATGGTGATCGCTATTAACATACAACAACATCAAACTTCTGTCCCACTACGTGGGGGTGATCGCTATTAACATAATGATAAGAAAATTGTGAATGTAAAAAGTGCTTATGGTCCTCAAGATTATAGAATAATGTAAGAAAATAAAATTTGAAAAGAAATGGATAAATTACGGCACCGCGTACCGGCTAAAGAAATGGTAGTTACTAAAGTGATATAAGTTGGCATATAAGTCCTAGTAGAATGAACTAAAGATTGAAATCATGTTAGTTGTAGACAAAATGAGATAGAAATGCAATAAGAATAATTATACTTAATTTCATGATAGCCTATGATCTTGCAATGCTGAACACATACTCTAATGCATAAGAACACTTAGTTACTTACAAAAATGGAGTCAACAAATCATAAATATAGACGCATACACATTTATTTATTTTGAGCCAATAAGAGATGAACATGATCAAACAAGATTGTTTATATTTGACTCGTTAAGAAAACGAATTCAAAATAACTATTTAATATTAACTGACCTACTTAAATGAACAAATCGAATATGAGTTTCTTAGCGAGTTGGGTATGAATTGTTTGTGAATAATGAGCTTTTATAACAGCCCTCCCGAAAACTATTAGACTTATACTAATTATCACTCATTGTGTCAAAGTTGGTCATCAAAGTGAGTTTTAGTGGGGTGTGGGAGAGATATATTTACAGATTAAACAAATAGTTTGAAGCTTGCCGCATATTTTTTTTCACCGCATTTTTTTTTTATTAGTATTTACCCAACTATGAGAAATAAAAGTTAATAGAGAGGCATTTTAGGACATAAAAGATTTGGGACTTTGTTTGCCATAGTATTAAATAAGAATTATTTGGAATGACATATAGTAAAAAATAAATTAATGGTGTCTACGTAAGTGCTTTCATTTAAATTGATATAATAATGTTAAAAAGCAGTGGAAAAAGAAGAAGAGCTAGCTGATTTTGGCATAAAAAAACAGAAAGAAAACTATTTTGTTGGTGATTGTAATGAAGGTAATCCTATTCTAATAAGCTAGGAGATGAAGGAGAAATCAGCAAAGCACGTATGATAGCTGGGAATCAATCCTGAGCAAGCGTGGTGAAGGGGAGGCGTTTATCTAAGATATTGACGAACAAATTGTTGATGGAGGTGGAGTAATTGATCAGAAGCTTCAAAGAGGTGCTGCCATTTAATAGAATGAACTAAGTGTTGCACAAAGGTTCGGTACTTCGCTCTGATTAGCAAGTTATTTTGTTTACCATCTCTGTAAGTTAGGAGGTTTGCTCTGCTTAATAAGTAGTTTGTTCAACCATCTCCATTGTTTTCCTAATGAAAGGCCTCCGTCTTCATTTCTTTTTCTGGCTAGACTGAGTTTTTTATCAGGTTTCAATGCCAAAAGGATTTGGAGAAAGTCCTACTAGGTGATGGTCCTAAGGTTGCAAGGAAAATAATTCTCTTGGCAATCTGTGACCAAGGCCCAACTACTGTTAGTAAATATTTTCTTTGCCACTCTTGAGATTCAACCTGCCACCACTGTTTGGCAGTGGAGCTTGGTCTTACAGATTGGGAGTGGCGTAAATCATACTTCAGATAGATCAGCATGCAGAGAAAGTCTCATGCGGGGTCTTTGTTCGTGTTTGTGTAAAGATAGCCACTTGAGCTGCATTTATAGTGGTTGCCTCAATTATTAAGTTACTGCGAGAATTTGCCTATGAACACGCGTGGTAGTATTTTTTTATGTGAGGGTTCATTACTTCATACATGATTGTAACTTGTCAAATGGTTGGCAAAGGGGAATGAAGAAGGACTCAAACCCATGAATTTAAGTTTAAAGGATGGAAGGCTCAAAACAAACAATTATGCAAGCCACAAAAATTATAGATATTGGTTTTCAATGACTGCAACAGACTAAATCCTTGGAAGACTTGAGATAAGGCTATGCCAAGGTAAAGTAAGAACATAGGAATAAGTGGTATTGGTTAAACTGAGAATGTACGAGAAGAAGTCAGCTCAAAGCCCCGAAATGGAAAGCAAGCATAACAAACTACACAAAAGTAACATTACCATAGGAAGTTGATTCAACTTGTCTCGCTCATTAGCATTAGCAAATTCCCACACTGATATTCAATGGCATTCACAGGTGGAACAAGTATGAAACATGGCAAGTCGGTGCAAGGGAAAAAGAAATGCAAAAAAAGGACAAAAGCACGAAACATGGCAGTTTAACCCAAAGGGGTCCTAGAGATGAGGATAGGGAATAAAATGTTGATGTGAAGGAGGAAGATCCGTACATGATTGAACAAACCCTAAGCCCATTAAAGGGCATTACACTTATTAGCATGGAGAAGTTCAACTTTCAAGAACTAAGACTCAGAAAAGTAACAGTGATAAAGGAAATTGACATAGAAGGTGATTGGATTGTCCTATTTACAGCAAACAGTTAGAGTTTGATGATCATCTTGATTATCTAGAAGAAAATTGAGGGGTTTATGGCTAACACTTATAAATTATAAATCCTTTGATCATGGCAAGCTGGAATAGCAGGGTGTAGCTGCAAACTTTGCAGAGAGAGGGATTGAAATGAAAGAGGGCTAAGTCATAGTGGCTTAAGGCCTCATGGTTGACTTCAATGAGAATGGCGTAGAAATAGCCAGAGAAGCTCTTCTAGTGATTTGCCCAAACTGAAGGAAGCACATTGCCCATAACTACTTTTTCCTTCTCGAAACAGAAGAGGCCATGAAGGAAACCTTTTAATTACAAGGTTTATGGTAATTTACCAGTCTCACAGCCTCTGGTATCATAATAACACTGGTGAAGGAGTATCTACTATCTAGATGTGCAATTGTGTGCAATCTCTAACCAATGGCATACACTGGCAGTACTATACAAATTCACTAGTATTATTTGGAGGCAACTTTGTAATACCGAGGTGTTCCACATAGGCAACCTATCATAGTAAGGGACTTAAAACTGCACTCATGCTGCTAAGGAGAAAATTGGGGAGCAAAAATTTCCAGTAAAATTCAGAAAGAAGGGAGTACCATAATTTCATTTACGAGAGTATTTTTGTGGTATGCAGGCTTATGTGAGGGGATAATGGAGTATGGCTAATGGTGCAAGGCATTTTTGAAACCACGAAGATCAGCTTAGGTTTCTTACAAGCACATGGTTAAAACTCGCCCTCTTTTGCTCGAAGCTAAGCACTTCAACAGCTCAAACCGTCAGCCATTTAAGTTTTGAAGCATTTTGATGAGAATTCTCCAAAGCTCGGGATGCGGTTGGTCTGCACCATTAAGGAAGGACCTAGCCAATCTGCTAAATAGAGCTAAGTCTTACAGTGAGATGGAATGAGAATAAGCTCGGTAATTACTGTAGCATGGATAAGTGATTAGATAGTGAAATCAAACAGCTCCAGGCTTATGGAAACAAACTCAGGAGCAACTCAACAAAATCAGAAGCATCTTAACCCTAAGCTAGTAGAGAACCAAACATACCTCTGCTGCATAATTTTTTTTGGAGGCAAAATTCTTGCATCAAATGGTTACAACAAGGAGATAGTAGTACTAAGCTCTTAAGCAAGTTCAGCACGATAGTTTGAGAGCCGTTTAAGATACTAGCAATATGGATCAACAGAAGTCTTGGAGGACATTGGCTGAGTCGGATCTGTAAACCATTCCTATTTCAGCACTAGGTGGGTGAGACAGTCAGTGAATAAAGCCTCTATATAGTTGATGAGGTCATCGACAGACATTTTAGGCAGGTTTATCGGCGAAGGAATTGTAGATTGACGGCTACGATCGGAAGTTTATATTTTTGATGTCATCATGTTGTTTTATGTTGTTTTATTTTGTGTATCTTTTATTTCATGTACTAGTGACGATTTCGCCCTTATGTAGGCAGTGTTTATTGTAGCCCGAGGGGCATATGAGTCTTTTTTTCTTTTCATGTTTTGGAGACCTTTATAAAGGGGTCTCTTCTTGTTGTATGAGGAATGCTTGATTAATAAAAATTCTGAGATGTTTGTTCTTCTTTTCTTGCTTGAGAGCTTGAGAGAGAGAATGGAAACCTAGGAGAGGCTCCACCCGAAATACCCAACAGTTCCCGTGGTGAGCTCTTGGCCTTACTTTTATTTTTGATTATTCGCTTCTTCCCCTACCAGCTCCCTGCATCCATTCCTATCCAAAATCCCCCCCCCCCCCCCCCAAATCCCGCCGGCATAGAGGCCATCCCCCTCCCTGCCGCCGGCTGAGCCAACCAACGGCTCAGCCTAACCCGCCTCCCACCCTGCAGCCTTCCCATCAAAATCCTCTCCACCCGTCCACCCAGGAGCCCTCCCTGCCCCTTGCCGCCGGCTGAACTAGCCACCGTCCAGCCTATCCAGCCGCCCCACTTCTCAGCCAGGCCGAAATTCCCCCCCAGGCTAATCCCGCCGATTCCAGCACAGGGAAAGGTTTGAATTCAGCCATCAATGCCCTCTTATTACTTTCCTAATTTGACTCCTCAAATTAGTGAATATTTGAATGAGAATTAATGGCCAAATTCAAATTCAAATTTCCTTCCCCTCTCTCATTTGAACTTCCTAATTAATTAAAATCTGAAATTAAAGCTCAGATTTTAATTAAAACCTTGGGGCCCACTATTTAATCAAATCCATCTTTTCCTCCTTGCTTGGCCGACCCCTTTCATGCATGGTTCTCTCTCTCTACTTGCCACATAAGCACCCATTAATTCCCCTTCTTAATTCTCCCTAATACCTGCCCCTCCTAATTCAAATTTTGGGAGGTTTTCATTGCAATTAATCTCTCCCTCCAAACAAAGAGAAATCTGAAATTCAAAAATCAGAATTTTCTCTTGTTCTTCTCTAGTTCACGGCCACCTCTTTCCCTTGTCATCTCCCCGCCCTTCCTCGATGTTGAATGGCGGATCCGGAGCTTGAGTGGGGGTTAGTTTTCCACGCCGACGGGAGCATCGATATCCTACGCTCTCCTTGCTTCGACGTAGGATTTGAAGACGACGCCACAATCGAAGAGTACTTGGAGCGAGTCGTTCCGATCCTCGCAAGTATTTTCGACCGACAATTTCGTGGTTACACTTGGACTATCATTGGACGCCATCTGCCACCACCTTCTCCGGTGAATACCTTTCCGGCAACAAAGTCTTTCGTCGCCTTCATCGTAGTGGTGCTCTTCATCCTCGTATGGTTCTTCCTTCTCCGCTAAAACCCAAGAGTGAACGAGAGAGAAAGAAAGGGTACTCAAGGTGAACTTCTTTATTATTAATTGTGGGATTTTTGTTATGAGCATTTAAGTGTTTCCTTTATCTTTGAATGATATGATTGGTTTGGTTAACTCAAAGCACATCTTCGCCTAAGCAAGTTAACTACTTTGAATGATTTAACCCTTTACTTTTGTTGGTAATTAAAATTTGTTATGACACGCTTTGAATAATCTTTATTTTAATTTCCGAACGCAATTCCTACATTGATTCACATCAATAGTTCTCCTAGCATGGGAGTGACAGTATAATTTGAAGATAGCTATCTCTTACAAACCAAATCACCTTAACAAAAGTGAAACGCATCAGCAACTAACTCCCAACAAAAGCTTATTCTTCATCAAGTATTGGAGCATTATCAAAGGGAAGAGTGTTATGCTGCCGGCCCAGGAGGAGCCGGCTCAACCGGTCCAACGGGGACTGCTCCTATGCTACAGCCGTCGGCCCAAGCAAGGGGGGGGGGGAGCCCTAGTGGGGCCCTCTACTTAATTAAATTGTGTTTATGAGGGAAAATTTGAATTAGGGGTTGTTTAGGGATTTTGTAAGTTTCCTTTGGCTTTAATTAGTCCTTTGGGGGCTAGGATGGAGGGAATCGTGAGATTTGCTGAATTTTGAGATCTATGATTTTGTTTCGTGTGGGCTCTAGGCTTTGCTAGAGATTTGAATGGTTGTTTCTTCCTCTCGAATTGAAGAAATTTATATCTTGCTTTGTTTTTCTTGTTCGTGGATTGAAACAAAGTTATTTCCCTTGTGTTTCCTTCCTCTCCAATCTACTAAATTTTCTGCATGATTTTTGCTGATAACTCTTTGAAATCAGCCCTGTTTCTCGCTGTTTTTGCCAATCCTATCTAGGTTTGCTTGAGAACTCAAGTATTACCCTTAGGGTTACTTGCGAACTCAAGTACTTCCTATCAAAGAGCTTCAAAGATATTCAAGAATTATTTATGTCAGGTTACATGCCCAAGTGTGGCAGCAAAGACATTGTACTGGTTCTGGAAGTTCCAATCTGATGAGGACATCGATCTAAGGTTCAAACATGTGTATCGTCGGAAGCATCGCAGATCGATGGCCACGATTCAGAGCTTATATTTCTAGTTGTTTATGCATTTTATTTTTATGTTTTCCTATTGTACCCTTATGTTGAGTTGAGTCATGTTGGGGTCCTGAGGGCAATTTAGTCTTTATTTCTTCATGTATGCTTGAGACCTATATATATGGGTCTTTTCTCTTGTAATAACTAATGAAGATTGAATGAAAATTTTATGTTTGTTTCTACTTCTTGCATGAGAGCTTGAAGAGAGAGAGAGAGAGAGCTCAAGGGGAGCAAATCGCAAGGCCCACCAGTTGTTGGAAGAGTCCACGGCTCGTGGTTAATTTCTTCTATCATTGCGTTCGTAATTTTCTTCCAATTTCTTCACCTCCACTACAAGAAATCCCTCCTCACCCCATTGCCGCCACCCCTTGGGAACCCACCACCGACCACCACCATAACCCCGGCCGGCCTCCTTGCCGGCAACCTCCCCTCATCCACCCAACCCCTTCCTGCACAAATCTCAAATTTGAAATTTGAAAATTTCGAATTCTTTCGTAATTTGGAGCTCCAATTTAGGAAAACTTTCGTCATGAAATTCAATTTCAATTTGATTTAACTTGGAGTTATGAGACCATTTGCCACGTCATCATCCTAAATTGGAAACCCTTCTCCCTTGAATTCCCCTCTCTCCCTCTATGCATGCCGCCGGCCCCCCATGGAGAGATTCCCATTAATTGCTTATTTAATACTTTGACCGTTTTGAAATCCTAATTTGAATTCAAAGGTTTTTCCCTCCTAAATTACTTAAAACTGAAATTAATTTTCAGTTTTAAGATTTTAAACCTCCTCCTTCCCTCCAAGCATGCCGCCGGCCACCCCTCTTGATGAGCCCCATTAATTGCTCATTAATTCCCCTTAATTACATTTGAAACTTGAAAGTCTTTTCAAATAATTCCCTCCAAATTTACTAAAACCTGAGATTAATTTCAGATTTTAGTAAATCTCTTGCTACATTCACCCAACCTAAACCCCTTCTCACAAAAACACCCGCCCCTCTCCCCACCGTGGCCGAACTCCCCCTTCCCCTTGGAAAACCCGCCGGCTTCACCCTCTCCCCTTGGGAATTCCGCCGGCCCCTCCTCTTTTCTCTCCTTCTCTTGTACATTGAGAAGCCTAGAGACGAAGAAGACGACACCTCTCCTATTCTCTTCAATGTTGAATGGCGGATCCCGAGCTTGAATGGGGTCTTGTATTCAACGCCGACGAAAGCATCAACATCCTAAGATCTCCGTGCTTTGACATGGGATTTGAAGACGAGACCACCGTTGAAGAATATTTGGAGCGAGTCATCCTGATTCTTGCGAGCATCATCAATCGACGATTTTCAAGTTACGAGTGGAGCCTCGTCGGCCACCCACTACATCCATCTCCACCGGCTACCTCTCCACCAACAAAGTTCTTCGGCGCCATCTTTGTAGTGGTAATATCTTTCATTATTTGGCTCATCTTTCTCCGCTAAAGCCTACAAGTAGTTGAGTGAGAAGGCCTTGAGGTGAACCTCTCATTGTTAAGTGTTGGATTATGTTACTTGTACTTTGCATTTAATATTACCTTGGTTTTTGAAAAAATAGTCTTGGTTATTCTCTATTGCTAATCTTTGGCCTAAGCAAGTTAAATTTTTCAAATTCTTAACTCTCTCTTGCATGATTGAAATAAATTCATAAGGGCAAAACTTAAAACAATTTTCTTTCTCATTTCTAAACGTAACTCCTAGTAGTTTCACATCACAATCATTCAAAAATTAATCAGTTTCATTCCTTCAGATTCATAATAAAATACTGTGAAAAAACTACAGGTAAATAAAATGAAAACCATCATCCATCCTAAAGCCAGTGTCCCCCATCAACGAGCAACCTAGATAACAGATTGCCCCAATAGATGAGCACCTTGAGCAAAGTTTGTATCATTCTTTTCTACTTTGTAGTTACAGAAAACTAGTTTCAATCTCCACATAGACAATCTTGTGTTCTTTAATAGAACAGATGGTTGAGATGGGAAATAAGAAAGAGTCAAAAGCACAGGATTTATAACAAGTACAAGGTAAGCATCAGTATGGTGGTAAAAATAAAATGTTATGGCAAGTAAATGAGGCAAACTATAGCAACAAATAAAAGACAAAGGATGTGCCTACAAAGATTTGAATAAATGAAGAGCAGTAGAATTAAGTAAATGACCAATTTTCCAACAATGAGATATCAGAGACGCTAAAACTTAGACCAGCCTATGTACTTGTTTTACTCGTTACATGTTAAAAGGTTATGAAAAAAATGGCGGCATCATCTAAATAGGTGCAACAAGAATGCACTGTAAATTATAAATGAGCACGGCACTTTGTCCATATAACATCTAATGAAGAAGAATCGAAGTCAAAGCACAAAAGTGAAAAGAGTAAGTTCAGACTTCAGAAAGTGGCATCCCTCCCATTATCTTGAAACAACAACTTGTACTATGAGTCAAAGGCATGCATTTAGGATGCAGATGATGACATCTCTAGCTACTGGACGCCTGCGTCCAAATAGGTTGATGCCAAAATCATACCATGATATGCCCAGCTGCAAGCTGACTGTGCGGCACAAAATGAACGGTAGAGGGCATAGCAATGCCTGGTTGAAAACTCCCATTTGTTGAAGCTTGATTTTCGGTCTCAGAAAGTGATTGCTTCTGCGGTTCATCTTCCCCGCTGCTTTCCGAACCTTTTATTGAGGGGAGAAACAATAAATAGAAATTACTTGAAACCAAAAATGGAAAATTAAAGTCAGGAGTCAAGTAACTCAACTAAATACATACCAAAACACTAAAAAATGAAGGAAATGGAGGGTAAAGGTGAATCTTAGAAAATAGTCTGTCCTTATATATATATAAAGGATTCCAAGTTTTCAATCAAGCAACTTCCAACCATCTCAAAATTCTTAACATGGATTCCAAAACATATCTTGGTATAGCAGACAAAAAAAAAGGAAAAAAAAAAACTTTAAAAGTCAGGACCCGCATTTCACAAAATATTCAGTCAAGTCACCCATTATCAGATCGTGCAGCTATATGAGAACCAAACATACTCTCCACTTGATTTAGATATGACAGTAAGCTATTAAATGAATATTAAAATCTAGTTTATGTACTTTCCTAATTCTCTCTACAGAAAAATCATTTCCAACTTGAAGAAATACCCATAGCTTTCTTGATTTGTTTTCCATGTTATGAACTTAACAATAGAAATATAGCGAACTTAATCATACTATGCATTCACCATCAAAAAACAGTCATAAACATTTTCTCTCAGGCTGATGCCAAAAATGCAGTCCAAAAGAACAAGAATTGCACACAGGCACGTTCATAAACTAGGACATAAAAGTTAAAATATATATATATATATATATATATATATATATATATACACACACACAATGAAGAAAACATTGTAACTTTTACTTAACATGAGATAAGGTAGACTTTTACCAGAAAAATCAACTGCTGCAGATGTCATCATTCAAATGAAAGCTCCTGAATAAATCCAAAAACTGTGACTAGTTCTGAGAAGACAATATGATAAATCAATTAATTGTTCCAGGAGAAGATTCGATAGCTCTTCGTAAATAATGTCAGCTCACCATACCAGATCCTGATAATTAAGAATCAAAGCATCAGCTTCTAACTCAAGCACAGAACCGCATGAAAATCCTGGCGTGCAATTTCAAGAAAGCATCATTATATAGATATGATTAAAAAATGGAATAGCATTAATCCTCATCAATGTAAAAACAGTAATAAATAAAGTCTTCAGTTCATTCAACTAACCAAACCCAGAAACAGATAAAGTGCATAGAGTTAAAAACCCTTTCCTCATAAAAGGTATTGTTAGAAATGCCTGAGAGTGCATCGAGGTCTTATAGTCCCCATAATAAGGAATTGCCCATAAAAGAAAGATGAAAGTGACTAATAACATCTCAAATGAAAATATTAAGGATATGGATCTAATGATTACTTGAGGGGATGACCCACAAGACAGAGTAACAACTCAATGCAAGGAATTTACATTTCTTCAACAACTAAAAGAAAAAAAGCTTGAATTGAAGTCATAATATCCCAAGAGAATATTTGGCATGACAACCAACAAGAAAGTATGGCTTACGACTCCAAAACAACAAGAGTGAGCTTCCTAAGTTGGTTCTTACATTACTACTCAGGGTGAATGCCCTCCCAAATCTAATGCAAATAAAGAGAATAGGTGAGGCAATTCTGCCCGGTAAAAAGATGCCCACAAATGGACTTATAACCCAACAATGAAAAACTAGGAATCTCGACAATTGAGCTCGCATCCTATAGACATGGAATGCCACTAGCTATGTTAATGAACTCTCTAAGCAATACAAGAATGTAAACCAGTATAGAGGAAGATGGGTGATCTCACACTGTAAGCAAGATTACTTGATATGCACGCTGGGTTATGTGAATAATTAGAGCATTAGCCTAATCTACATGCACAAATGCCTCATGTCTGTTGACAATTATGCATCGGTAAGCATTTGCCTACTAATCTTGTGTTTATACCATAGGTTGCATAGCCTATGCTGATATACCACATCTGATACATAGCTTTCAGTACCTTACAACAACAACAACACATTAAGCTTTTATCCCACTGCGTGAGATTAGCTACATGAATCATTTTTCTCCATTGTGTCCTATTAAGAGTCAAATCCTCATTTAAATATAATAAAGAAAGGTTATTTCTAATATTTTCTAACCAAGTTTTTTTAGAACAACATCTACCTTGCTTAACTAGGCCAAATCTAATACATCTACTCTCCTAATAGGTTCATTGGAATGACGACGTTTTACATGACCAAACCATCTAAGGCGACTCTCTCTAATCTTATATGTCACTGGAACTACTCCAACCTTTTCCCGGATATGTTCGTTTTATATCCTGTCTCTAAGAGTAAGTCCACTCATCAACCTGAGCATCCTCATCTCAGCAACACTTAACTTAATATTATACTTCTCTTTTAATGGCCAACATCAAGCAATAATAAACTAAATGAATTATTGTTTTTATAAGTTAATTGAAAATTGGACAAGTGATAGATGAATTTAAGAGGGTTCATCCCATTGTTTTAATTTGGATATATAATTTATCCTATAAGCCTACTTGAATATCAAAAGAATTACAAGAAGTTTATAAGGAAAATGGCAAATCTCCAATTATCTCTAGGATGGTAGTAAAAAAGGGGCGGAAGAAAGGATTAAATATTTCATATCCTCCATCACTTAGGCTTCTATCCTAGCACTTCATGGGCTTTGCCTCGGCACATCACAGTACATCATTGCAAAAACACACAAAGCAATTATTACATACAAAAATGTTTGTTCATTGATTCATTAAAATAAACCTCAAAAGGACTAAACATAAATAGGGGCAATATAATGCAAACCCTAATGAAAACCAACAAAGTGGGTATCAATACGTATATGTGTGTGCAAGTGTGTATGTTTAAGTGCATCACAGGCAAGCTATAAAAATGTAATTTTCATAAATTACAAAAGTAGGGATCTAGAATTACCTTTTAAAACTGAAAATTCTAATAAAGTATATATATATATATATATATATATATATATAGATCATTAAGCTTGGGTCTAACCTAAAAGCTTAACCTAATATGAGCTTTTCAAAAGAAAAGGGGGTTTCAATGATTTTATTAGCAGTCAAGTGCCCTACGACTATCAGTAGATCTCTAACACAAGAGGATTGTAATTAATTTTTTATTTGGCACTCAAATCGACAATGAAAACAGCCAATGAAAATGCTCAATAATAACCATTCCAAGGGGAATGAAACTCATTGGCCGAGAGCATCCAAATGTCAAGCAATCAACTTGAACTCGAGCAAGACATAGCAAGTCAGGCTACGAGTCATCAGATACAAACTAAATATCATGAGTGGCATTAGCCAAAATGTGCTAAGCAAAGTTAGTAGGTGGAGGAACTAGCGAGAAGCACTCACAACAAGGCATCAAGCTAATGGATCATTAGGCCAATTGGTTAGCTTGCGGTGGTCTCAAAAATAGTTGACACCTTGAGAATAGCGACCAACAAGCAATCTCAAGAAGAGATAAAAATTAGTCTTAAGATGATATAGTAGCATGCCATCTTAGTACGAGACAATGAGTCATCTTGGATAAATGGGAAGCAAGCCAACAAGAGATGACGCAACGTAAAAAAATGTTGGTTGGTACCTAGCAAGCGGGTGTTCTTTAACATCTTTAACATGGTTACAAGGGCCTCATGCAACAACAAATTCAAGGTTCACCTCCAGGAAGCTTAGGTTTCTAAGGGGGTTTGTGGGCTCCGAAAATTCGGCCTCGGCCTCCGCTCGCTCTTCTTATTCGGCGAGGGAGTTTTAACTGAATAAGTTCCGAGGTAAATTTTGGAAGGCAGATGGGTTTGTAGATAAGACACTACCCAGAGATTTCGCCCTCATTTTGCGAGGACTTTATGATCTGAGTTCTGGTTTCCTATAGGCGCAAGCCCCTATAGTTAATTACCCCTCCCGATCACGAGAGAGAACTTTCGATTAAGGCTAGTCGTCAATCAGATACGTAGAATATACGTGTTATCTAGCATATAGTAGCAGCATAGGATTTGAAATGGTTGGAGAATTTGAGAACTTGGAGTTTTGGAGGATTTGATATTTAAAATAGAAATTTTCACCATCTTGCACTTAAAGCGGATGGTGGGGAAATGGATGATAGACCCGATCAAGATCCCATGGTTCCGTCGTCCCGGGCCATCGTGGACCCTGGTCTACTTAGTCAGAGGAGGTAGTCGACCCAACCTGACAGAAAGATCCTTGTCAGCAGCCATGGGTTGCTTCGTCCAAGGGTACCTTGTAGACCTGGGGTGATGTTTGTCTAAGAGGACAAATTTGAATCCACCTTAGCTTACAGAGGGCTTTGTGCCCTATCGATCATATCCTATTGATTCATATCTCAAGGATTTGATGCCAATAAGGAGCGTATTGGCTATGGCCATAACCGGTATTTCGTGGTGCCATTTGACGGCAAAACCATTCGGTTCAGAGGGCCCCGGGTCATAACCGTTTATCCTGCGGTGCCATTTGGCGGCAAAACCGCCGGTTAGAGGACACGTACCACGTCCTTACTGACAAGAGATTGTTTGAGAATGGATCCTAGTAATATTTTCGACTAGACATTCGGCTCTTTGTGAGCAAAGGTTAACTTTAATTTGTCCACCCCGGCAAGCTGTTGCGGAGGGTGGATGATTTTTGCTTTAAGTGATTTGACGGATTTATTTCAATTTTAAATATTTTGAATTTTGGATTTTTGGACTTTTTGAGTGGCACTTGAAAGTATTTGAAATTAACCCCTCCGGTTGAGATTTTCGTTCAACACGGCCATCATCGGGGTATTTGGGGTCATTTTCACTTTATGGATTGAACCTAGTCAACTCTATCGGGCTGTCGACAGAGGATCGGGTTTCGTAGGCTTCGTGCCCTTGTTAGTGAATTCTCATCGTTGTAGGCATTAGAGGCATAATATGAATGTATTAAAACAAATATTATGGTCGCCACGGCCACATATTTGTTTGTTGGTTCAAACCTTGTCGACTCCTATTGATCCGTATAGGAGGATCGGGTTCGAACTTGAATTCACTTATCAACCCGCACAGCATCCCTAGACGTCACGTGTGTATCAATAACACGCTCGCCGGGGCCCATACAGGTTTTATAATTAATTTTACCCCTTTTAGTGTACCTATGTGTATACAATTTATAGTGCACGTGCAAGGGTATTTTGAAAGTCTCTGTGGACGCCTTCTGTCCGCTTGCATAGAAGTTGCGGATCCGGTGGCGTGGCGTTGTAGTTGTAGACGCCTTCTGTCTGCTTGTACGAATGTTGCAGATCCGGTGGCGTGGCGTAGCAGCTTCTGAATAGAGTTGTTCGCTGCTTCGTACAGGTAGACTGTCGTGCACTATTTGTTGATTTTTGTAGGCGGATCATAGTGCACTAACTAATCTCCTGCCTTTTGTTTGTATGGAGAGTTGCTTTTGTTGTAGACATGATCCCTTCATTCATGGTCATCTCTTTTTACATATAATTCTTCTAGAACCGATCGTAGGCTTTTGCATTTGCTACTGTTCCTCTACATTTTCTCGTAGGTAGCATTTAGTGTCGATGATGGGTCTTTGACAGCGTCGTTGAATCCTTCTACTTGTAGGGGATTGATTGTACCTTTTTTGAAGGCTGATCATGGTTGACAATAAAGACTCCATTGTATTTCTTCATCCCTAACTTTTGATGAATTCAACGAGTGTGGGTCGTATATCATTATTTCTTGCAAAGTTGTGTGTTGATTTATTAGCCGACTGGCATTAGCAACAAGGAATCTATCTTCTTTTACGATCCCTTTTTGCTTCGCTTGTGTACATGTTGTACCCTTTGCATGTTGTAGGTAAACTACTATGTATATGACGAATCTCTGCAATTGCTTGTGGATGCTCATTCAATTGTTCATAAGTACTTGTATTTGCAATGGATTCATGATTCTTGCTCGCATGTGAACTATAGGGTCATATCGCATTCACTGTGCATCATCCTCTAGTGTACTCATTTGTATATATACTAGCACTGATTGTTGGATGGATTGTGCTCCTCACATATCACCAATACGGGCATTACTTATTACGACTGTATATGCTCATTTGTAAGCATAATATGAGATGGATGTTTCAAACCAAATGTCATCATTCTAGAGTTTCATGTCGTGACTTATAATCATGTCACCCTCCTTCCATTTCACCAGCGTTTGTTAGCAAGTTGTATTGGCAACATCATTGTCCACTACAAATTATTGTTTATTTGCATTTGATCTTTTTCCCTTGATGTTTCTTTCTGGAGATGGTGACTTGTTGGTGGTAAGGATGTAATAGCTTCTTTGTCCACCATTTTATATTTCAATGTTTACTCGAATGTATTTGAGAACTTAAAGTTATCATTTGATGTTTGCATCTTGATAATGTATCTCTTAATTGAAAGTCTAGTTCATCATCAAATACTCAAGCTTGAGTTCAATGTGGACTCAAATCAAATCTTTATTTGAGTCTAAATCTTTCAAATCATGCTCAAGTTACTTAAAATTCAATTTAGATCAAAATTGAGTCTTGGTTTGAATCCAAGTTCATTTCAAATTCCAATTCTGATTTGAGTAGATCCCTCATTTATTTGTTGACTTAAGTTCAAGTGCATGTCAACAAGTTCTCTATTTGAGTTCAAGTTCTATGTTCTTTGTGATCCCTCAAGTTTGAATTCACTTGAGTCTACTTGGGTGTTTTGTTCCAGCTCAAAATTCAAGTTCACTTTTTGTTTAAGCCCTCAATATTTTCAAATAGAAATTCGGCAGCACTCCGGCGTCGTCCCCGCGTAGGGGGCTGCATCAGAGTGTGTAAGGCCTTCCCGCCTGCCAAGAAAGGCAGTCACGGTAGGTGTCGAGTGACACCGCGGCCGCAGTTTTAACCCCCGCTCGCTAAGAAAAGCGGTCACGGGGTCTTTGAGCGCAGATTTAAAATATAGCATTTTTCCCCGCCTAAAAGCAGTGACGGGTACTTAATTAAATAATTTTGCTATAAATAACAAATTTCCCCGCCTGCTAAGAAAAGCAGTCACGGGTACTTATATTTTCATGCATACGAATTTCCCCGCTCGCTCAGTGCATCACGGGTACTTAAATTTTTCCTCGCCCGCTAAGAAAAGCGGTCACGAGTACTTATCTCATGCATATAACTGTAAATACTAATTTTTTACCTTGGGTGCGCAGTAGTCGAGGCGGCGACGGCGGATGACGGCGACGTAGGAACCTGCGATGCATAATTAAAAAATATTTTACTTGTGCAATTTAATTAATCATATTTTTATTTAAAAAAAAAAGAAGCTAGAGAGAGAAAGAAAAGGAAGAGAGCTCTCTTTCTAGAGAGAGAAAGAGAGGGAAAGAGAGGGAAAGAAAGGATTTGAAGGGAATTTGTGTAGAATGGGTTTAAGAGGTGCAAGAAAGTGAGAGGAGAGATTTAGAGAGAGAAAATCCATCTCTTCTCAATTTTGGAGAGAGAAAGAGAGAGTGTGCAATTGTTTTCTCCCTCTAGTAAAGGAATTCGGAGGTATGGTGGAGAGGGAAGATGTTTGGGGTGGAGATGGAGCTATTCATGAAGAGATTTCTAGAGAGAGAAAATTTTCTCTCTCTAGGTTAGAGAGAGAAAATGAAGGACGAAAATTTTTTCATTGTTGGAAGGGTGTAGGAAGTGTAGGGAAGTGTTTTTTGTGAAGAAATGTATGTGGTTTGGTGAGTGGAAGTGAAGAAAAAAAATGATTAGGGTTAGGGTTTGGTGTATGTTTGAGAAAGAGAGGTTGGAGGAGGAAGAAGAAGATGAAGAAGAGAGGAAGAGAGGGGGCGGCCTTGGCGTAGATTTGGCGTGAAAATGAGGAGGGGGTCGGTTGGGAGAGTGTATGAGGGAGTGAGGGTTAAGTGAGGGTATTTTAGGGATTTTTTGGGATTTTTTAATAAAAGAAAATTCATTTTTTTATTTAAAAATCTCTCTTTCTCTCCCTCTTTAAATAAAAAGTTTAATTATATTGCACAAAAATATAAATAAATTTTTAATCTTGCATCGCGTTGGTCGTCGCGTTGCCGCTCGCACAAATCGTCGTCTCGATTCGCGCACCCGAAATTTAATTTTTCGCCGACCGGCGACCCCCACCAATATGGGTGTCGATCTTAGCTGTTTCCGTTGCTCCGGACGCATCGGCGCTATCCGTTTCGCGAACGGAGGTCGTCTCGGCGATTTTGGGTTTTCGGTCGACACGCGTCGGGTGAGTTTTTGCGCGATTTCGAGCTCTTTCTCTTTCAAAACCCACCTTGCGCGGTCGACTCGACCCCGACACTAGTATGAGGGTCAACAGGGTTGTCAACCATCCCCAGCCATGGGATGGCGAGTAGAGGGTGGATAACTGTGTGGGACTCGACGCTTGATCTGAAACTTTTTTTTTACATAAAATAATGTAAAACCATTTTGTTAAAACCTCACCTCACTCCCCTCCCCTTCTCCATTTTCATTTTAGTCGGGTGAGAGAAGAGAGAGAAAATGAGAGAAAAGAAGAGAGAGAAAAGGAGAGAAAAGAAGAGAGAGAAGGAGAGAGAAAGCGGGCGGGACAATATTTTTCGTCGCTCCAATTGCGAATGTATTCTGATCGTGGTAGGTAACAATAATGCTATTTTGTTTTCAATGATTTTATGTTTTTTCAACTTTCCTCCCCCTAAATTAATAACTATGCAATATCTCTTATTTTAATGATTTTCCACCGCATAAATTTTGATATGTGCTATATATAGTTATCCTTAGTATATTGATTGGTTAATATTAAAATTTCGCGAGGTGGTCTTATTTATATGTTATTTTAATGATTTTTCACTGCATAACTTTTGATATGTGATATATATCATTCTCCTTAGCATATTGATTGGTTAATATTAAAATTTTGCGAGGTGGTCTTATTTATATGCTATTTTAACTAAAATGGGTAGTATAATATTGAGTATAAAATTACTAGGAGCCAGTATATTGCATTTGGATATGAAATACATTATATGCATAAATTTATTGTTCATTTAGTCAAACATACATTTTTGGCATATTCCTGACACACTGATGAATATAGTGATAATTGCATTGGTTGTATATGAAATTTGTTATTATTATCTATTTCTATTTTCAATGAGTTTATGTTTTGTCGATTTTCCCCCTCTTGAAATTAATAAAAAGCAATAACTCTTATTTTAATGATTTTCCACTGCATAACTTATGATATGTGACATATATTATTATCTTGAGCATATTGATTGACAATGGATAGTATAATGCTGAGTATAAAATGACCAGGAGCCAGTATATTGCATTTGGATATGAAATACACGATATGCATACATTTATCATTCATTTAGTCAAATATATATTATTGACATATTATGGGCATACTGATTATTATAGTTATAATTATGGGTGTAAATATTTGACATGACATGAAAACCCAACTCAAATCTGACCCAAAAATTTTGGGTAAGACCCGATCCGATTTCAAAACGGGTTGAGATCGGGTTCCCGGATTCGACCCGTTTGGAAAAACTGGCCAGGTTCAGGTTGACTCAGCAACTCGAACTCAACATGGGTTAACCCAGGAAAAATGCCCTGACGAGTCACGTCTTGTCCGCGCTAACGAGTCGCATCGAGCGCCCGCGCTTGATGTGACCTGAAGACTTAGGTCAAGTCCCATCCACGGTGGTCTTGTCAACGTCCGCGGTCGCCGACTTGGCCCTACCTAGCCTCGCCGTCCAATTCCTCCTTCGACGATCTTCCAATCATGGCATGGTGCTGCCGGCGCTGAGAGCGCCGTCAAACGCCAAGTGTCAATCTGCACGACTGGTCGACACGAGCCCCATCGTCCTGCCGTGAACGTGAGCGCCACACGTCCACGTATAAGGCGTCCCTGGTTCACACAATCGTGTCGGGTCGGGTCAACCCGGTAACCCGACGGATCGGTTCGGGTCAACCCGTTTGAACCCGAGTCAGTTCTGGGTTCAACCCGAAACCCGAATTTGACACGCCTAGTTATAATCGCATGGGTTGTATATGAAGTTTGTTATTATGATCTATATAATGTAAAATGAGTGTAAATGCAAGAAAGGCTTGTTGGAAATGTTTAATTGATTTAGGTTAGTTGGAGATACGTTATCATATATAAGAGGGTGGGCCGACAGGCTTTTTTTTTTTTAATAAGATTTGTGATATAATCCTCAATGATATAACAATATAGGTATAAGGAGACTGATTGATAAGACACTATACGTCAACACATGAAGTGATGCCTTCTTACATGAAAGTCACTTGACCTGTGATTTGAGACATATGATATAAGATTTATTACTAACAACAAGACTGATATGATTGAGATTAATTCTTGTAGGATTTTCCTACAGGACATTATATAGGAAAAAATACCACCGAAAATCAGATGTCCAGTCTTGCTTGCATATACATATGGCATGAGCATAAATGATAAATTGTATAAGTGACATGATACTATATGATATCTATATATATGACTAATACATGCACATGATATGACTGATATTATTTACAGTAGGGAATACATAATATATATTGCAAGTGGTATTAATGTTATACAACATGCATACACATATCAACATGTGACATTATAGATAAGGTTGATATGATTAATAAGATTGAGACCTGATACATTGCATTTGATAGAAACAATGATATACATGCAATGATATGCATGCATATGATGGAAGTATCATAATAAATATTCAATCAATGACAGGTGAACTGATTTAAATAAAACAAAATATGAATTATTTTGAATTGATGGGTATAAGAAATGACAGAACCTACTGATCTTTTATATGACTGTTGATCACTCATTATGAGTTACGCTGCTTATATTAATTTTCATTGCTCACATGAGATGCACTGTTCATATTGACTATTACATGTTTTTACAGTGATATATTAATACTGATACTAATTGAATGATTACATGAACATTGTTCACTATTATCATTCATTGACTATTGTTGCAAGTTCTATTAACCTACTGAGTTGTTAGCTAGACTTGAAGTTTGCAACTATAGGTTTTTTTTTTTCTTGAGAGATGAATGCAACATCTACATGGTGTATGAATGGATGTTTTCACGAATCATTAGAGTTTAAAATATTTCTTCGCGCACAAGCTTAACTTGAGACAAGGAAAGTGCCTAGAACTACTAAAGAACTATGGCTTACACATTCGCTATCATCCCAAAAATCCAATGTGGTAGTTGCTGCAGTAAGCAAGAATTTTGTTCTCAGTCATCGCCCCTTGAGTGGGTTAAGCAATTGGTAACAACCCAGAAAAAATATATAATGCGTTAAGTGAAGTTGCCCATTGAAAAGATTTAAGAGCAGATGGTAAAATGAATTCTAAGATTCAAGGAACTTCTCTAAATGATGAGTGAAGGAAACTTGAAGGAGGTCATTCTCCAAGAAGCACATTCGGCAAAGTGTTCAATTCACCCAATAGTTGACAAGATGCGTAAAGAGTTTATGAAATTCTGGTCTTAACTCGTGTAGGATGTAATTAAGTTTGCAAACTAGTGCTATACATGACAAGTGGTGAAAGTTAAACAACCGAGCATAACTCTCCAGCCCTTGCCTATAACAACATGGAATTGCGACAACATTGCGATGGATTTTGTGACTGGATTACCGAGATCACCTCAATGACATGACATGATGTGGGTTATAGTGGTTATACTACCTAAAAGTGCACATTTGTTATCCATTCATAAAGCATAAATGATAAATGACCAAGTCCATCCTTATGTACAAGAGATTGTTCATTTACATGATTTCCCATGCATCATTATTTATAACTGAGATGGTCGATTAACTTCTAGATTATGAAAGCAAATTCAAGAGGAGCAATACTGATGTAGAACGAAGGCAACTTTGCTAGGGAGAGGAAACTCCTCTCCAAAATCTGAAGGAAATATTGATTTCTTTGCCCAAAACCTGAGAAGGATCTCAGATTTTTGCTTGAGAGGGGAAGGGAAACAAGCTCCAAGCCTCTTGCTCTAAAATATGAAAACCGTTTCACATTTCTTACAAAGATCTGAAGTGAATCTCCAAAATTTATAGCTCCGAAATCTGAGAACAATGTCAGATTTTTGCTCCCCAAAACCTGAGAGAGATTTCAGGTTTCACTCTCGAACGAATCGGGCTTGAGAAAGAAAAGGTGAGTTTTAGAACTTAAGTGAGGAGTTGATGGTGAAGAGGGACGGTTGGTAGAGAAGCAACCCAAGATGGGCCCTTGAAGGTTCGGCCAACAGCAGGTTGGCTCTCTAATTTTTCCCAAAGAGGAGCACTGTCCCGTGGGCAGAATTGTGGGAAAACCCAATAAAAGGTGGCGGTAAGCTAGGAGGAAATTAGGGAATTATTTCCTAATCCCTGAGCTCAGATTTTGGAAATTAATTGGAGACTTGGGCTTGACGATTTTCGGCTACTATGAGGTAGGAATTCTGAATTTATTCCACATGAGGAGATTAAGTAAATTAATTGAAGGAATTACGGGAGAGACAAATTTCGGCTTAAGTAGAATTTGAGGAGATTAGGATTTTGAATTATTTCCTAAAGCTTTGATGGAAGATTTGGGAATTAATTCAAATTAAAATCTCATGGGAGAGAGGGGAGAGAGATTAATTCAAATCCTGAAATTAATTTCAGGATTTGAATGAAAATGGGGGGAAATTAATTTGAAAATTGATTTCAAATTAAGAGGCCATTAATGCCTTAATTGGGGAATTGATGGGAGGAACACCAATTAGGAAAGATTTCAAATTTGAAATTTGAAATCCAAATTGTCATGGATTTTCCCTCTCGATTTTGGTGACCCAAATTAGGAAAGGGGAAGGGTAAAGGGGAAGGGGAGATTCACGGGTGGATGGGGGAGGTGGCCGGCGGGTGAGGGAATTGGCTGGGGCTTGGAGTGGACGGATGGGGGTCGGATGGGGTGAGATCCGGCGGCATGGGTGGAGGATGAAGACGATGGAAAAACAATTAAAGAAAAGATAAAAACGAAAGAAAGAAGATCGAAGATAAAAACGAAAGAAAGAAGATCGAAGATAAAAAAAAAAAAATAAAAAATAAAACCGCGAGCCTTGGACTCTTCTGAAGACTGACGGGTGATGCGTTTGTCCTTCTCCAAGGGACTTCACGTCACGAGCCCGGACCCATCCTGCGGCTGGTGAAGATTTCGATTCCTCCCATAGGAATCTCACTCTCGTCTTCTCTCAAGAAGAACACAAGTGTGGAAAACAATTTTTTCATAACAATAATTCATCATCCCCTTTTACAATAGCTTAAGGCCCTATATATAGGCCACAACATGAGAAAGAAAATAAAAATGACAAAATTGTCCCTTGGGCCACAACACTCAAATAAACTAACTTAGGGGTAAAACAGGAAATAACATAAAATAAAAGTTAAATTTCATAAAATAACTCTTAAATGACAATTTAAATTATAGTCGTCGATTTACGACGCCTCCTGTGATAGATGCGTCAAATCTTCGTGCTGATGTCCGCATCAAATACACTCATATTAACTTCAACATTATGTTTCATCCAAGCTGATAAGAAATTAGATTGGATCATCTAGATTCTAGAATATTTTCTCAAAATGTGTTTAGGTTTTCATGACAGTTGGAAAAAATTCAAACCAAAACAATTCAAAACTAGTTGAATTATGGAACCAACAAAAAAATATAATGCAAAATGTTATATTTCTACACCTTGCTAATGACCACAGATTATGTGGTTCGCTATTCTATGAGCCATGGCATGCAATTTTCTGCTATTGAACTCAACTGTACATGCATGATATGCATATCCAGTAAACAATCATAAGGAAATCGGTACGCTAGTTTTTAACTAGTAAATAATTCCAGGAAATCCTTCCACTTAATGGAACAACTCGAAGCATGAAAAGTTAAAGCAATAGAACGCAAGTAGAAACAAAATCAAACTGTGCAACCATCAAAGAAATCTGGCAACCACAAAGAGCTCAAAATGTCACGCAGACCGCAAATTCCCCGTTTAAGTTTGTTTGAAATGAAAGTGAAGGGAATTAAAAACAACGACAACCTGCATCTATACTTCGAATCTAAAACATCTTGTTTGATATATCAATTAGATAAAATAAAAAAATATTTAAAAAAAGCATCTTGTTTGAAATTTTCAAGAATCAACCCCCTCTTTCGCATAAATATCTAGCATCCAACCCGAGAAAAAAAAAATAGCGCTCAAAATGTCACGCAGACCGCAAATTTTCAAGTTTCAAAACAATCTACAGCTCCTAATCCCCTAAACAAAAGCATCTCTACTTCAAATACAGCAATCTACCCCAATGCCGGTGAAAGAGACAAAGAAGACTCCGCATATGGATACAGCCAGAATCAAATAACATAAAATAGACAAATAATTCAATAAAATAAATTTAAAATATAAATCTAGGGCCTGAGGGCACGAATATTCCATTTTCTTCTTCCTCTACCTCAATCCGCAGCTCTACTTCGTGAATCTCGTACGATATACGACACAGCGCTTCTCCGATCACCCTTTCTCTTTCAAAATGGGATCTTATCTTATTTTCTCATCACATCCACTCCTCAACGACGGACGATCGAGAGGGAAGTAGATTTGGGGCTGAGAGAACTAATCGCAAAGGAATCGTTAAAAATTCGAGAACTTTCGAAGATCGATGCCTTGATGATCACAGCCGCCCATTTATAGTTGCACGGCTAAGTAGGCGTCGGACTGGACCATAACGGTTCTTTCCACGGGAATCGGCGGGGTCCACCTGATTTTCTGTGGCCGGCGCTGTATGCCTGGTTGCCGGGGCGCGAGGGTGGCGGCTGAAGTGGAAATATGTGGGGTGGGAATATAAAATAAGAAAGAATGGAAAAAAATTAAGGAAGATAAGTTTTGAAAAGAATAGTAAATTATTTATTGTATTATTTTGATAGAATAAAAAAACTTTTGAAATAATTTATAAATTTTAATGTGTCCCAGCCATGCACTATACATGTGCATATTTTTAATTATAATAATATTTTAAACTAAGTTGTTAGCATTTGTAGTGTATTTAGCCCTAAAAAATTATTTCTATTCTCATTTATATTTTTTAAAAGCTTCAAGTGTTATGTTTTTTTAGGCTTCATTTGGGATAATTTTCTTACTGTTTTTTAAAGCAGTGTTGTAGTAGTAAATTTTTTTGAATTATAATTTTTTACTAAAAAACTGTTTTAAAAAATAATAAAAAAATTGTCCCAAATAAGTCAAATTATTATGTGCGAATACGAACGTTGTCGTGAAGCAAATCAGAACACTCCACATCACCCATTTGTTGTGTAATGTGGCTCTATGACGTTGTGTACCGAGTGATGTGACACATTTTAATTTACCTTCGGATAGTCCGGTGTCCACACAACAAAGCCCTGAGTCAAAACTTTAGATGGTTTATGGTGCTATTATGGGACACTTAAAAATCTTATTATAAATGTATATATTTATAGCAAATACATATCTCAAAGTTCCTATAGATATGAATTGCAAAATCAAACAAGTAAATTCAATCAAATTTGTTATTCTCCTTTATAATATATATATATATATATATATATATATATATATATATATATATATATATATATATATATATATATATATATATATATATTATTATTATTATTATTATTATTGCGGGCTAGAATATACGCGGTGATAAAATTAGAAAATTTTCGTCTCAGCGTTGTACGGATATTCAGCACACAAACAAAATATGAAAGAACACTAGGATTTTTATGTGGAAAACCCTTAAAAGGGAAAAACCACAGGGTCACGCCCAGTTGAAAGGGTTTCACTAGTGTTTGTTTGAAATACAAGAGGCTGACTCGTTCTTAAAATTTAGGACGATCATATTACAATGAATCACTTCTTGAATAAGATTCAATTACAACGTCGGACATAGTTTCGGCATCACTTGGAGATCGAGTAGAATTCTAGCGTCAGGCAGAACTCTAACATCACTTGGAGATCGAACAGAATTCTAGCGTCAGACAGAATTCTAGCGTCACTTGGGCATCAGGCAGAACTCCGGCGTCGCTTCGGCGTCGAGCAGAACTCTGACGGTGGTCGAGAATGAGTTATTCCCTCCTATCCTTCTCTTCTCCTTCTCTTCTTCTTTTCTTCTTCTTGCTTGGCCTCCCTCTAAAGAGAAATGAGGGATATATTTATAGATTTTCTGGAGTGGCATGGGTCGTAAATAGATCAGAGATTATGGGCAAATATGAAGTGGTTCGAATGAACGGCCGATATTGATTCCTACGATCGTGGACCGTTTATCAGATATTTGAAGGTCTTAATGATGTCAGAATTTGGCAATATTGGGCTCGTTGCATTCGTCTCCTTGAGTCGCTCAATTCGACTATTAGCTTGTTAAGTTCGAATACCGTTTGTTAACTCAAATTGTTATATAATCATATTTCATATAACTATAAAAGTATTATATTTGCGACCAAGCACGCCACAATTCCCATCAAATCTTCAACTTTATCTTAGCAATTACTATTGATGATCTCCTAATTAACAGTCACAACATTTTAAGCTGAAATGGAGTGTATTATCTCTTTTTTTTTATTATTTTTTATGATTCATTTTTTACCACTTTAGCTTCTATATTTTTTGAATAAAATTTATGCTCCATTATACTAATATAAATCTTATCATAATAGGTTTAAATTTTGTGGAATTTACTTTGAAATTAGTACAATATAAATTATTCTTGTATAATACTAATATTAAAGTGAATCCATATATTTCTATAAAGATCCTACTTAGTAATTAGCTATAATTACCGATTAGCAAGAAAATAAAAATAATAAAAATATAAACTAAAGTGTCAAGAATAATTTGTAGGAAAAACATTTAGTGCATTTTTCCCTAATATATACATTGTTAGTGTAAATCTTCAACCTCATTTGCAAAATGAACCCTTTTTACTTATTACGTGATTAACCTCTTGTATCTGTTGCCTCTCGTGGTAGGGCTCGTGGGAGGGGCAGACGTGGCCGGTGATGTTTTTCTTGTTGGTTGCTTACATGGTTTTTTGGCTTTTGGTTGGCTATCCAGGGGCAATGTTCTGTCCCCTTTTGGAACTTTTATTTGGTCTGGTGAACGTACGTAGAGCTACGTTCGGTCGACACTAAGATCTCAGCCACAAAATGAGAAAATATCGAGCAAATACCGAGCAATATCAACAATAACGAGAAATATCATTATGTGAAGAAAAAATACCGAACAATAACAAGTAATACCAAAAAATACTGAGTTTTTTTCTAGAAAAACTCAGTATTGCTCTGTATTACTCGGTATTGGTCTTCACAGAGCGGTATTCCTCGTTATTACCAAACAATACCTAGCAATACCGAGCAAAAACCGAGTAACAATCCTCTGACCGAGCAAAAATCCGGTCAGATGTCATAATAAAAGTTCTTTGGGTGGCCTTGTGACTGGCTTGAGTTTTGGTTTTGTCGTGGGCTTTATTGTTGGTTTGGGTTGCCCATTCAAGCTTTATTATATGGACGATGAGGAAGCAGCACTGCTGCAAGCGTCGTGGATGGCCAGGGTTGGTTGGCAACCTGAGTGGCCCGTTTTATTGACTTGGCAGCTTTTCATTTGCGAATTTCTTTTCTCCCATGGATGGCCCCTCCCTGGCAACCCAACGTTGTTCTGAGTCCGCATCATCAGTTTCATATCCCCATTTGTCCTTTTTTTGGGTTATTGCGGTTCTAATTGTAAGCTATTGTTGTGGCCCAGTGTGGGGTATTTGCTTGTACCATTTCTAATTTAATGTATTTCCTTTTTCATATATATAGATATGTAAGGCAATATTTAAGGTGATATTAACATAGATTCTTTCACGCCCCATCATTTAATTTAGAACAAATTGTCTTCTTTATTTTTATAATAATAATCAGAGTTATCTAATATCTCCCAATTAATAAAAAATCAACTGAATTGATTCTATAGATCAAACATCAATATACACTTGTATTAATTTCTTAAAAAATCATGTACAATACTCATAAGTCATACAGATACAACAATTCATCTTTTTACTCTTTAGTACAATAGAACAATTAAAAGACAAAAAGACATAAAAAACTAAAGAGTCATGTACCTGATCGGTCTCACACCCATGCCTATGTTCCATGACCTAAAATCATTTAAATCGCATATAATGAGCTAAAAAACTCCAATAAGTCTAAAAAATCATACAATTGAACCCAAAGCATTGGGAAAAAAAATTTTCATAACAGTATCCGTTAATATAATCATGAATATATGCTAAAATAGTAAAATGAATATACAATTATAGTAAAACATGTAAAATAGTTAATCAAAACGGTACGGAGGCCAGTAAAACAATGTAGTATGGAAACAGTGAAATCTATAAACCAATAAACCCAAAACGGATGTCGAGATAACTAAGCAATAAACAACTATTCTTAAATCATATGTCGTAGCAGTATTATGCAATCAATAAGATAATTATATAAATTAGTAAAACTCAAGCATGTATGAAGATTGCCGGAATATTCCATAACAATGCAATACTATCAGGCATTTATATATGAGTATACATATGATGTTCAATTTTTCTATATTATTATAAAATCATTATCTTATATCACATGCTCAATAATAGTAATCACATGCTCAATAACAATAAAAAAAATATAGTAATAGTAATTAGTAATAATAGTAAATTAAACAATATGGTGACAACAATCAGCAATAACAGTTAAACATTACACTGATATCATATCAATGCAATATCATGCATTTCAGTGATCACATAAAACAAGTAAGGAGGTATGGCTTTTGTGGTATTTGCATAATAATTAGTGAATTAGTAACCATTAGCTTAATAAGTAGTCGTCAGTCTTGCTCATGAATACAATAATCATCTCCTTATAATTCTCATTCAGTAAATCACATTAATCAGTAGACGATAACATCAAATTATAGTATTTAAATGAAAATCCATCAAGCCAAAATTATGTAAATATCAGTCAGTTTCTAGCCAAATAACTATCATTTACTTATTTTTCACAGATATTATTACAATAGTTATAATAACAAGCTATTATCCAATCACACGCCCACATTCCTTCACAATGTTTGTATTAACAATATGCTTACATTAAAATGACAAAATTAATATTATATGCAAATCATATAAAACACAATATTACCCTTTTACCATGTGAAATTATGAAATCAATCAGTCAAGATGTCCAAAATAATAGTATTGTGATATAAATAAATAAAAATTGCGTTGTTGAAGTTCACTAAATCCGGATAAAATATAATAAAATCATTTTGAAAGAAATCAAATAGTCAAAATCAAAATATTTTAAAATATAAATAGGATAGAAATCGCCTATAATGATCTGGGCATTTTGTGTGAAAGGGACGAACTGATCGGCAACCAAAATCATATTTTTGTTTTGTCTCCCCTCTTTTCCTTCTCCCCTTCCTCCTTTCCTTCCACGACAACACAAAAAGTAGAGGGAGAGCGAGAAAGGAAAAACCGACGAAACAATTATATAGTTTGTCTCACTTATATAAAAAATTACCAATATTTTAACACAATATATGATGAAGTAAGTGATATCTATATTTTTATAATTTTAAATGGTCATATAATAAATTTTTTTATAAAAAAATATGCTCACTAAAGTAAGAAAATGTATGATATATCAAAATATATTATAGTTTTGAGAAAAATATTTATTTTATTTGAATGCATAATCATTTTCATGTTCACCTTATTTTAATAAAATAAAACCGCTACAACTATCAATTTATTGCTAATTAACTGCAATATAGTTTATTTTTTGTCAAAAAATTTATTCCAATTGAAATATGTTGTTATTGGAAAAAAATTGTTAAAATATTATGATATTAATCATATTATAGCGAATTTAAAAATCATTAATTTTACTTTGAGATTAATATAATATAAACATTTAATATATAACACTAAATTTAAATATCTTAATAAATTTAAATCTATATTTATAAAAAATTTATTAAAATGTTATGACACTACATTTTTAATATTATTAACTGAAAATTATTATTTTAATCTTATTTTTTTTGACCAAGTTGTATTCTTAACTTTATACTTAATGAGTTATATAAACAAAAATTAATCAAAAAAGATTTAAGGGTTGTATTCAGGTCATTCAGGTTCAAATTTATATTTTTAACCTATTTATTAAATAGGTCTTATTCAAATTGAATCAATTTCATATAGAATCTTAATCCGATCCGTTAACCCGTTTTGACCCACCTTTATTTAAACCTGAGCAATTTTGTCCCAATTCTACGTCCCCAAATGGCCACCATGACCAATACTCCAGTCCCTGATATTGGTCCCGACAATTATAAAAAAGATTAGAAATAGTAATATATTTGCTTTGTCAACTTAGAAAAAGTTATTAATAGAACATGTCTCTTTGAGGAGGTTGAGGTTGATGAACTATGTATGCTCCATGAATGACTAATAGTTTACTAATGTTTTTTTTTTTAATGAATATCATAAAATATTTATATATTCATATTATTTGATGCTTAAATATATAAAAATTTAAATATTAAATATGTAAATATATAAAAATTTTATGATATTTTTGCAAATCGCTTACTTCATCATATATTGTGTATAGTTTTTTAATAAGTTTGAAGCGTCTCATTGTTTAGTTTTTTTAATAAGATTTTTATATTATTTTAAAGTTAAATTATATAAGTTTCATTAATATAAAATTTCCAGGGGTTAAACTGGTAAATTTTATAAATAAGTTCAAAGTGTCTCATTGCACACTCAATTTATCTTGAGAAATTATTCTGTGCGGAGATCGGAAGATGAGAACCGTCCGAATTTGCTATCGTTTAGCTGCTTTTTTGCCGTGCTTTTGCAAATACTCAACAAAAGGATATCAAATATGCATTCATAATTGTACTTTTTCTATCCTTTTGCTGTTTTTTTTGCAAAAGGGTATCCAATATTCAATTAGTATAATATTTGCTACGCTTTAGCTGTCTTTTTGCCGTGCTTTTGCAAATACTCGACTAAAGGGCAACAAACACGTAATTATGGATGTATATTTATTGTCCTTTTGCCAAGTATTTACAAAAGTGGAGCAAATTAATCCGGATGATTCTCGTTATCTGGCATATGCATAGAATAATTTATCATTTTTCTTTCTCTTGGTGGCTATAAAGTATAAAATTAGTCGATTAAGTTGTAATTAACATAATATTGATTAATAAATTGTAAATTGTAGTTTAACTTATTAATTAATTACTTATTATATATAGATTAAATCAAAACGTTGAATATTTAGCCTATGGATAATTAGTCTTATATAATTAAGAACTAACAAGCATAAATCTACCTTAAATAGGAATTAATTATGTTAATTATGGATTTTTAGCACAATCCTCCCCTAATTAAGTTTTACTTAGCATTATTAAGTGCTAATTAGCACAACCCTCAAATATAATTAATCATAATTAAAAACCTCAGTTGATATTAAATTGGCATTCATCCTTGATAATAACCTTTGAGACTCAATCATAGTATTTTATAATAGTAAAAGATCAAATTGGTCCTAAAAAATTTTTAATGACTAAAATAGTTATCAATTGTATAAAAAATATAAATATGATCACTTGACTCTTTAAATAAGGGACAAATTAGTAATTCCGTGGGATTATTTAAATTTCCATCTTAAAAAAATAATTAAAATAAGATTTTTAAATAATAAAAAATGATTTTGATGATTAGCTTCTTTCGATCCTGATATCTATTTTATAAGATTCTCCAAAGCCAATTAAATAATAAAAAATATAATAAAACTAAAGATTTAATTTTATTATATCTTATTTCATGACAATCTTTCAAAATTACATTTAAATTTAAAATATAATTTTATATGCTAAAAATATGTTAAAAATATTTATTTGGAAGAATTTTCGAATATATTTATCCAAATAATTAGATAGGAGAAAGATATTTCATATTTGTGCATATACATGTCAAAGTTCCAATTTTTTTTTGCCGGCATCATGGCTAAATTTTGTTCTAAATTCTAGCGGCAACAAACCGGCCTATTTAACCGCGTTCATTCCTCAGCAGTGGATTTATGCTTGAATTCCCCAGAGAGAAGTCCAAAATTTTAATCTTTAGAACTCCATTCCACGATTTTAGGTATCGCCGCATAGGCCGTCTCGCCAATCTTTTTTAGTCGAATTCCTCGATCTGATTCTCATTTTATTCGGGAGGGATCTTCCTTTGGTTCCTGGCTTCGATTAGCCCAATGGTATTGGAGGGCGAGGGTGGCATTGGAAGAATCGGAATCTATGTTTTTCACGGCTGTTGCAGGCGCCGGACGGATCATTAGCGCGTGTTGCGCATGATTGAAATATAGATCGGAGGTTCGTGAGCTTTTGGGATCTTTCGATTTGGTTTAGTCAAGATGTTCTGGCGTATGACTGGGGCGCCCCTGGCATCGCCTGTAAGTCTCTAAGCTATTGGATAAGGTTCTATCTGTATATACGTTCTTTGAATTTACCCTTTTGATCTCTCTTACGGTGATGTTGATATGTTGTTTGTTGAATGCGGGGAACGCTGCAGTTTGAATATTATTATTTTTTGGGGTTTTAAACGTACATGGTTTTAGTGGAGTGGGTTTTGAAGTCGTTTTGCCGTGGTAATCCTCGGTGTTAGGTTTTTTGTTTACGAGTGTAGTTTCCTTTCAGACAGGCGAACTTTTATTTGGTACGTTCACTTTCGGTTTTAGGAAAAAAAATGACTGTACCGAATTTTTTAAAAAAATACCTAGTTTTTTGAAAAAACTAGCTACAGGCCTTTTTCCTAAAACCGAACCTTCCTCTCTAAATCCAGTGAACGTACCTAATAATTACTCCAGACAGGCGGTGCGTGTTTTAGCTGGTTTGTTGTTTGTCTGTTGAATTTGTTGCGTGCTACTGCCTACATGGTAACCGCGTGTCCTGTGTTGATGGATTTTTGTTTTTATAGATTTCTATTGTGCTTTCTCCCCTAGGCCCCCGCTTGGTTTATTGAAAGATGATCTAATGCATAGATGTATTATCATGAGTTATTCTGATTTGTTCCATTGTCGGTGGATGGAACATATCCTTTCGCCCCGTCTCGCTTCAAGTCTTGTTTCTACAGTTGTAAAAAGCCTATAATCTTTTGGGATTGATTACTAGATGGCATAACAGTTCTTCCATAATTGAAAATTTGCAACGGCGCCATGACTTTCTTTAATATTACGTTTGGATCATTGGTTTATATTGCTCAGGACCCTTTTATTAGTCTCATTACCTTGGTATATATTTCTAACGGATACATTTCTTTTTTGTTTGACTAATTTAGTTTTTGTGTGCAAATTTAAGGTGGATACTATCTTGGACAAGGAGAATTGTACATTGGAAGAGCTGCTAGATGAGGATGAAATAATTCAAGAATGCAAAGCAATGAATAGCCGTCTAATTAATTTGTAATGTCTGATTTAGTTGTTATCTTATGCTTTTCTATTTGGCATATGTGATTTTGGACCTTATTTCATGCCATAGTGCTGCCTAATTAACGAAAAAGTCACTCTTTTGCAAAGCAACATAGAGAGACCCAAGGTTTTAAAGCTCAATATCCATTTTGTTTGCATAATAAAAATTGTAATCGTTATTTTAGATTGTTTCATTGGTTTTAGGATTTAGATTTAGACGTGGTTTCAATTTACTTTTATCATAAAATATTCATTAGCATAATTATCATTAGTTTTATCACAATAATTTGTGGTTGGCTGTAGATAGTTTCATCAATTTTAGGATTCAGTTTGAATTTATAAAATATTCATTATTGTCATTATCATTAGCCACCTTATTGCAATTATTTGGGGTTGGCAGTATGCATCAGTTGTTTGGGGTTGGCTTATGAATCATAATTTTCATTTGTTATTCTGAAGTGTTAAACTTATTATCTGTGGATCATTTTGAGCAACTTATCTCCATTTACCCTCTTCCATCATTCCTATTCATTTGACACTAAGTTTATCTACTCTAAATTGGGTGTATTTTCTATCATTTGTTGTATATGTACAAACTACATATTTCAATATTTAATCTTCATCATCAATGCATTTCACCGCAATCGTTCGTCTAATATAATTATTTCTTAATTCTTTAGAGTTTTGCTACACATTTGGCTTAGAATTCTCATTGTTTGACACTCTCAACTTATATAAATGACTTTTTTACTGCCTAATGTTCATTTGTGCAAAATTGTCGACTCAACTGTGGTTTTACAAAGTTTGCTTTTAAGTCTCTAAGTTATCCTTCTATCACTCAACTCTCATGACACTTCTCCATTTTAACTATTGACTTTTAACTTTAGAAGTTATATACTCATTAGAATGCATCGGGCTTGTTGTGTGATAGAAAAGTCTCCCTCAAACTTAAGGAAAATTCTATAAGACGGTGGTGAGACCTACAATGCTCTATGGTGCAAAATGTTGGCCATTAAAAGAGAAGCATAGTACTAAGTTAAGTGTTGCAGAGATTAGGATGCTCAGGTGGATGAGTGACTTTATCCTTAGAGACATGATATGAAATGAGCATATACGTGAAAAGGTTGGAGTAGCTCCAGTGGAAGATAAGATTAGAGAGAGCCGCTTTAGATGGTTTGGTCACATAAAACGACGGCCTTCCGATGACCCGATTAGGAAAGTAGAGGTATTAGATTTGACCTATATTAAGAGAGGTAGAGGTAGACCTAAAAAGACTTGGTTTGAAAATATTAGAAATGATCTTTCTTTATTAGATTCAAATGAGAATTTGACTTTTAACATAACACAATGGAGAAAAAGGATTCATGTAGTCGACCCCACGTAATGGGACAAATGCTTGATGTTGTTGTTGTTGTTGTTGTAAGTTACATACTCATCTAGATTATAATTCTTTTGTATAATAGATCCAAAGTACTTACCTAACACATATTTATCACTTTATAATCTAATAATTTTAATTGATTTTCATACCACAGAATTTGGATATCATATACTCAATAATTGTTTTACTAATTGTAAGTCATATATCTTCTGAAAAATTTCACTAATATTCTGATTTTCTACTTATTTTAATGGATGTCCCAACAATTATAGTTGTATGCGCATGCAAAAAGCATACACCCATCCATTTTACTTTGGACTAAGAAAAAAAAGATGTGTATTTGATATTCATTATTGATGTAAACCTACCATAATTAGAAACTCGTAGATCATTTCAAAACTATTTTTAATACTAGTCATTTCCGTATCTTAAATATCTTTAATACCATTAACATACCTTGGAGACACATTTTTGCATTACTTCAAATTAAATCAATTCTTGTGCATTTTCAAGATCATTAAAAATCTTATGACGATCATTTCTTTATTCTCTTTTCCCCATTAGTTGCCTTAACTTAGAAATCACTTTCATAGTATATCTACGCAACATGAAACTTATTTTTTTCTCCAATATTGACATAAATTTTCTAAGCTTATATTTCTATTACTCTCTCCCATAGCTGCGTTATACGACTCATAATTTTAATTGTTTCCCATGTAATTATTATGATCTTGAACATTGTCTTTGGTTTTAAATATTACCAAAGTTCTTTTTCTCCAATTATTTGACATCCATTTAGTCTTTAAAATTTAATAGAAAATATTTGATAGTCAAATCATTGTGTTATCCCATAACTCTCCAATTTTGAGCTAGTATTTCATATGAGTTTAAAGCATTAGCTACATGCATCTTCTTTGGAGCTAGCTTGACTTAATTTTTTTGATCAATCAATAATATTTCATTATATTATTGATTATGTTCTTCCAAAATAATTTTATATTTGAAGTTCAATTTAAAAACTTCTCAAAGTAGTATTTTTATATTTTTTTGATGTCTTCATATTTAACCAATATCCTATTATCTACATTTCTAATGTTTCTCATTTGATCAAAATCTCTTATCTATTTCTTTAGCCTTTTTATATATGATTATTTTTTCATCTTCTTCCGCACCAAGCATATCATATAAATCATCAAAATCATAATATCTATTTTGCAAAGCTCATGCATTCTTAAGACTTCCATTTCTTCTTCAATCATTACAAGTGTCATAATTATTTATTTTTGTGACCGTTTAAATGCACATTTATTTTTTAAATAATCCATTGCACATCTCGCTAGATTGACAAGTCTTCTTTTCGATGTGATATATTTCTAGATTATTCTAAAATTTCTATGACAACCTCTTAATGGAACCAAGCATATTTGACTCCATAACCAAGTCTTGTTATTCAAGGCCAATAATTTTTTTTTTTAATTATTTTTTTATACTCTTAAGATATACATCGATAGATACTATTATATGACATGTAGTCAAACTCTTTCCTGAATCACCTTATAATATTTGCAAAAAAAAAAAAAAAAAATCTCAATAAGAAAAGGTCTATTTGTGATTTGGTGGATCCACTCTTTTATGCAACTTTATGATATTTTCATTTCTTAAATTATGCATGTGTTATTACACGATTATGGTTAATATGAAATTAAATATTGTTTAACCCATTGCATATTTATCCCGTATTCCATAACCACCATGAATCCTCTCATGGCACATTGTACTAGAACGTATATTCCAATTTAGATCACTTCTAACAAAAATTGTTTTTCCGAAGTTATGTGTTATAGTACTTAATCCATGTCTTAGTAATATTAAATGTTTTAAACTATTTTATAATCCAACTTAAGGGGCATACACCACAATCACATTAATAAGTTTTCATCGATAATTATCTTAGTGATACCATCACTCTGTTGCTATTCCTATTCCCCTTAACAATTTTTTTATTTTAACTTTTTAGGCAACCATTATTCATTCTCATTCCTTTTGTTAACCCCAATATATAATAACATATAAAATTGTCAATATTTTTAGATATGTCTTCCTTTCATTAGTTGTTATAAACAAATAATATTTATTATTCTTCTAATAATCATTTGTGACCACAAATTCCCTTATTTTTTTATTCAAAATCCTCAACTTTTATGCAACAAATTAAGTTTCAAATTTAGATCTAATTAAACCCTTCCTTTTTACTGCAATCATCCTAAGTCGTAGTGCATCACTTAAAGGTGATTTCCTAACTCACCATTTTCTATTTTTCATCACAATCAGAAATTGTAGCGTGCCACTTAAAGTATATGTCCTCGCATTCACTTGCTTCTTACCACAATTGGGCTAGGTTATGGCGTGTCGCTTCGAAGGAATTCCCCAGTACTTAGACATCTTAAAATTGGATTTATTTTATTAGAATTTTAATGGAGTTTTAGACTAGATGTCAATTGAAAATTTTCTCATCCATCTTTGGATGGACAACAACGATTATAAAAGAAAAAGATGCCATTAAAACGGTAGTAATACTGATACATAAATTTTTTTCAAAATAAATTTTGATGTTGAAAGAAAAAAGATGGCTTGCCAATGAATGAAGGATTGCAATAACAAAAGCAAAGTGTAAGATAAAATAAGTGTCATAAATGATTTCTAACCTATTCGCATCAACAAGCCTAGCGAATTTTGCAATAGAAGAACAAGCTGGCCCGATAGTAAGTGAACCATGAGGATTTTCTATTTATGTTTATTTTATGTACACATGAAAATTAATAAGAATTTAGTGATAGAATTCTAATATAATTTTGATGACTTTTTTGAGAGTTTTAGAGCAATTTCATTCAAAATTTATGATTTTCAAGTGAAACTCTTAAAATTGGCCGAAAACTCTGTTGAAACTCTTGAGTTTTTACCGAAACTGCCAACACCATTTGAAACAGAACATATTAACAACTTTCGGATCCATTTCAACTAAACCAATTCAAAATTATATCAATGCCACCGAAACTTAGTATCATGGAGAGAACAAGGACGAACTAAATGCTGTATTGCCTACCAAGTGAAATGTTGTAAATATCTTGTTAACAGAACCATACTATTAATGAGTATGCTCAAGCTTTACGAAGAATATCATGAATTTTATTGCCACTTCAAACCTAAATGTTATTGAAGGTTTTGGATCATGTAAATTGCCATGTCTGTCTTGTTAGTCATTTCGAGCTATAATTGTATTCCTCGTTGTGTTTGTGTTGCTTATGTTAATTGCTAACATTCCTTTTATGTTGTAGCAAGGTTAGGCTTCCTAGAGTTATTGCAGATCATTATTGTTATGTGATGTCTATTTTGAAGGTTTTGCTTATGTGTCTGTTTTTTCATGTTCCGGATGTCTTGAGAAGCATCGAATGTTGTCACACATATTGTTTTAATTTTGATACCAGCAATTGACATGGTTTTCTTTTCCTTTTTAGCCCTTTTCTGAGTTTTATAAGGCTGTTAATTTGAGCAAGCTCAATTGAAATTAATGAGCCATGATTGGCTAGAATTGAACTTGAACTGAGCCTGTCTTGGATCAATACGAGGTAATTTGAAATCATATTGGATATATATTTAGATCATTGGATGTTTGAATGCATGTATTCTTTTAAATTATTCTATGTTTTTTATGTAGTCAGGCTTGTATGTATGTTTTGCGGCCCGGTGTTTATAATCTATAAATGTTGATTGATAGATATTGTCCTAACATTTGTTTTAGAATGCAAAATATATCAAAAATTAAATTTAGTTTTTTTGAAATTAAAAATACTGAGTGAGGTCTGGGTTGAATTTAGATCTGATTTAGTGGTTTTTTGGAGCAGGATCAGATTGGCCTAAGATTGGAATGTTAGCAGACTCAGGTATTTTAGATTTCTTTGTAGTGTCATGATAGCATGACAATTTGATCTCAAAGGCTGTAGTAGTTTCTTGTGCATGGAGGAAGAATCCATTTTTGTTATTGGACTCTTTCTTGACTTTTGTGGTGGCTGTGATTATCGTTTGCAATCATTATCCTCAGCCTCTGCATGGCTAAAAAAGGAAAACAACAAAGTAGAATTCATGTGACCGTGTCTTTTTTATATTTGCATAAATTTTTAGCCACATTTAATTTAATTTAATAAACACAATGGATCATTCATTTCTTCATATTTCTAAGCTGGATGCAAATTACTGAAGGCAAGTAAGAATTGTATTATGCGACAGTTTGGAACATTAATTTGGTGAAGCCGATATTGATTCTATTTTGTTGATGTTTGTTTTATATTATGTACGTCTTATCTTACTGTAATTTTCTCCTTTCCTGTTTTAGCCTTTGTGGGAGGACTCAAGTTGAACAGCTTCTTCGTTATATTATTGAAACAGCTCCGGATGAAGCAGATAAAAAACGAACTTTCAAGTAAATTTTGCTCTGATTTTTATTGATTCTTTGATGAAATCTCATGTACATGGTTCTTTAATGGAGATCCATCTGTGTTTTCCATCATTGCAGGCATCCTTATGTTTCTTGCGAAATTTTTACATGTGATGTTGATATAATATTACAGAGTTTGGTAGAGGATGAGAAGGTTAGAGGAGACTTCATAATGCCTATTAGATAACCTTTGAATTGACATATGCATGTTTTATTAGCTAAACAAGATTGGCTAAATCCTCGTTTTACTTATTGTTTTCTGTTTTTTTGCTCCACAGCTGTTGAATATGTTGTTTTCTTTCTTGAAACCTGATCACCCACATAGTACATTTTTGGCGGGTTACTTCAGCAAGGTTTCCATCTTTCTACCCTTTCGCAAACTTTCGCTGTGTTCTTTAAATAATGATTTTATTAGTTAAATAGTAGAAATTTACCATTGTTTTGTTAAAGGTTGTTTTATGCTTGATGGCACGGAGGACAGCCCAACTCATGAGTTATGTTCAGGTTAGTCAATTTTTTGATTAGGTGGAGCGGAGGTTGATTTTGTGTTGTATTGTTCATTTTAGATTTATTTCTTTCTGTTTTTTTAGCAATTACATGTAGTTATACTCGTGACCCTCTTTTACTCTCCCTTCAAATATCAATGAATCTTCTAGCCATCAATGCAACTGTGACATTTTAAATAATTTAGTAAAAAAAAGAGCATTTGTTACTTTTGTTTTTCTGCTTATTAATAGTTATGTATTTTATGCAACTCTTTGTTCTCTTTTACTAAATAGGGCCACCCAGAAATTTTCCGTCAACTTGTTGACCTGATTGGCATCACGTCTATGATGGAGGTTAGCATTTAATACTGTACCATTTTTTCGAGAATATCAGATCAATTAATGTTACATTATTTCAGAAAATCCTTCATAAAGCATGACCTTAATAATATGTAATCTCTATATACGGATGAATATTAAAACAGGTATTGATTCGTTTAATTGGAGCTGATGAAAATATGTATTCCAGTCATACGGACCCATTGCAGTGGGTAGATGCCACTGAAGTGCTTGACTTGATTGTTGATAAATTTAGTTCATCGGTATGTTTTTGCAGCATTATTTAGTTTCTTTTCATCTACAAGCAAATTTTTATTCAAAACATTTCTTTGAATGCTTTCTAAGATGTTTGTAATTACTGATTACAATATCGCCTATGTCAAAAGCGACTGATAGGTGAAGCGAGGGCATATAAAGTCGACCCAAAATGATACATGCGGTATCCATATGAAAAACGTTGTTCTGGATTTTATCACAATGTATGTTAAGTTGAATGAATACGAAGCATTGCTGTGCCATTGAAATTGCAGTTTTATTTTTTTAAGCTACTTCAAGTTTCAAATTTATGAGATCCCACTAGGCACTATCAATTATGAGTTTGCAAAGTTTATCATCATGCTTTAGATATGTATAAAGATTATAAACTTAAAAAAAAAAAAAAAAAACAGATTTAGGTTTAGGTGTCGTAATGATGCATTACTTAAAATTCAAAGTATTTGCAATAGAAGTATTTTTTTTAGACTACTAATTTTAGCATCAAATTGGTCCCCTCATTAGTTTTATTGTCCCTTTCTTCCACCTCAATTTACCAATTTCTGTGAGGATATTTAATCTCAAAGTAACCCGTTCAATGACATTTAAATCAAGCTTTAGCAAAAAAATTAGATCTTATAAGGCATCATTATTATTCCTTCCACATTGAATTTCTTGCGTCCTAATAGTGCAGCATTTAAATGAATGCTGAATCGATTCATCATTTTGTTTAGTTTCATTTTTTTGGTTCATGTGGGTGAAAATGACTAGTTTTCAAGGTGTTAATTGGCTCTTTACCTTGATTTATATTACTTTTCATTTGATTTTGCTTTAGTAATTATACCAATTGGTTTTGCGAAGTTATCAAAACCACATTTTGATGATTTGCTAATTGATAGTCTATGTTAAGCCCACTTTTAGTTGGCATGTTGACTTTATCTTAAACTTTAAGATCAGATATGATACAAGGCTTTGTAGAATCTGGGGTTCTTAATGCAACAATCTGCCTCAAAGAGAGTGGAATCCTATGGCTCCAAAGTGGGATTCATTTGTGCTGAATTGCCGCGCTTTTACTTGAGAGATGTGAACAAATTTCTGGCGGCTTCGATGGGGACTACTTCTCTCTACATCTTTGGATGAAATATACAGTCTTAGACATCTAAAAAATATAGACTTTTATTTGTTACAACTTTATATTTTCTCGCACAACAGAAGTCAGGTTGACTCTAATTCTTTGTAAGCTCTGAAACGAGTTGCTGAAGATGCCGCTGGCCAAAACTATAATGTCTATAAAGTTGGGGGAGGGATCAAGAGTCCGATTTCTCCAAACTATCATAAGTTCATACTAGACGATAATAAGGAGGGAGTTGTGTTGAACGAGAAGACCACTGTTGACTAAAATGTAGTCCCGAAGGCGCTAAAGAAGCGCTCATATGCTAAGAAGCTCGCTGCTCCCACCAATGCAGGGATTCCCAAAAGAGTCTCTGTATTTTCACTATTCTCAAAGGTATCATCTGCAAATTTGAGCACTGAAAATAAAAAAGGGCATCTGAGCCCAAGTTGAAGTCGATTGTAGTGGGTTTGACAGAACAAAGTCTGGATGGGGACACAACTCCCAAGAAGATTGTTTTTGTTCCTAGAAGGAACAATGCTGAAGCTTCTACATCTGGTGTTAAAATCTATAGAAAGGCCAGAGGAAAGGTTAATGCTCGTCGTCGAGCCAAAGGCCCAGAGATACCCTCTATAATTCAAGAGCCATTGCCTCAGCTGGAGGCAAATGTATCCACCAACAATGGTTTTGACCCATTAAGATAGGTGAAAAGAAACAACGCCAAAGGCGAAATAAATAAGTTTTTTGGGAGGCTTCCCGTCACTCACTACAGTCACAAAAGAGGGAAGAGTTAGTTTCTTCTCACTTGTATAAATTACTGAAAGCTGTGAAGAATAGAAGATTCCAAAGGAGTTGGAAGAAGTCGGTGGATGAAAATGTTGTCCTGACTTCATTAAATTTCTAGAAGGAAAAGGTTTTAAAGAAACCATATAGAGGGAGTGATAAAAGTCTTCCTCATTATCGTAATTTGAAGAGCCTGAATGCTGGACAATGTCCATATTTTGAGGAAAGGCATCTTGAAAAATCCTACAATAGTCTTCACAAGAAGACTATGTCAAGAAGCATGATAAGCTGAGGCCCCGCCATTCTTATAAAAAATCTATATATTTTAGGGTATGTCCCAATCCTAGAAGTCATCTGATACCTTGTGCAAATCGTCAGCAATGTATGGCTATAAAGCGGCCATAAGTTTGGGTTCCAAAGGAACCTAAAAACTCAAAATATCTTAGGAGATCAGATGCTAACAAAGTTTCCCCAAGCAGGGAGGATTTTGCTATTTGCAGAGTCATCTGACTCTCCAATAATTGATTGGAAGCATTGAGTCAGACCGGAAGAAGATTCTAACGCTGATGAAAATTATAATGATAATGATAAAGAGGTAGAGGGTATTGATCCCATGGACGTTGAGGTCGTCCGAATGGTCGATCATATACCAGATCAGCTTAACCAGATGGTATATATTTGTAGAAATGCAACCTCGAATCCACAAAATGGAGAACAGATGCGGAGTATCTAAGAACATACAACACGTATGAGTAGAGAACCTCTATAACAGGAAGAGGTTGACTACAAAACTCCTTTATGATGCAATAAATCGTTGTATGATATGGCAAGCTCTTACTGCAAGGCAGTAAATAATTTCTATAAACTCTAGCAAGATAGGAGACAATTCTAATCAACTCTTACATGATAGGAGGCAATTTTTTATATATTCCCCTATAAGATGGAGGCAATATATATATATATCTTTCAGTAATACAGGAGGCCATTTGATATATATTCCTGCAAGGCATGATATAACTTTTGAATTCTCCTGTGATACAAGAAACAAGTTATATATATTCTTACAAGACAAGATGTAACTTTTTAATTCCCCTGTAATACAAGAGACAATTTATTCCTGCAAAGTACGGACAAATTCTACACGCTTTTGTTATACAGGAGACAATTTATTCTCCTACAAAGCAGAAGGTAATTTCCATACTTCTGTAAGACAGGAGTCAATTTTATTTATTACATGCAATGCATGAGATATTGTATATATCTCCCTATAATGCAGGAGACAATGTGTATATCCCCTGTAAAACAAGAGACAATGTATACATTCCCCTGCAATACAAGAGATAAATTTTACGTACTCTTGAATTACAAGAGTTAATGTATACGTTCTCTTGTAATGTAGAAGGCAATTTTCATACTCTTGTAATACAAGAGGTAATTTATATATTCCTCTGTAATGTAAGAGGTAATTTTATACATTCTCTTGCAAGGCAGGAGACATATGCCATATCTTCCTACAAGGTAGGAGGCAAGCACTGCAAGAGGCATTTGTCATATCTCCCTGTAATACATGAGACAATTTATATATATCCCTGCAATGCATGAGACATTTGCCATATTCTCCTATAATACAGGAGGCAATTTATTTATATCCCTGTAATGCAGGAGGCATTTGTCACAATCTTCCTAATACATGAGACAATTTTTATATACCCCCATAAGGCAAAAGGCAATCTCTATATGCCTCTACAATATATGAGATATTTGTCATATTCTTTGTAAAATATGAGACAATTTATATATTTTTCTATAAGCTAGGAGGCAATTTATATACTCCTGCAAGGCAGGAAACTTTTGCTATATTGCTCTACAAGGCAGGAGATTATTTATATACCCCTGCAAGGCAGCGGACAATTGCCATATAGTCCTGTAAGGAAGGGGGCAATTTATATATTCTTATAAAACAAAAAATATTTGCCACATACTCCTACAATATAGGATTCGGGTCAACAGGTCGGGTTCGGGTCGAACCTGAGTTGACCCGAGTCTAAACGGGTTAACCCGAACCCAACCAGGTTATAAAAACGGGTCAGGTTTTTCAAATCGGACCCGACCCGCGCGGGTTATCAGGTTGACCCGACCCGACCCGCGACCCGTGATGCAGGTGAGGATCACAAACTCGACCGCGACCGCTTGAGTTTTGTCGCGCTGATTCTGAACTCCGACCGCATTAGGCTAGGCCAGTGCCTCTCGTCCGGTCATCCCTGTCACCACACGTTGTAACCCAGTGAACAACATAGGGCGTTGGGCCGTTGGCGGCGACGGCCTTTAGCGAGCCGCCTGCTTCACAAAACTTGCCGTCATTGGTGAGTGGCGACGTGAAAGGGCTTGGGCCGCTTGGCGGCAGCGGGGAGGAAAAACAATTAGCTCCCTGGCCTCCGCGTTGGCGGCAGCGAGGTGTACACGTTGGTGCCAAGGGCTTCTGTGGCAATGACCTTTAGCAAGCAAACAAAGAGGCATATCTGGTATCGGCCTTTAGTGACTGCCTTTGGTGAGCAAACGAAGAGGGAGAGATGGTGTAGGCTGTGGCTGTAGGGGTTAGGAGGGAGATCCAGTATTCCGTTAGCTGTGTGTAGGAAGATGCATGTAGCGACGTAGGGAAAGGAGTGGGAGCACGAGCGAACTTAGCGAAATTTGCGAATGGGGTGTGCGGGTTGACCCGACAGACAAAGACAGTTTTTCATATTTCGGGTCAAAGTCGGGTTCGCAGGTTGACCCGGAACCGACCTGATTTTTTAAACGGGTCAAGAACTACAACCTGAACCCGATTCGTTTGTTAAACAGGTCGACCCGAACCCGGATTTTTCGGGTCGGGTTAATAATTGACACCCATATATAGGAATTAAAATTCATATTTTTCGGCAATGCAGGAGATAGTCCATATATACTCCTATAAAATAAGAGGTAATTTTTTTTATATATCCTTGTAAAGCAGGATTTAATTTCTATCCTCTCTTGCAAGGTAGAATGCAATTTTATTTACTCCTGAAAAATATGAGACAATTTATATATCCTCTTGCAAGGCAAAAAAAATATTATATTCTTCTGCAAGGCAGGATGCATTAGTCATATATTTCTGTAATGCATGAGTCAATTTTATATGTCCCTGCAAGGCATGAGATCTCTGTCTTATTCTCCTGTAGCACAAGCGTCAATTCATATATTCTTGCAATACAAAAAGCAATTTTGTACATTCCCATGCAAAGTAGGATTAGGGGTGTCAATTTTTGACAGGACCCGAACCCGACCCGGAAAAATCCGGGTTCGGGTTGACCCGGTTAGCAAACGGGTCGGGTTCGGGTTCGAAAAACTGACAAGATTTGTGTTACGGGTCGGGTTCGGGTTGACCCGGAAACCCGATATTGACCCGGAAATGACCTGGAAATGAGTCTGTCCGTTTCTGTTGCCCGGCATCCCCGCCCTGCCTGCGAAATGACTCGATGCATCGAGTCGCATTCCCAATCGCGTTTTGGCGAAAGTACATATTCTCCTCCAAAGAAGGACGTCATCCATACATTCTCCTGCAATGCAGGTGCCAATTTTGATACTCTCCCATAATTTATGAGATAATTCATGCATAGTCCTATAAACTAAGAAGCGACTTTCATATATTTTCTACAAGACAGGAAATAACTTTAAATTACTACAATCTTCAAAATACATGTGGACATTACAACGAATTTATTGTGTGAAAATCACACAATAAATTAGTATGGAGTCAATTTGTTGACCTCTAACTAACCACAATGGCACAACGCACGATCCCACTAACCCACGACCTCACTCCTCTCCACGTAATTCCCTCATAAGGATAGAAGCAATGAAAGATACCTCAGTCGGTTTATTGGAATGCATGGACAGAAACTGGAGCTCGCTGCTCTTACCTTCCGTCCGTGGCACCCCTCGCGAATCCTCTTCCTCTCTCTGTCGAATTGTGACCAAGTTGTGACCCACAATCCTGTCGCACTCACCGACTTCGTTCCGCACGGTTGAAATGGCTGCACGTCACCATAAGTACCAAACCTGTTGTGCGACACCTGCTTCTGACACGACCGAACCAATCGACTATAGTTTCGCCTCTGCCTCTCACCTCCACCCGACTATGATCCTCTGTCCACTCCTGAGTGCGACTGCGCCTTTTACTGCACCTCCTAACCGCGATTAGGTCATGACCCGTGTCCAGACCCGATGCATCCTCTGCGCACGCCTTCGGCTCAGCCGAATGCACATGAACAGGACGATCCTGTAGCTTCTCCCATTTGCATACCAGACCCAGATCGCTCTGTTCGCTCCATGTTCGGCAGTGCCTTCTCCTAAACTACAAGTCCGCCTCTATAAAGCAGTGAGTGTGTGAGTGATGAGAAGAAATCACTTGAATATAATAATAATAATTGCTATTATTATAATAATAAGAAAAAAAGGAAAGGCGTCACGATCGCCGAAAGAGGAGTCAAAGATAAACCGTGTTCGATCCTTCCCCCGAAGCCCTCAGCTATTAATTTAATCAGGCTGAGTGGATCTAAAAGGGCAAGTGCCTCCCCAACCTCCCTTTGCGAGGAGGTTGCACCGAAAGGCTGAAAACATCGAATTGCAAACATGTGCTCGAAGACTAAATCCGACGTCGATTCGCTCCCCTGATGCCCTCGATCATCAACTTAATTCTGCTGGGCGAATCAAAAGGGAAAGTGTCCTCCCTAACCGTAAGGTTGCTGAAATGGCCCAATAAAGTTGCTGAAATTACGTTGAGAGATTGCTAGATTTTTCTGTGGAGATATTGGAGAGTAATTTGAGTATTTTAATATTTAATAATTCATTTAATGAAATGATTTTATTTGAACTAAAATTAAACAAATTTATTTAATCAAAATAAAATTAAATCTATTTAATAATTAGTCAAATTAAAAACAAAAATAAAAGTTCATTAATTGAACAAATAATCAATTTAAAAATGAATTTAAAATAACCAATTCAACATTTCTTTAATTAAATAATTAAATAATCAATTTCAGATACAATTTCAGTTAAATTAGCTGAGCATTTAACTTAAATTAATTATCATAAAAAATTAATTAATTTAAATATTTCATTAATTAATTAACTGAGCACTTTAAAATAAAATTAAAAGATTAAATAATTAATTGAATCTCATTTTAATGAAATCTCATTTAATTACTTAATTAATTTATTTAAGCTAAAATTAAAACTTTAATTAAAAAAGAACTTAAATAATGTTTTTTCACTAACCAACATAAGCACAAGATAAACAACAAAACTCTCCAAACAAAGCTATCCAAATAAAACTCTCCAAACGAACTCTCAAAGCACTCTTAGATTTTTATTAGTAAATTCAGTTGCAGCTATCTGTGAGCTCTCCAAGCCCTCCAAAGTCTAAACTGCAGCAAGTATAACGTACCTGCAAGTAAACAAAGAAAACATCAGCTCAGTGCACTAAAACAAATTAGTATTTGTAAAACAAACAAGTATAATGTTGAACTTGTACTAAAAGAAAAAAGCGGTACTGAACAAACAATGATACTAAAGGAAAAGATTGGCTACTGAAGTAGGAAAGTTACGAGCACTATTACGAGCAAAATAATAGTAAATACTGAAAGCTAGGGTAGAAAGCACTGATATTGGGTGGTAGGACATGTAACTGCTCTAAAGCTAGCCTAATAGACAACTACTAGATAAAGCATGTTAAATCCCAATTAAATTAATGCACACAACCTCTCAAGGGGAGCAACAGATCCAAATTACGAGCGACCCCTAAACAAAGCCATAAGACCCAATCTAAATCTATACTATGGGCCACTTCGTAAGACCCGCTATACGAGCTACTTCTAATAGAAACAATAAGACTTACTTAAATGCAAAATTATATGTATGCTACCAAAACCCAGCTAACCTAAGTTAAACCAAGTCCAACTTTAGGGAAAATCTCTAGTTAAAAATAATCTAATCCTAAATCATTGATAACTCAGGCCACCTCTAATAGAGGCCGTAAACCTGCTATATGGGCTACTTTCAATGAAAGCAATAAAACCCAACTTCTCAAACTTATGGGCTACTTTCAATGGAAACCGTAAGACCCGTTGTCCAGGCTACTTCCAAGGGAAGTCGTAAGACCTACTATACGTGCTACTTCTACGGAAGGCTGTAAAACCCGTTATATGGGCTACTTCCAAAGAAAGCTGTAAGACCCGTTGTCCGGGCTACTTCCAAGAGAAGCAGTAAGACCTGCATATTAGGGGAGCTTCTAAGTGAACTACCCTAAACCTAAACTTATGGGCTACTTCCAATGGAAGCCATAAGACCTGTTGTCCAGTCTACTTCCACGTGCTAAAAGGGATAATTAACTATGAGAGCTTGCGCTCATAGGACGTAAAGACCTAGATCTAAATAAAACCTGACACTACCCTTAGTGGAGATCTGGTTAATTTAAAATTCAATCTGCCTCAAGGAGAGTGAAATCCTATGGATGCGAAGCGGATTCATTTATGCCAACGCGCCGCGCTTCTACTCGAGAGATGTGAACAGAAGTGCTACGTGGTAGGAAGATATCATAAAGATTTGAAAATAAATTTTATAAAATTATAATTAGTTTGGTGATGTTATATGGATTTGACTTTTAGTAGTAAAAAAATTGTTGACTATTAAATTGAATATTTTGGAAATGAGAATATTAAAATGAATGTGTGGCAAAATTAGAATAAAAAACATTAATAAATGATTATTTTGGAGGAATATTTTTGCTTCAAGTTTTTGAAAACGCTTGTGCAAATTAGATCCAACTCATGTAACATTCAAAATGAATGAATGAATGGTGGAGGATGATTGATATAGCTGACCTAAACAGTTTTGATCAGGTTAATGATATTGCTGAATGATGTAGATGCTTTGGTAACTTATATTGCTCATAGTCCCACATGTTAATGATTTTTTTGAATGATGTTGAAGCTTTGGTAAAATATGCTGCTTATGACTGTACGGAGCTCTTCATTTCTATACTTATGCGAGTTGAATAGTGTCACTTTTGTGGAGACTGAAATTTTATAAAGAAAGCACAACTTCTCTAATTACTAGGCTGGCCTTACTGCTTAACTTTTATTTTGCGTTGTTCTGCACAGGATTCAGCTGAAGTTCATGCTAATGCAGCAGAAGTCCTCTGTGCAATAACTAGATATTCTCCTCCTGGGCTTGCAGCGAAGGTTTGCAGCCCAAGGTAGCTGATTCAATGTTTTAATCCTTCAAGAGGATGGTTCATTTTTTTCTTTGATCGTTGGTTCACCCTCATTTTTACTGTAAACTACAGTTTTGTGGGAAGATTATTTCAAAATGCACTGGAAGATTCAAGGCCAAAATCTGTGCTGATTCAGTCATTGTCAGTGTGCATTTGTCTTTTAGATCCTAAGAGATTACTACAATCTTCTTACCAATCATTTAGAAGCCAATTAAGCCATGGAACAGTTGTTATTGCTGATCCAGAGACTGTTTACCTCATGCTAGAGAGACTAGGTAAATTGTTTTTTAACCAGATAGCTACTTTAATTATCTCATTGAGTGGTTGTATATGACACTTATTTTTTTTGCAGATTTTATTTTATTTTTTTGAATTCCTGAAATCAGTTACTACATGAGATGCTTTTTTTATACTCTATTTATTATGTTCTACTCGGTGTCTCGAATAAATATTGACTGAATAGGAGCACAGAATGACCTAAATGGAGAGGGGCTTTGGTTGCCTTTTAGATATAGAAAATTGTAGTGATTCATCATAAAAGCCATGGAACAGAGCATTAAGAGCTGCTTTACCGTGTTGATGCGACTGTTGTGGTAACTAGGGAAACATAAATATATGCTGCCAAATTGTAGATTTAAAGATTGTTACATGGCTAATCAAGATAGAGAAAGCATCTATTAACTATAAATTTATGTATGTGAACAACGGCAATGGAAGATAAATTGATGTAGCTTATTCTGAGATGGTTTGAGCATGTGCCAAATTGATAGGAGAATAGTGGTAACGGATAAACTTGCATATGATTGCGGATGTTTGGGAGATGTTTTATGGAGTTTAATAAATAAGATTTAGGTTATCTACAATCAACGCAAATTGCCAATCCTAAAGCGAATGAATGTTGCACAGTATGTAAAAACAGACCATTTGTTATTTTTATGATTATGATTTTTGTTGAAAGCTCGAATCAGCTGTTGCATACGTGTCGCTAGGTTGATGCATGTGATTGAGGGAGTGCATTATCAATCCAAATATAGGCTCTATTGGGCACAATACCGAGAGCTGATGCTCATCCAAGTTCTTGTGCTAATGATTATTAGTCCTTTTATTTTACATCCCATTTTTGGTTCTTTATGTTTTTTCTTGGGGTTTAGCTCATAGTTTCACAATTTCCTACATACAACTTGTTAATAATAATCACTACCCATTTGTGTTAATGTATGGTCTAATTTGTCATTACAAATTTCCATGAAGTCTAACTCAAGTACTTTGCTACTTTTTAGTAAGAATTTCCATCATACCATTAGATTGCTTGAACAATCTATAATTTTCATGTGCATTTGAATTTGCTAAAAAATTATAATACTGCCAGTTTTAACTGCCTTTTGAGTCCAACAAATGGCCAATGGATGGATCCTGGTTAAAGGAGAAGATGAGGAGTAAACACCACAATGACGAAACAAGCAAGAATGTAAAAGTTGCATAAAAGTAGAGGACACCAGTATTTAACGTGGAAAAAACTCAAAACAGGGAAAAAATCACGGAGTCACACCACACCTAGAAATCCACTCTGAAAATTGGGATAAATAAGTACATATCTCTCTTCTCTCTCACTCTCTCCTTGCTTCTCTTCTCACATGCACCGTTCTTACTCTTACTCTAACCGAAAATACAGGAGAAAGACAATAATTCCAAGGGACGCAACTTTTTAGAAAACGAGAACGAAAACCGTCTCGCAACACTGCGGTGCTAGTTTGGGGCGTTGCAGCGCTCAAGTCTCTGTCTTGCACCGTTGCAACGTTGTATCTATACTGCTGTGACGCTCTGCTCTTTGTTGTTCAACGTCAGGCCACTCGGGAACATAGTGTTGGGGTGCTCGGGTACATAACGCCGGGGCATTGCACCCGAACCCAAGCAGGGGTAAACCCCCCACCCCTCAGTATAAACGACAAAATTTGAGACCTGAGACAATAAAATAACCAGATTGATCAACACAATCATATTCCACACATAACAATTATAACGCTGAATCCTTTGTAAGCCGTTTGTTGCCTCTACCTTTTTTTCTCTCCTTATTCTTCAATCGCTCTTCATGCTTGTCATTGTCAATATTCACACCCTCTTCTTAACTTCAGTTATCATCCTTGATCCACTTTGTTGACATTAATGTCATTGTCACAGAGAACCTCCACACCATCTTGCTGTATTTTGCACTCTTTGAAGTTATTTTTTTTCCTCTTATTTAAGGATTTGCCATGTTTCTGAGATATATTTTTATTTAATGCATTTGCTAAACTGTTTTATTCTTCTTCATACAAAAAAAAAAAGAACCTTCGATATTAGAGCTCTGTTAGGATTTGTTATTTGTTTTATTTGTTGTTAATTAGTTATTTTCTTTTATTATTAGAGTATTTTTGTACATGAATACCTACTGGTAGGGGTGTCAATATTTGAAACGACTCGAAAACCCGACTTGAACCCGACCCGAAAATTCCGGGTTCGGGTCAACCCAGACCCGAAACGGGTCGGGTTCAGGTTCAGCAAATTGACCCGTTTCAAAAATCGGGTCGGGTTCGAGTTGACCCAGTAACCCAAAATTGACCCGTTTTTGACCCGAAAATCAATTTTTGACCAGAAAACTCGAGATTGACCCATTTATGACCCGAAAATTGGAGAGTGGCTCATTTTTTGACTCGAAAATTTGCAATTTTTGGTTCGTACCGGGTCATTCGGGTCATGTCGGGTTGAACCGGACCCGAAGTGGGTCAGATTCGGGTCCAAAAAATTGACCTGTTTGTCGAAACGGGTTAGATTCGGGTTGACCCGAATAACGCCTGGTCAGTTTCGGGTTCAACCTGAACCCGACCCGTGACCCGAAATTGGCACCCCTACCTACTGGAATAATAAACAAGCCACCCTTTCCTAGCCGCTTCTTTTCTACGTGATATTAGAGCAAGTTTAGGGTTTTCCTTTTCTAACTCTTATTTTTCCTTTTTTTATATTTCTCTTCATTATGTTCGATTTCTTTGACTTCCCTTTCAAGGAGTCGATCATGAAAATCATATTAAAGGAGTGCTCTAGGGGCTACATGCCTCATATCGCTTGAATAAAAGAAACTACTTGAAGTGATCTCTAATTGTGAAGGCATTTTTAGAAAAGGAAATAGAAAATTCTATTATGTTGTTGATTCTCTTCTAGAGCCAAAAGGTACAAAGTTTGTTCTTTGGGATGAAGCATATTCTATGATCATGACATGGTTTTGGAACACCATGATGCCTGAAATTGGTGGGTATATATATTTTTAACATTCACAAAATACATTTGGGATGTTGTAAAGCAAACATACTCAAAAGTTAGAGAATGCGGGTCTCATCTATGATCTCTAAATTAAGATTTGTGACGTACAAATAGGATACCTCCTTATCATTGAATATCTTATTATAATGAAGGTTTTTTGGCTTGAACTAGACTATTACTAAGATTTAAAGATGAAGGGTAGCGATGATGCCGTGATTCTAAAATAATTTGTAGAAAGAGAAAGAGTTTTTGAGTTTCTTGAAGGATTCAATGATGAAATAGACTAAGTTCATGTTCATATCTTAATCAGACAAAACCTATCATCTGTAAATGAAGTTTTCTAAATCAGAAGGATGGCATTGCTTAATGACCTTATCTATAAAACATCTATTTGGACAACCATCGAAACTCAAGGTAAAGGACTTACAGCCAATGATTCTTTGCTAAAATAATGACACAAATCTTCTTCCAAAGGCGATATATTGTGCAACTGTTGTAAGAAAATGGGCACATTAAAGAAAAATATTGGAAACTTCATGGAAAGCCCCAAGGTTGAAACAATGAAGATCACTCAAAAGGGCAGGCTTGACTTATAGAATCAAAAGTGGTTAGCTTATAAGAAATCGATAAACTCAAGAACTTTCTCAGTTCTTAGAAAAAGCATCTAGTTATGTTTTTTGACTCAAAATGACACACATTTTAATTTTGTTTTTAATGCTTTAAATAGTTTCCCTCACACCTGTATCCTAGATTTAAGAGCCGCTGATCACATGAAAAATCTTGCCAACCTTTTTCAATCCACAAATATTGCCTTAGTAATAGGTAAATGAAAGTAGCCTAACAACTATTGCAAGTCAAGGGAATATTTATATTTCTCTCATATTTTCTCTCAACAATGTACTATATTTTTCTCACATTGCAGTAAAGTTTCTAACAATTCATAAAATCGGAACAACTACATGGTTATCTTCTGTACTAATCATTGTGTATTTTAGCGTTTCACTGTGGGGAAGATGATTGAACAATTTAGAGTAAGGGATATTTTATATCTTCTTGAAAATCACTTTTAATATTCTTTCATATCCACTCTAAATACAAAAATCATTTGGGAACAGCATTATATGTTAGGGTATCTATCTTTCAAAATCTTATAATGTATATTTCCTTGTCTTTTTGTTAACATTGAAGGCTTTCATTGTGATGCTTGGGAAATCGTAAAGCATCATCGTGTTTTCTAAAAATAATTTTAGATTCTCTTCTCCTTTTATGTTAATTTATTTTGATGTTTGGGGACCTTAAAAATATTTAATATTTATGGAGCATAGGATTTATCACTGTGATTGCACTCGGATGATATGGATATATTTTGTCAAACCAACATATAATGACAGCTCTATTCTTGCTACCTTCATTCCTATGATAAATCTCTTTAGTGTTGACATGAAGATATTTTGCATAGATAATGTTTGTGATTATTTTAATTTGATTTTAACTTCTTCTTCAATAAAAAAGGTATTATTCACCAATCTTCCTATTCTCCCAACAAAATGGTGGCAGAGAAGAAAATTGTTACTTCCTGGAAAGCGCTAAGATTCTTTTTTTCTAAATCAATGTCCAAAAACATATTGTGGAGAAGCAGCCTTAAACACCACATGCTTGTTCAATCGAATGCTATCAAGAATAATTGGTTTCAAAAGTTTATTGAACTACCTTGTGGAATTCTTTCGTTTAAACAATTCTCTTAATAAATTCCTCCAAAAATATTTGGGTGTATTGCTTATGTCTGCATTTATAAACAATACCAGGATAAATTTAATCTTAGAGCTATCAAATGTGTCTTTGAAGAGTATTCCTCTGCTTAAAAGGATACAATTGTTATTACTCTACCACTAAAAAAGTATTCACTTCAAAAGATGTTATCTTTTATGAAAAGTAAAGTTTCTTCAATCATATTTTTTTCTCAACAAAAATATGTTATGGATTTATTAAAAGAAGCAAAAATGATTGATTGCAAGTCATATGAAACTCTAACTAAACTAAGCCATAAATTATACATATATGAAGCTAATCTCACGCACTTGTCTTTTCATGGCCTTTTCCATAAGTCTCATAAGTTAAATCCATACATAAACCAAAAAAATTTATTTTCGAGCTGCTTGTAGGATTCTCAAGTACCTCAAATCAAGCCCCAAAAAATGGATTCTCTACAAAAATTAGGGCACTTTACAACTTGTAGGTTATATTGATGCTGACTATGGGGGGTCATCAGTTGATACTAGATCCACTTCAGGATATCATACACTTATAGGAGAAAATCTTAAATGATATGGAGAAGAATAAACCACTTTTAGTTTTTAGATCTAGCGTGTAATCTAAAATTAGAGTAATTGCGCAAGGTATTTGTGAATTGCTACGGATTGAAATCATTTTAGAATATTTAAAAATTAAATGAGAAGAACTTATGAAGATATATTATGATAAGAAAATTGCTATCAACATTGTTGACAATTTTGTACAACATGGTCGTGCCAAGCATGAGCAAGTGGATGGATATTTCATAAAAGAAAGTTAGAAAGTGGCATAATTGCACTTCATATGTCTTAACAGAAAGACAACTTGCTAACTTTTTTATCGAAGGATTTTGCAACATTGGCTTAAAAAAATATTTTAAGCAAAATTGGAATGGTAAATCTCTGCCATCCAAATTGAGTGGGAGTGTTGAAAGGCAGACTGAACAAGAGGAGGATTTTTCAAGTGCTAGGAAAGGAAAGAAAGGATCCATTGATCCATTGTTTACCAGTAAATATCCCTCCCATGAATTAATACACAAAAGAAAGACAACGCGAGGCCTTGGATTGCTCCCTTGCAATCAATTGGCAAGGCTAATTGAATCCAACGGTAGGCATGTAGGGGTTAGACAACAGCCATGGGGCGGACAAGCACTATTAGGGATTATTTTTGTATTTTTTGGCTATTGTAATTAGTTGTTTCCTTTTATTCTTCAAGTAGTTTTGTCTATAATGCCTATTGGGATAATAACAAAAGCCACTCTTTCCTAGCCACTTGTTCTTTTGCGCAATATAGATGATTGATACCTTAAATTTCTTATGATCATGGACCTGGCTATTGTTTAGCCATGATAGATTGAGGATTTCTTATCAGGATTAGAGGTGATGGTAACTGAAGAAAAGGAATTTGCTTACTTTAACTGAAGACGTAACCCTTTTGTGGATTTATTATCTTATTTGCTTAGTGACCATTCAATGTTTTGCCTTGTTGTTGGTTTCTAAGTAAAAGTTGATATTGTTGATGAAAATGAACACCCTTTATTACTAGGATTTTGGATTCAGGTGTTTTTTTTAGCTCTATTATTTTGTACCTTGATTGTAAAAATAGATCTTCTTTTTCCAATAAAAATTTGATCATTTGTGTCCATCAACTCATTATGATTTAAGATTCTAGAAAATCTTTTGGCAAGTTTAAATACCAAAAAGCTCTCCTACATTTTTTTTTCTAGAATTTTTTGGGCAGATTTCAGGTTTCAAATGTCAAGTGTTCAATGTTTTTTTTTTCAAGTGTTCAATGTTGTCATGACTGATGTGTTCTAATAGCTTGCTGCATGGGATGCATGTAGTGCTTTTGGTTCCTTCAGTTTTTCTGCAATTTCTTATAAAACTTTCTTTGTCGTTGCTGATAATCTTATTCATGAAGGATATTTGTTGAAGCTGTTGGATGTTACCACTTCAGATGACGCCTTGCCCTCCACATTTGGTTACTTGAAGCCTCCCCTTGGGAAACATCGTTTGAAGGTACCATAATAGAAGTCAATGTCTGTAGCTGTTCTATTTTCACTGTAAATATAAGTTTGAAATCCTGGTAGTGGATGTTATTCAATACTTTTATTCCTTTTGAGTGCTTATGATTTATATTCTAAGGAAAATGAGAATCTTTACTGAGTTTATCTCACGCATGACCTTTTGGTTTTCTTAACTGCATGTCTAGAGCTGGAAATATCTCCATTCGACCCATTTAGGTTTACAATTTAAAATGCTCTATACGTTTTAGTTTATAATATTAGTTTTAACTGCTCGTTTAAATGTGTTTAGATATTCCCAGAGTAGTGCCTGTAAAAATAAAAACTTTTACAGTACAACTTGGTTTGTTCACGTACCGCTTGACTTTGGGGATATACTGTTGGAGTATTCAAGAAAGAATTTAATTCTGTTTACCATGCCAACAAAAAAAAGCATTTTTCTGACTTGCGTTCAAATTTTCACATACTGTTGGGCTAGAAACCTACTTAATAATTAGCTTTGTGCTGTAGTGGTGTAGATTTATTTACGCCTAGTTTCTTGTATTCATCTATCTTGAATTGCTCTTGATTGTTAATAATCTGGCTATATGTAGCTCTCTGTGTAGCTTGTTGTCTGTGTCACTTGGGTTGGTGTTTTAGTATGTACTTGAACATGTATTCTGCTAATCACTCTATTGCGTGATGCCCATAATTATGATCACATGAGAAAAAAGTCTACAAATGTATAATTTTTAGTAAGTATAATGTTTTTTGCTCAAGAGTTAATTATTTTTTAGAATAGTTTTGATTGTTGAGTCTTTGTAAGATTGGGTGTTCAATTAATCTGAAATTTCTTGTATCTAGTCATACCTCATCGAAAGTTTTTTTTTTATCCAGTCTACTTCAGCTTAAAATTTCTTGTGTCTTTCAGATTGTGGAGTTCATTTCTATTTTGTTCACATTAGGAAGCAAAGATGCTGAGAAGGAACTTATTCGTCTAGGAGCTTTGAGACATGCTCTAGACTTATTTTTTGAGTAAGTGGCTTTAATATCCTACCTGTTGCTCCTCTTGTGCGACAGCACAACTAATCACCCCACAGAATCACATTTCTGTATGATTTCCCTTATTTTGTCTGTTTTTAACATTTCATGGCATGTAGGTACCCTTTTAATAACTTTTTACATCACAAAGTGGAGAGTATCATAGTTTCCTGTTTAGAAAGTAAAAAAGCTTCACTTGTGGAGCATGTTCTGCATGAGTGTGACATTGTTGGTAAAATTCTTCAAGTTGAAAAGCAGCCTGCACTACAAATAGATTGCAACAAGGTAGCTTTTCTTTAATAATTGCATCTTTTTAGTATCCCAATAGAAAAGATGAATGAAAACTTGTACTAATTAATATTTCGTGTGGTCACAACTCTTTACACGTAGCCAACAGTATTGGCACAAGGAAGATCACCTCCAAGGATTGGGAATATTGGACATCTGACACGCATAGCTAACAAACTTGTTCAGGAAGCAAACAATTATGGAATAATACAGAAACATCTGCAGGTTAATCAGCATATTAAGTAAAATCCTTGTCACAGCATCTTTTATTTTCATGTCGATTTATGAGCTGCTTGTTGTACATGAGAATGCTTTTGTTCGGTAACTATTGTACTATATATATATATATATATATATATATATATATATATATATATATATATATATATATATATATATATATATATATATATATATATATATATCATCGATGCCAGCCATTTTCTATATTTGTTGGAGTTCAATACAAAACATTATCCTACACCTTTCCTTGTTTGGTTTTGATCAGCATATTTTGCTATATAAAGTCAAACTAGGTCGTGTTATGTACTCTTTCTATTTAGGAGTTTTTTGGGTATCTTAACCAGATCTCTCCACAATTTCTCTGTGATTTAGATCATAATGTTGTCTCGCTTTCTATTACATTCCTCATATACCCGTTTTTCCATTATAAACTAATAGTATATTAAGTTATAAGCATAATTTATGATTGTGGCATTTCCTAAAGAATTACAACCTTTTTTTTTCATATAGATCTTTTGTCATTATGATCTTTTTCATATTGGAGTGTGCATTTCTAGATTCTGATTGTACGCGAACTGTGTTGTCCTCTTGTGTTGAAAAAATGACGTAGTTTTGTTTTTAACAGGAAAACAGTGAATGGGTTGATTGGCATGCGAAGGTTCTTGTTAAACGAAACTTAGTGGAGAATGTTTGCAATTGGGCTTGTGGGTATGCTACATGATTTTCTTGTATTGCAATTTTCAATTTTTTGCTCTTGAATTTTTAATTTTCTTGTTATAGTCCTTTTCGTGAAGATTTGTTAGAGATAATTGCTTAAAGTGCTTAATTATTATTTTGCATGAAAACATTTAGGCAAGCATTTGAAGAAATTGAAAGGATTTCATGTTTCCATTAGTTTAGAAACATGTGCACATTTTTTTTCGCTTAATTGAGTCATTTCAATACTGTTATTGATGATTGTCATTATCCTTATCCGAACAATGTAGGTTTAGCTTTATGAATTCTCATTCTTTATTTGTTTGATGAGGGCTGCACATGGTTTTCAACCTATTCCTTCGTTTTTTTTAATTCTTCTTCTTGCAAAATTGAAGCATCTTTACTATTTTGAGAGCTACACGGTGTTAAACCTATCCATTTTACACCTATCCATTTTAGTGAAGCGGTAACAACCCTTTAACAGTAAATGTACATGCCCAAATGCTCGAACATCCATTTTTCACTTACAATAAATTCTAATCCATGTGCTCCTTTTATATAATCATTTATTAAGCTGCTTGTTTACCACATATGCATCTTAACTCTTCTTTTGGCTATTAGTTGCTTCTTTATCGACCAACATTTAAAATTTATTTGGCATTGTTGATTTATTTGGAGTTTTATAAAATTTAACTTTTAATCTTCATAATCTTCTCTTAAAACATATTTACTTTTAAAAGCAATTCATCATTTTCATCGCCAAATCTTAACTCTTGAAATAATATATTTTCTTATGAGCATTCTTTTGCCTGGTAGTTCAAAGATTCTTTAACTGTCAAATCAAAGCATAACTTAATTTTCTAGTAGAATTTTGATTAATATTAGCAAACACATTAAGTCACACCGCATCAAATATTCTTTATAAACACCACCATAAGTAATATAAAATATATATAGACCAAGGTTTAAAATTGCACCATTGGGTTTTGTGGTGTTATCTTTCATAAAAAGAGGTTTAAGCCTCATACTTAAATTATTAAATTAATAAAAGATATGAAATAATAAGTAACATACTAATATTTAAGGAAGATGTTAAGGTAAAATCATAAGAAGTCCAAGTAAGATTATTAAAAATTGCTCAAGATTATAAATAATATTGAATAAATAATCTCTCCCACTTTTAGATCAACATAAATAAGTAGTTTAAGGTCATAATTTATGAATTTAAAACTCCCTCACACTCTCTTCACTTGGAGGGTTTTCACTAAAATCATTATTATAGTTAATTTTTTTTCTCCTATCTCATAGTAAAAATAAAAAATAGTTTTCAAACAACAAGAGGAAAGGCGTTGGAGGAGAAGCTATGGCAATGCGACAAGATCTCATGCAGACGTGAGGGTCTTGCTGCATGCTGTGATAAGCTTGAGGTCGTGCGATTTTTCTTAAGTTGAATTTATTTTATTTATAATAAATTGGCTTATATATATTATAAATTTAAATTTACTTAAATCTTAATTTTTGAGGCTTATGTTTCTTCAAAATTGCATTGAAGAGTTCATTAAAGTGCGCCTTACCCCAAGTGAGGTCTATGCCTCGTTGTTTTTTTTAAATTGTGTTGGGTCAACCGTTGGTTCGGGCCTCTAATTGTGTGAATTTAAACCAAGATATGCTCTTAAAACTGTTATTAATGTAATCCTTTTATAATTGGAAACTCTTGGTTCCACCCACATTGATTTTTTATACTTCTCAATGCTCCATCACACTTGCACATATCTTTAATTGTTTCATCATAATTTCAACTCACATTTTTTTTAACTCAATACACACAAACTTAGTTCGACTGATACTTGGTTATATCTTTTCTTAAGATTAATAAAAATCATGTGATGCTATTTTATAACCTAGGGATTAACCTCATGTAAGCATGGTTTTTGTCATTCATAAGCCTTAAGTGTAAACTGACCTAACCTCATGGACATCTAATATTTTTGCCCAACCCAGCTTATTATCAGTATGCAGTCATTGATGCTATTTTATACCTGACATCCATATATAATTCAGTATGAAATAAACTTTCATTTAGTAAGCATCAACTCCTTCACATGCAGTTGACAGAAACCTTGTGCATTTTAGGTTTGGTTATGTTTGATAAATTCCAATGACCGTTTATTTTTTCTTTAAACTCTGAAATGTTGATTTTGTATGTTTTTCCTAGTGAAATGAGACCTTTTTTGATGGGGCTACTTTCTAAAACTCGTCTATTGTCATGCTCGTCGCCTTTCTTCTTAGGTTATTGATCATTATTTCCATCATGGAAAAAATTTAGTTGGCTCCAATGACAGGCTCTAGATTGATTTTGAAGAATTATCATTTAAAAGGTGAAGTATAAATAGGATAATGCCTTCTCAGATTTTCAAATTATTGTAATTTTCTGTAAATTCATTTTTTTCTATTGCTTTCTGACACTCATAGTGCCAATAATTCTAATTTTTCCGAGGTTAAATCTTAAGATTTATATATCCTGCTCGTCATTATACGGCTTTGCTTTATTTTTGTTCAAGATCATTGTTGACTTGCAAGATAAAAAAAAAAGAAAAAAATCAAAATCGCTTACCTGCCCTCTGTCAAAGCCATCCCGCACGTCGCTCGTTCTCACGTCGAGGCCACGCCGATGTCGCTTCTTCGCACAACCCGCTCGCGTCGATAAAAAGGCAACAGAACGAGGCCTTCGGCCTCGGCCCTCTCTCTCGCGTTCGTTTCTTCCTCTCGCGTGCTTCTCTGTTGCTGTTCGGCTTTGTGGCTTCACAGGAGGTGTAGAGATTGCAGGGGTCTCTACTTCGGCTCTTCATAGCTGTTCGACTCCTCTCCTTCGCGGTCGCCCGACGTTGTCCCTTCGACGGCTTCCCCTTCCGATCGGATCGGAAATCTGGACATTTGATCGCAGGCGACAACGAGAGCTCGCGGCTGTGAAGGTAACTTTCTCCCTTTCAATTGCTTCTCCGACTCCTTCGTAGACGTTCTGCTTCGTTCTCCAACGACTTTCCCTTTCTTGTTGGGTCGGAAATCTCGACATTTTGATCGAAAGCAAGAACGGGAGCACGCTTCTCCGGCTCCCCCTTGGCTGTTCGACTCTGCCCCCTCCGACGGTTTCCCTTCCTGTGAACCGGAAGTCACAACATATTGATCGGAAGCAACCAGAGAGCTCACAGCTGTGAAGATTAACTTTCCCTTTTACACACTTTTTTGGCCTAATCCCGTAAAAACTAAAAAAAAAAGTTTATATTTAATTATAATTACTTTAATTAATTTTAATTAAGAATAATTGTTTTTTAATTAATTATATTTATTATAATTAATTACACTTAATTTTAATTAAGTTATTATAAGTAATCTAATTAATTATATTTAACTTTAATTAGAATTAAATTTAATTAATTATAAGTAATTATAAATAATTAATTAAAAATAATTTGTTAATTAATTAATATAAACAAAATGCTTGCTTCTCCCGCCTCGATCCACGAGCCTCCGCCGCCGGTCGCTAAGGTATAATTTCTAAGACTTAAACTCTCTCTTACCTCGGTGTTCGTGTCGACCCGGCAAACCGCCCATACACGCTTTTCTCTAGTGTGGTGGGAAGGGAACCCGGTGTGACACCTACGACGAGGTAGGTGAGCGACCCCTCGGCCCCAAAATTCTGCCCTCGTCGTGTGTGACGAGCCAGCTAACCACATATACACGATTTTCTTAGCGTGGTAAGAGAGAATCCGGTGCGACACATACGATGAGGCAAGTAAGCATGGTGCACGCTTTTCTTAGCATGGCTAGGACAACTCTTAAGTACCCGTACGCGGCTCTGTACCTGCGGGGAAATAACTGCTTTTCTCTTGTAACAGGTGGGGACAAATTTTAAGGCCGCGATGTCCTCGTACGAGGGCACCTATCGTATATGCTTTTCTCTAGCGTGGCGGGAGGCATAGTTTTATGTAATTTTTTCCTAAATAGGGGAGACGTTGGGAGGCTGCTGAAATTTCGAGTAAATGTAAGACTGCATTTGGACCTGATTTGAACTCAAAAGAATAAGGATTTGGACTTAAATGAGTATGAGCAGTGGACTTGTGGACCTGAACCTGAGCAAAATTTAAATGATGAATAAAAGGTCAAACCCAAATAAAATAAGATCAAACTGAAGCCAAATTCAAATCAATTTGAACGTGAAATTGAACATGCAAAGACTTTAGAAGACTTTGAACATGCACTTGAACATGTACTCTGAACAAGATGTGGAGAATAAGAACTTCGATGTGGCGTGGCACATACGCACTGGATTAAACTCAAACTAAATTCAAGCTTGATATGAACAATAAAGAACCTGAGCTTTCAAGAATAACAGGGGACTCAAGGGACTTGAATTTGAATGGAGTACAAAGAGTTGAATTCATAACAACATACAAGACTTAAGTGAAATTGAACTTGAATAAAGTAAATCAATACAAAGAACTCAAATGAACGTGGTTAAGATGCGACAAGTACAAACGCCCGTGAGTTCTTGTACAAAGGATATTGCAACATCCTCATAACCAACATCGAAGTACAAGCAGGCACACTACGAGACCTCGATGCGTACAATCAAAGAATGTAGTGGACTCCTATAACAGTCTCTATGAGATCAAGTGCATCGTACCTGCAAGAACAACAAATGGTTGCAGAATGCATGCGTGTCCTATACGCGCTATTGAGATCTCCAACACAAGTAACATTGCCTATAGATTGAGATGGCAATACTACCACTCGATAGTGGAAGACCCGTCCCTACAAACAAGTGCAATCATCATCGCCCACCTGAGATTGGTGAAAGGGTGGATATGATGCAGGAACAATGGCTCCTCTACGAACACCTCCAGGAAGTCGTAGTGAATACATCGGGCCCCCGTAAATACACACGAGCCGCTTGTGGATAATAACAGTGGGTAATCGTAAGTACGACGAACCCTTATGGACACAAGTGTAGATATCAACATCAACAGTGGTGATTAAAATGCTGCAAAGTACGTTGGGTATGAAGACAACTCGATGTACGAAAAAGGACACCTTCTGGCAGAATGGAAAAGAAGTTTGAGCAAATTCGAACTAAACTTCCTGGTGTTTCAAAATTTCTTCTTGGTCTTGTACTTAGGAAGAAAACAGTTATTGCATTTACAAACACCGGAAATAACAAGTCTACTACATTAAAGATTTTGAAAAGAGTTCTTTTCAAGGCAGCGGTCACTGATTTCAAAGTCCAGAAAGACCTCCCGGTGAATGAGAAAAGGGAGTCTGTATCAGAACAATGAAATATCTCATGAAATTCAGGTGACAACACTACGATTCACCTATATTCAAAAGCAGGAGATTCGTTAGTGCACTACAATCTACATGCATAAATCATGCAAATAGTGCACGACAGTCTACCTATATAAAGCAACAAATAACTCAATCCATAAGCTGTTACAACACGCCACCGGATCTGCAACTTTCATACAAGCGGACAGAAGACGTTTAAAAATATTACAAAATTTCCTCACACATGCACCGTAGTTTGTATACACATAGGTACACAAGGGATAAGTACAATTACAAACACCCGCATGGGCCCCGACGAACGTGATGTATTCATACACATGACGTCTAGGGACGTTGCGCGGGTCAATAAATTTGAACATGATCATCCTAAACATGTAAATATGAGTCGACGAGGTTCAACAAATAATTATAAAATGCCCCCAAACACCCGCATTGGCCCCGATGAGCGTGTTATGGGCACACACGTGACATTTAGGGATGCTTCACGGGTCAATAAGTGAATTCAAGTTCGGACCCGATCCTTTTATGCGGATCAATAGGAGTCGACATGGTTTGAACCATCAAATAAATATACGGTTGCGGCGACCGATATATTTGTCTTAATACATTTATATTAGACCTTCAAGGCTTATAATAATATGAATTCACTAATAAAGATATAAATCCTATGAAACCCGATCCCCTATCGGCAAAATGATATGGTCGACAAGGTTCAAGTTACAAATGGAAATAATCCCAAATATCTCAATGATGGCCGTGTTGAATGCAAATCTCAATCGGAGGGGTTTACAAATATTTTCAAATTCCATCCAAATGCCCGAAAATCCAAAACTCCACAAGTTTTGAAATCCAAAGATCATTAAAATCCCAAATTCTAAAAATATTTAAAATTGAAATAATCCATCGAGCACTTAAAGCAAAATTCATCCACCATCCGCAACAATTTGCGAGGGGCAAATTAAAAACTACTTAAGCTCACAAAGAGCTAACTCTTAGTTGAAAATATTACTAAGATCCATTCTCAAACAATCACCTGCCCGTAGGACGTGGTACGTGTCCTCTAACCTGCGGTTTTACCGCCGAATGACATCGCAGGATAAATGGTTATGACCCGGGACCCTCTGAACCAAGTGGTTTTGCCGTCAAATGGCACCACGAAAATACCAGTTATGGCCAGAGCCAATACGCTCCTTAGTTGCATCAAATCCTTGAGATATGAATCAATAGGATATAATCGATAGGGCACAAAGCCCTTTGTTAGCTAAGGTGGATTCAAATTTGTCCCCTTAGACAAACACTCACCTCAGGTCTATAAGGTCCCCTTGGACGAAGCAACCCATGGCTGCCGACAAGGATCCTTTTGTCAGGTTGGGTCGACTACCTCCTCTGACTAAGTAGATCAGGGATCACGGTGGCCCGGGACGACAGAACCATGGGATCTTGATCGGGTCCATCATCCATTCCCCCACCATCCGCTTTAAGTGCAAGATGATGAAAATTTTTATTTTAAATATCAAACGTTGAACCTCCAACATCCAATTTTCCAATATCATATGCTCATGTTGTTACTATATGCCAGATACTTTGTATTTCTACGTATCTGATTGACGACTAGCCTTAATCGAAAGTTCTCTCTCGTGATCGAGAGGGGTAATTAACTATAGGGGCTTGCGCCTATAGGAAACTAGAACTCAGATCATAAAGTCCTCGCAAAATGAGGGAGAAATCTCTGGGTAGTGTCTTATCTATAAACCCATCTGCCTTCCAAGATTTACCCCGGAACTTAATCCGTTAAAACTCCCCCCGAAAAAAAAAAAACAATAGCGGGCGGAGGCCGGGGCCGAATTTTCAGAGTCCACAATCATAATGGTAATTACCTTTTTAAGAAATGTTTGTGTTCTTTTTAAAATTCAATATACTCTAAAGCTGTAAAATTTCCATTAGGGTAGGAGGCATTTATTTTGGACATCGATGGAGCTAAATATGAACCTATTTATATTTATACCGGCACATCTGATTGGGGCCATTGACTTTTCCCTGAAATAATTGATATATCGTTGATGCTAAGTGCTAGTTTTAGCATCATTAATTTTTTTAGAACTTATCTATATTCACATGTCACACTTGCTTTTTATAGATTAGTTGATACCATATTACCATCTGCATTTTCTTACGGCTATATATATTATTTGGTACTACATGTGCTTGTACATTCTACCTAGAATATTCGCGTGATTGCCGTTCATATCAAAATATACCAGGGTCGGCTTAGCCTTTTTGATAAGTTTGTCTAGAAAATGTCATGTTTTCGTAAATATGACTTTGGTTTCTTGAACTTGCATTTTTTTATACTTTTCCTGGTCCTGCTTTCTGTGTGGTTAGTGCCGCTTTTATCCTGGGTCTCATCCTTTCATCTATTTACCGGATCAGTTTTTTCTCTTATGCCCATCATTAGATATTAAATCTGATTTATTAAACCGTTTTTGAAGGCGTCCAAGTTCTTTGCATGATCGAGTAAGGGATAGTGATGATGAAGACTTGAGAGATAGAGATGACTATGATGTGGCAACATTGGCTAGTAACTTGAGCCAGGCATTTCGGTACAATATATATGACAATGATGTCATTGAAGAGGTACGCATAAGTTGTTCAAACGGCATTCATTGAAGCCAACTTTCATACACTTATTTATTTAACTCATCTTTTTGCGGTGGCAATGGTTCAGTTTTTGTATTTGCTTTATTCTTTAAATTGTTCTAAACACTTTTTTTTTTTTGACATGAACATCATAATAGACAAATTCTGCAGGGTAGTTTGCTTGAAGTGGTTCATCTTTTTTTTGTTGCAGTTTAAATTCAAATAATCAATATTAGTTAGTTAATTATTTTGCCATTTTGGTGTCTATGTTCTTTTTAATAGCTATTATCTTTTAATTTGTTATGGGTTTTTAGTTATTATATGCAATCTTAATGTGCAAGAAACAGTGAACTAGTTTATTTTACTAGGGGTTTCCTCTTTTTGTTTAAAATTTTTCTGATTTATTTTCCAGCTTAAGTGTGATTACCTTTCTATTAACCATGGAAAACATGTCTTTTTTTGGCAAAATACATGGGCATGAGATGGCCTGTTATGGCGAGCCATGAGTAGATTTGCTGGACTTTGTCCTAGATCGATGGCTGTATCATTATTTTAGTAGATACCTGCCTTTGTTTTATCTTTCTTATCTTGGTTGTAACTATTCTTGTTAGTTCAAGTGTCACTGAGCATTATTAGTATTCTCATTAGTGTTATAGACATTTGCTAATTAGAACACTGTTTTAAAAAGACGGTGTCTTGGTGATACAAATGATGATTGATATTGATCAAATAATTGGAATTGAAGCTTTCCATGGATGGTTTCCCCTTCTCCCTTGTGCCAGAGATGGTTCTTCCCTCCATTTTATATCTACTCTTTCTCAATATCTTTTTCTACTGTGCTCCCCGCATCCACTCTTGCTCTTTTTCTCCCTAGCTAAGGTTCATTTTTCCTCTTTCCGTTTTGTTCTCAGCTGTCCTCTGTTTCTCTTCAATTTGTTCTTTTTTCATTTCTTCCACTTCCTTCTATAACTTAGCCAAGAGATTACCTTAAGGCCCCGTTGATGCTGCATTCATTTGAGAATTGTGGTGACACCCACTTTTTCAACGAAGTGAGAGGAAACTTCTCCCGGAAGTTATATTTTATTTTTTTTTTGCATATTTTGAATTTTGTTCAAATTATTTTTCTTACATTATATGCTTCAATTTGATCATTTTGATATGTAGATGTATATAAACAATACAACCACAATTGATTATATAATTATCTATCATTTAAATTAAAATTTTATAAGTTTTTTTATTAAAAATACTGTAGTAAAGCTTACTATACTATACCTATCAAACTTCTCCTGAATTTTCTCTAAGGCGGCAGCAGCTGAGGAGCTTTGGGATGGCGGTGGACTTAAGGGGGAATTTAATTAAGCATATATATATATATATATATATATATATATATATATATATATATATATAGAACAGTGAAGAGGGAAGTTCTGTTCGGGTACTGTGGCAGTGTGGGCTCCGAAAATTCGGCCCCGGCCTCCGCTCGCTTTTCTTTTTCTTATTCGGCGAGGGAGTTTTAACTGAATAAGTTCCGAGGTAAATTTTGGAAGGCAGATGGGTTTGTAGATAAGACACTACCCAGAGATTTCGCCCTCATTTTGTGAGGACTTTATGATCTGAGTTCTGGTTTCCTATAGGCGCAAGCCCCTATAGTTAATTACCCCTCCCGATCACGAGAGAGAACTTTCGATTAAGGCTAGTCATCAACCAGATACGTAGAGATACGTGTTATCTGGCATATAGTAGCAGCATAGGTTTGAATTTGGAAAGATTTGGAATTTGGGTTGGATTTGGGAATTTGGAAAGGTTTGAAAAGTTTGATATTTAAAACTTGAAATTTCATCATCTAGCACTTAAAGCAGATGGTGGGGGAATGGATGATGGGCCCGATCAAGATCCCATGGTTCCGTCGTCCCGGGCCATCGTGGTCCCTGGTCTACTTAGTCAGAGGAGGTAGTCGACCCAACCTGACAGAAGGATCCTTGTCGGCAGCCATGGGTTGCTTCGTCCAAGGGGACCTTGTAGACCGGGGGTGAATATTTGTCTAAGGGGACAAATTTGAATCCACCTTAGCTTACAGAGGGCTTTGTGCCCTATCGATCATATCCTATTGATTCATATCTCAAGGATTTAACGCCATTAAGGAGCGTATTGGCTCTGGCCATAACCGCTATCTGTGGTGCCATTTGGCGGCAAAACCACTCGGTTCAGAGGGCCCCGGGTCATAACCGTTTACCTGCAGTGCCATTTGGCGGCGAAACTGCCGGTTAGAGGACACGTACCACGTCCTTACTGGCAAGAGATTGTTTGAGAATGGATCCTAGTGATATTCTCGACCAGGCATTTGGCTCTTTTGTGAGCTGAAGTAGTTTTTGATTTGTCCACCCCGACAAACTGTTGCGGAGGGCGGATGTATTTTGCTTTAAGTACGGATGGATGATTTCAAATTTAAATATTTTTGGGTTTTTGGGATTTTGAGATTTTTGGATTTTCGTGGGTATTTGGGTGGAATTTGAAAATGTTTGGAATGGACTTTTGGATATTTGGGAGATATTTGAAAATATTTGAGAACCCCTCCGGTTGAGATCTGCATTCAACACGGCCATCATCGGGGTGTTTGGGGTCATTTTCACTTTATGGATTGAACCTTGTCAACTCTGTCGGGCTGTCGACAGAGGATCAGGTTTCGTAGGCTTTATGCCCTTTGATAGTAAATTCTCATTGTTATAGGCCTTGAAGGCCTAATATGAATGTATTAAGATAAATATAACGGTCGCCACAACCGTACATTTGTTTATTGGTTTGAACTCTGTCGACTTCTATTGAACCGTATAGAAGGATCGGGTTCGAACTAGAATTCACTTGTCAACCCGCGTAGCATCCCTAGACGTCACGTGTGTACCAATAACACGCTCGCCGGGGCCCATGCGGGTTGTAATTGCATTTACCCCTTTTTAGTGTACCTATGTGTATACAATTTATAGTGCACGTGCAGGGGTATTCTTGGAATAGACGCCTTCTGTCTGCTTGTACGAATGTTGCAGATCTGGTGGTGTGGCGTAGCAGCTTCTGAATAGAGTGGTTCGCTGCTTCGTACAGGTAGACTGTCGTGCACTATTTGTTGATTTTCGTAGGCGGGTCATAGTGCACTAACAAGCCTCCTGCCTTGTTTCTTGCTACCCATAAATAGCTTATTGTGGGCACGACAATTTCCATTGTAACTCGTAAGCCTTTGCACTTGCTATAGTCACTTTTATATTGCTTATGGAAAATAGACTGGGTATACTACGAATCTCCTACAGTGGTCCATGGACACTTTCTTTTATTGTAGTCATTCTTGCATGTTGTTTGTAGGTGATATTTTACATGTATGGCAAGTTTTCTGTAAGATCCCGTGTATAACACATTTAAGTGTACGATGAGTCTCCTACAATAACTCATAGAAGCTTACTTTTGTTATACCCCTTTGGCATTCTGCTTGCGGACGACGTTTGGTATGTATGTCGAGTTTCTTACAAGGACCCTTTACTCTTGCTTGTAGGGAGCTAGTATATTTGCTTAGTACCGGATTATTGCTGATTGTAAGAGTGTTATAACATTCAATGCATGTTGTTGATTGCCACTTATTAGCATATTATTCTGCATTAGCAAATTCCTTCTGTCATTTCTCACTAATGACACCTCACACAAGCATCCATATGCATTGGAAACTCATCATATATGGTGCATATTACTTTCGTATACATTAGCCAGCAAATCATTGAATTTACTAGCAGCCTCACATTCTTCATATGTTCTTTGTGAATATAGTGTTCATGATTGAGATGAATAACATGCACTTCATCTTATATGATGAATTTGATATTTGCTGATTTGAATATGCACTTCCACCTCTACTTACGATCTTTGAATGCTATTGTCCAAGGAGTTCCATGTCAGAGTGTAAGCAACCTTATCTGTTTGCATAGGGATTGAATGACATCTTTTAAAAATTCTTTAATATTTTGAAGTCCTTCATCACTCATTTGTTTTTGGTCATTTTCAAACCAATGTCAAACTTGATCTCAAGCACATTCAAGTTCAAATTCAAGTAGCCTTGTTCATTTCTAAAACTTGCTCATTCGTGTCACATGTTTGTAAGTTCAAGTCCCAAATAACCTTGTTGAATTCACATTCAATGCAATCCCAAATTGAGTCTTCAACACCTTTGCTTGTGTTCAAATTATTCATCTCATGATTTAAAGTCTTTTGCAATGCACTTAGATCCCTTGTCATTGTTTCATTTGAATTCAAATCTGGGCTTGTGATAATTTGCTTAAACTTGAGTTCTTTGTGCATCTTCACCAAGTTCAAATTATCTGATTTTAGTCCGAATCTATAAGTCCCCTGTTGTCCTTGTAAGTGCAATTTAAAGTCCAAATTATGATTGCTTAAGTTTCAAGTCCAAGTTCAAGTTCATTTAGAGCTTTTATCAATTGCATCAAGTTCACAAGTCCAAATGGTTCCAAGTTCTTGCCTTATTTCAGACAAAATTTCGGCAGCCTCCCGGCGTCTCCCCCGTTTAGGGGAAAAACCAAGAGGCAACCATTCCCATCGACGCTACGTGAGCGCTTCAGGTAGGTGTCAAAAATGACACCGCGGTCGCGAATGAATTTTTTTTATCCCCGCCTGCTACGTGAGCATTAAAGGGTTTTTAGGTTTGTTTATTATAAGAAGAAAACAGGTGTTAGAAATAAGCACATGTTTCCCCCCTCTACACCACGTGGGCGTTCGGGGGTACTTATATGGAAATAAAGAACTCATTTTTTTTTATCCCCTTCGCCGCAAGCGTCGCACCGGTTTCCCACCCTAAACGCTACTTGAGCGCCTCGGGGGTTTGCCGGTTCGTTGCATGCTTTGAAGAGGGATTCTTAACTCGTCGCGAGCATCGCACCGGTTTCCCACCCTAAACGCTACGTGAGCGCCTCGGGGGTTTGCCGGCTCGTTGCAAACGTCGAGAAAAGAACCATTTAATTCTCTTTTTATTTATAATTAGTGATAAGTCAAATATAATTAATTATATTTAAGCTACAACTAATTATATTTAACTTAAAATTAATTATAAATTAACTAAACATTATTTATAATTAATTAAAATGAACTATAATTAATTACATTTATCATATAATTAATTATACTTAATTTAAGATTAATTATAAATTAATCATACTTAACCTATAATTAATTATAAATTAATTATAATTAGTTATATTTAATATATAACTAATTATATTTTAATTTAATATTAATTACAAATTAAGTAAATTTAATTTGAGATTAATTATAAACTAATTATAAATAATCTCAAATAAAAAGAAAAAAATTATACTAATAAAGCAAAATTAAATACCTAATCAACTAAGGGTTGGGTAGTGGCTGAGTGAACTCAGTGAGTCGGGATGAGTTGAGTGAGGGGTTAGGTGAGGCTGAGTGGGTGAGTGAGTGACTGAGTGGAGGTGAGTTGGGTTTTATTTGATGGAGAATAAAAGAGGGGGATAGGGCACGGGTAAGAGGAGATCGGGTGAGGCAGGGATCGGAGAGGATCGGCTTGGAGCAGGAGCAGGGGATCGGGTTAGGTGAAATCGGAGGAGGGAGCTCGGGCAGAGGTCGAGAGCGGGATTTCGGCAGGGCATACGGAGAAGCGACTGATTCGGCGCTGAACAGCGGGATTTCAGGAAGGCCTCGGCGGGATTTCTGCCGGCATTCGTGGATCCGATAGGTATTATTTTGATCGATTTTTTTTTGTTCCTTCGATACAGAGGTTAACAGGCAGCTGGAGAAAAATAGAGAAAGGGCTAGGGAAAGAAAAGAAGGAAGAAGAAAGAAAAAGACAAGGTAAAGAATTTTTGGACATTTTTCTACGAATCAATTATGGTTCGTGTTATAGGAATTAAAATGTTGGTTGAGGGAAAAGCATTTTGAGATAAAAGCGTTATTTAAGTTCAACTTATGTTAAATCAAATTATTGAATCGGAAGCATTATAAGTCAATGAAATCTTTATTTTTATGTTGTTTATGAAAGATCTAGGCTTCAGTTAAAGAAAAATAAGGAAATCCATCTCTAGGAGGATTTTATTATACCGTTGCTATACTAAACTAATAATATAATAGCTGAATGGTTCATAGGACTAAAGTTTGCACATGTTACGATTTCCTTAACCTATTATAATTGCATGTATAAAATTTTCTGCATATTGAGCATGTTAAAGATATCCAAGGAATATCAAGCATATGATACGCCTTGAAGACAAAAACAACAGAAATTGAGAAACGATTGCTAATTTTTTGTAATAAAACTTCAACACCAAAATAAGATACAATTATCTACTATTAGAAGGGTAGATCATCTCTCCCACTTGACCTAGACGTCGCTAGGAAGCCTTCAAGAAAACTAAAAAAAAACTACTACAAACTCTTCAAACAAAACATGAAAAATAAACCCTAGAATCAACCCTAAATAAACTCCCTAAATCCCCCAAAAAATAGTCCCCTTAATTAATTTCCCTCTCTTTCTCTATTTCAAAATTAGAACTCTTTCCTTTCTTATTTCCCATTCTTATTTCCTTTCATAGTATATTTAATTAAATCTTTGCTGGGCCCCACAAGGGGGGCTGAACCTTCTGCATTTTCCCATGTAACAATACTCCCCTCCTCAAAATCTACCTCGTCCTCAAGGTGGGAAGGTAAAAAGCTGTCTTCTAATTGTCTCGTATAGCTCCCATGCGGCGTCATGCTGGGGCACATCCTTCCACTTGATTAGCACCTCTCGTGCCCCATTCTCTCCTTTGCACACCGCCGTTACTTCCAGAGATTCCAAAATAGCCTCTATGTCCTCAGTCAAAGTCGGAATCACCGATGACGGTAGTTGCTCTCCTATCGCTTTTCTTAACTATGAGATATGAAAGACTGGGTGCAAAGCTGACAAGGGTGATAGTATTAAGCGATAGGCTACTGCTCCAATGCGCTCCAAGCTCTCATAAGGTTCAAAGTATCGTGGGGATAACTTCTCATTCCTCCTTCTAGCTAGTATTTTTTTGCCTGTAGTTTTTCAATTTTAGGTAAACCATATATCCGAGCTTAAAATTTACTTCTCTCCTATGTTCATTAGCCTACTGATAGAAAATAGCCACCAAAATAAGGAAAACTTGCAAAAATTCATAGAAAAACAGCAAAAATGAGCAGATTTTGATGAAAAGCTGTAGGAAATTCCACAAACAGCACTTGAAATTCACTAATAGTTGAAAAGAAACACTCCAATACAATGAATCTTCAATTCAAGAGGAAGATTCCACTCTCCAAACTCTAGCCCAAGCTTAGAGCCCCAAAAGCAAACACAAGAGATCTCAAATTTCAGCTCAAATTCAAGATAACCCTAACCCTAGTCAAAAGGAGAATACTTAAAGCACAATACAATTATTTAATCCATAATCCCTAAACAGCTCTCCACATTTGAATTTTCCTTTATAAACCCAAGCTCCCATCAATGCTTGGGCCCCACCCATGTGCTGCCCTCCCTTCCCCTTAGGGCTCGCCTCTCATAGCAAACTGGTCCAGGAGGGATCGGTTCAGGTTGAGCCCTAACATTACCCTCCTCCCAAAGATTCATCTCGTCCTCAAGTTGAAATGAGAGAAATTGATGCTTCACCTTGTCATATGGTTCCCAAGTAGCGTCGAAGTCAGGAATGTCCCTTCTTTTAATAATCACTTCTTTGTTCCCCTCTTTATCAAACCGCACCACTTTTAGCTCCAGTGGTTCAAGGGCCACTTCCAACTCCTTTGTCAAAGTTGCTGGTAAATTTGTACTAACTGCATGCTCCCTAAGAGCTCTCCTCAACTGTGACATATGGAAGACTGGATGTATGGTGGCAGATGAGAGTAATTTCAAACGGTATGCCACTGCTCCAATCTTATCCAATATCTCGTAGGGGCCAAATTACCTCGGGGAGAATTTCTCATTTCTTCTATTGGCCAATGTCTTCTGCCTATAAGGCTGTAGTTTTAAGAACATCTTCTGCCCCACTTCAAACTGGATATCTCTCCTATGTGCATCTGCCTGCTTCTTCATGATCTATTGTGCCCTCAACAGATGTTTCTTCAAATTCTCCAACACCCTATCCCTTTCCTCCAAGTACTACTCTACTGAGGAAACCGGTATGCTTCATTTCCCAAATTGTACTAAGTGTGGGGGCTCTCTTCCATACAGGACTTTGAAAGGGGTCATCTGAGACGGTGAGTAGTATGAGGTATTGTACTAATATTCGGCCCATGCTAATCATTTGGTCTACATCCGTGGTGTTTCTGAAGCAAAGCACCTCAAGTAAGTCTCCAGGCTTTTGTTGGCAACCTCCGTTTGTCCTTTCATCTGCGGGTGATAAGCAGTACTTCTCTTGAGAACTGTTCCATGTACCCTGTACAACTCCTTTCAAAACTGGCTGAGAAACACCTTGTCTCAATCAGAAACTATCGATTCAGGAATCCCATGCAGTCTAACCACCTCTCAGATAAATGTTGCTGCCACTATCACTACAGTGTAGCGGTGTCATAAGGGGATGAAATGTGCATACTTACTCAGCTTGTCCACCACTACCATAATGAATGTGAGTCCCTCTGATCGTGGTAGGAGATCTATTAAATCCATAGACACTTCCCTTGATGTAAGAGTCTCTCCCCCTCTATTAAGTGCCTCGGATGGCTACTCATATCTTTTATCAGATCCTTCCTAATTTTTCCTCAACTCCTCATCCTGCATACTCTCTTCTTTGATAGCCCCCAATTTATCATTAGTGGTACTGAAATTGCCATCTCCTGGAGCCCCCAACATATCTTGATAAAGCATCAGCCGCCTTATTTGTCAAACCTGGTATGTAGTGGATCTTAAAATCATAGCCTAGCAGTTTGGACAACCACCTCTGATGCTCCTCAGTCACATCCTTTGCTCTAATAAGTATTTCAAGCTCCTATGATCTGTCATGACAATGAAATGCTGGCCCAACAGGTAAGGGCGCCACTTTATAATAGCCAACTCAATTGCCATTAGTTTCCTCTCATATACCAATTTCAGCCTTGCTCTGGGAGATAGTACTTGACTATAGTATGTTATAAGCCTGTGGTTCTGCATGAGTACGACCCCCAACCAATATCCAGACGCATCGGTCTCCATCACTAAAACCTGACTGAAATCCGGGAGAGCTAAAATTGGGATTTTAGTCATGGCTTTCTTCAGTCTCTCAAAAGCATGTGTCGCTGCCTCTCCCCTCAAGAAGCTATCATTCTTCAGTTGCTCAGTTAGGGGCCAAGCTACGATATTGTATCCTTTCACAAATCTCCGGTAGTAACCAGTCAATCCTAGGAAACTCCTCAACTCTCTCAGGTTCCTAGGCAGATGCCACTTCTACATTGCCTCAATTTTGGTTTGATCAGTCGCCACTCCCTCTTTGGACACTGCATGCCCCAAGTACTCCACACTAGCCTGTGCGAAGCTGCACTTCTTTAGGTTGGCCCTCAGCTGATGGTCCTGTAGAACTCCTAAACCACCCTCAAGTGCTTCAGATGCTCCTCTTCGGTCTTATTGTACACCATTATGTCATCAAAGAAAATTAGGACAAACTTCCGGAGGTACTATCGGAACACCTTGTTCATGAAGGATTGGAAAGTAGCTAGGGCGTTAGTCAGCCCAAACGGCATCACTAGAAACTCGTAGTGTCCTAAAGGCCGTCTTCTCTGTCTCTTTCATTTTGATTTGATGATAACCTGACTTAAAATCCAACTTGGAGAATGCCACTGCTCTCTGTAGTTCATCCAAGAGCTCATCAATCATAAGAATAGGGAACTTATCCGGTACTGTTTCCTTGTTCAGAGTTGTAATCTACACAAAATATCTAGCTCCCATCATTCTTCTTGACCAATAATACTGGGCTAGAGAAAGGACTCACTTGGCTTGATGATCACCGTCTCGAGCATCTGATAGGAAATACTTGAGTTCTCAAGTAACACTAAGGGAATACTTGAGTTCGCAAGCAAACCTACCACTAATTGGAAGAAAAATAGTGAGAATAGCACAAAATCTGGGCGAAATCAGCCCCAAAACGATAGTTTGCAATCAACGAAATAAAGCAAAACACACACGAAAGCAAGATACAAGTGATCCCCAATTCGAGAGGAGGATCGTCTCTCCCAAATCTCTAAACAAGAGAGTCTAGAGCCCAAGCACCAAGAAACCATAATTCCCAATCAATCAAAACATGAAAACTCCCTATTTCCCTCATGCACTTTAATACAAGAGGTTTCCTAATTCATTTTCCCTCCCAAAGCCTAAGCCGCCCAACCCTTTTCTTTTTTTAAAATTGTTTGCTGGATGGGGCCCACCAAACTGGCGGACAAAGGAGGAAGGAGGCGGGCTACTTCCGCCTCCTGTAAACTTGCTGAACCGGTTGGGCCGGTTCAGCCAGAGCAGGCGTAACAGCATCTCACAGATCAACTTTTCAATCCTGAATCAGGGGATAGCGGTACGGTCGAATACTAATCGGTGACACCCATCCCTTCAAGGTAATGACATGCTCTAGCTCCCTCTGTGGTGGTAGGTCCTAGGGGGATTGAAAGACCTCATTGAACTGCTCTATGAGCGGCTGAACTATAGTAGGAATACCTTCCACATCCTCCAGTCTAACCCCTTCCAAGCACTGTAATTCCACCAAAAATTCTCCTCACACCTCCTGTATGGTCCTGATTAGAGATTTGAGAGATACCCCCACCTTGGACAGCTTGGTGTCGCCTTGAATCACCATCCTCTTTCCCCTACCACCAGCTCCATCTATAGTGCTCCTCAATTGACCTTGGTATCCCACAAGGTCTGTAGCCACTTCATCTCCAAGATGACATCTGCGCTTCCCAACTCCAATGGGAGAAAGTCCTCCCTCACCTGGATCCCATGAATAGTCAACACTACTCCCCTACATACTCATCTAGCCATCTCCACCTTTCATGTTCCCATCATCACCTCGTAGCCCCCAGTATCCACTAATTTCACTCCTAACAGATCCACAATCTGATTAGAGATGAAATTGTGGGTTGCCCCACTGTTGATCAGCATCGCCACCTCATGGTCAGGTATTTCTCCCTTCACTTTCATGGTGTGTTTCTGGGTGAATCCCACCACTGAGTTTAGAGAGACTTCCGCCTCATCCAAATGCAACTTCTTCTCTTTCTCTACCATTTTCCGCTCTCTCCTCCCTCTTCAGTTACCTTTTCATCACAGACGGTGAGAACCTGAAGAGTTCAGTCTTTACACCTATGCCCTGGCATGTACTGCTCATCACATCTGAAGCACAACCCCCTTAATTGCTTCTCCTGCAACTCCTCAGTAAACTTCTTGGAATTTCCCCTAAATTCCCCTCCTCCAGACTTCTCCTTTGATACTTCACGCAAACCTCTCGGTATAGCTCTTTTGGGAGCTAAAAAAGTGGTAGTCATCCTATATGATCCCCCAGAGCTACTGTCTCTAGCCCCCCTCTCCATAGGCTTTTGGTTCTCGACCAACTGTGCCGACTCCATGGCTTCCCCCAATTCATGCGGTCTCATTACTCTCACAGCTGCTTTGATCTCTGGTTTGAGTCCCTTTATGAAGTTCCCGTTTACCACGGTCTCAGAAAGCTGCTGATTTAGCCTGCTAGCTAGGTACTCAAATCGATTATGGTACTTTGCCACAGTCCTCTCCTGCATTAGGGCGAAGAACTGTTCGTAGAAGTTTCCTACCCTACTGGTTCAGAAATGTTCTAGTAATCAATCCTTGAACTCTCTCTAACTCCGGATGGGTCGCCTCATATCCCTCCAATGATACCATGCCAGCCCTTTTCCTTCCAAGCACAATCCAGCTGCTATCAATTTCTCCTCCTCCGTAAACCCATTTATCGTAAAGTATCATTTTACCTTGTATATCCACCCATGGGCATCTTTGTCTTCAAAGATGAGCATATTCAACTTCCTTACCCTTGGGTCACCCCCGTTTCCCTTGAATCTTTCGTATCCCCCCTTTCCTCGAAAAGTAGGTGCTCCACAATTGTCACGCTCTTCCCTTTGACGCTCATACCCAAAACCTTCTTCAAAATGCCCTCTCTTCCTTTCAAAATCAGCAGCCCGGTGATCGTAACCCTCCCTTCACCTTGCAAAATCAGCACCTCTTCATTCGTACCCACGCTTCTCTCCTCCCTAGAAAATGGCTTTAGCGGAGGCATCCCATCTTCTCCCTCCAGAATTTTCACTTCCGAACTTTCCCTTCCCCTAAAAGGATTAGGGTTTCCACCTCTCCCATTTCCATCGATGGTTTCCTTCGCTTCCGATGTTGTCGGATTTGGTTTGGCTTCAAGCAATTTCTTCAACATCTCTTCCATCACGGTGAACTTTCCTTCCTTTCTTTCCTTGACGGACTCGATCTGATTTTGAAAATCGAAAATTTTCTCCTCAAAATATGATTTGAGTTGCCCAAGTTCTCCCTCCAAAACTTTCACTTTCCTTCCGGCCATTGATTTTCTTTAGATCGACGTGCTCTGATACCAATTTGATAGAAAACAACCACCAAAATAAGAAAAACCTACAGAAATTCAGAGAAAAACTACAAGAATCACTAATAGTTGAAAAGAAACACTCCGATACAATGAATCTTCAATTCAAGAGGAAGATTCCACTCTCCAAACTCTAGCTCAAGCTTAGATCCCCAAAAGCAAACACAAGATATCTCAAATTTCAGCTCAAATTCAAGATAACCCTAGCTAAAAGGAGAATGCTTAAAGCACAATACAATTATTTAATGCATAATCCCTAAACAACCCTCCAGATTTGAATTTTCCCCCCTAAACACAAGCTCTCATCAATGCTTGGGCCCCACCTATGTGCTGCCCTCCCTTCCCATTTTCGCCCCCCTTTGTGCTCGCCTCCAGTATCACTATGTATTATTGTGTATCACTGTTTATTTACCTGCGTATTAGCTAATATATAGCAATACACAGTTAATACACAATAATATTGTTGTGTATTGGTTGTGTTGCTGTGTATTAGTTAATAAAAATACACATAAATACATTGTTAAATACACAATATTACATTGTAACACATAGTAATACACTAGTCCACACATCATATTTTTATTGGAGTCCAGACGTAGCTACGTTTGGCATCCGCATGTAATAATTTCTCCTCAAAATGGGGATGCCCTTAGATGGGTTGAAGTTGAACTCATTGATGCGAGGTCGTGAGCGTAAAGGGAAGTGGGACTTTAGAGCACGGCAATATAACACGTGCAAATAGCCCTCGAGAATGACTATGAGAATGAGGACGACAGTTGATCAAGCCAAGGTGATGCATGTAAAGCGCCTAGCGAGCATAATAACGCAAGCTGCATGCACGATTGGGCGTAGTGACAAGTGTAGCTGGAGCGCCACTAGGCCAGGATGTGAGGAATGAGGATTTTGAGAAGGGACTGATAGTTTTACAAGCTAAGCTTAGACTAAGGAATCACACTACCTGCAATGGAAGAAAAAATACGGAGAGAAACTTTTTTCTATTTAATTAAAGTACAATGTTGAAGTTCATAATATTTTTGAAAGATAAGGAGAATGACTTTTTCAAACTAACGCATAAGCACGGGAAAGCTTACTTAATTCTTATATGAAGAGCTTGCAGAATTCCCTAAGAACTGGATTGCAGAGTTTGTTAAGGTGAGCTTGGAAACTGGTCTTGGACCTTAAATCTCCAGTACATTCACCTACGAACAGTTAAAAGATCTTTTGTTTGGTTCAACTCATTTTGTTAATTACCATGAACTGTAGATGTGGCCATGCTCCGCTCTACTGCTGATTGGATTATATAGTTGTGAATAGTACTTTATTTTCAAAATCGAATGCAAAGTTCTTTAACTTCGGTTCATGGAGTGGTTGCCATAGTTTTATAAGCCAGGAAATTTTCTTGATTTAATATCCAATTTTTCGCCAACTTTTTTTCTTGAAGCTTTGAATCTTTTCTCACCTAGTCATATTTGAGCTTCCAGTTGCCTTCCTTATTAGGTTTTGGTCGCAATTTATTAAACAGTTTATTTATTTATTACTTCTTTAATGCTTAGAATAATTTATAATGCTTTTGATACTATGTGCAGTCCCCTCAGAAGTTAGTGTAAGTGTAGTACCATGCTGCGTTACTGGTTCCATTGAGGCCAAAACACTAGTTGTTGAGGCTCTTATATTAGCATCTTATTGGATTGTTTTTTTATAAAAATCTTCTACCTTAGTTTATAAATGACAAATTCTTTTTAACTATGTTTTTCTAAATGCCTCATTGACGGTTGATTAATTATGTTTTTTTTTAATGTATATAGGCTCAGGGATCACTTGAGCATGATAAAGAGGTACGCACATACCTATATATATATATATATATATATATATATATTGTAAGTTTGATGAATTTTAAACTTTTATGTGCTTTAATTTATTTTTGCCTTCCACAAGGAATCTTACGAAATTTTTGAGGCAGGATATTATCGCCAAATGTGGGTCATGATGTGTCTCAAAATTATTTGATGTACTTTGAGATTTATGCAATACATGAAAAATTAATTAAAATCTGTATTTCACTTATTTAAAACAAAACCAATAGCTATGAGATCCATTCTAATAAAAAAATTATCAGATAACTCTCGGATAATTTTCTTTTCTAGGAATCTTTTACATTATCAATGATTTATTAATAAAATACTCCTTAAAAAAAAATCTGATGACATGATGTGGTGAGTAAACTCCTGTATTTGGGCTGTCAACTCAATTAAAATCATATTGTATTTAATAACTTAAACTAGTGTTTTATGAAAATATGTTTCTTGTTTTAGCGCACTCACCAAATTATTTTTAATTTGTTTCATATGTTGCAGGATGTTCACTTTGATGATGAATCTGCAGTTGTAATTTCAGCCCTGCGTTTGGGTGATGATCACGATAGGTACAATAAACGCGCTTCCTAATCTGCTATTATCTTCTTCTATGGAATCCAAACCAAATGGTTCTGATCTGCTTCCTGCATTATCTAATATGTTTGCTCTCTTTATTTCTACTATGACCTCATCGATTGTGCTCTCTCTGCAGCTCTCTGTTCACAAACTCAAACTGGTTTGCTTTCGAAGGTAACCGTGCTGTTAACGATCTTTCACCGGTCTCCCTTGCTTCACCTTTGCAAAATTTGGACGGCGCAGGCAAAATAGTTGGTGGTGAGAGTGAAGACCCTGCTGACAGGTCAACATCAAGTAGTGATTTTCAGGATACTGGAGCCACAGGCCACAGTAATGGCTCCTTGATGAAAGATGATCTTGCAAACTCGAATCCACCAATTGAAAGTGCAAAACCACCTGAATGGATTGAATGGAGGGAGTCAACTGTGACAATTTCCAATGCGCTTAAAGTAGAGATTGAATTGAAAGATAATACTACAGACGACATGGAGACACAGAATCAGGAACTAGAAAGTTCACCTGGTTCGAAAAAACTGGCTACTATAATGTCACCTGTATCTGATCGCAATGTGATTCCATTAGCTAGCCAGTCATAATTTCCTGAACAGTAAGAGAAACTTAAAGAAAAAGTAAGATAATTGATCTTGAATATACTTATTGGAGCCAAGGAACTGTGTTCAGTTGTGAGATGGAGCTAATGGTGCAGATTGGAACTTTAAAATCTTGTAGATTGCGAGGACTCTTATTGTTTTTGATCTCCAGGAAGATCTAACAGAGGTGGTGTTAGAAAGCCTGCAAGCATCCTTTTGATGTTGCTCCTGCTGAACTTTATTGGCCGGAATTTTCAATTTGTATTTTTCAGTCGCTTTTTGATGGAATATAATGAGTTCGTTGACATAGTTAAGAGTTAAAACTTTTTTTTTTGGCCCTTATAATTGTGGCTAACTGTATTGGCACTATAATTGTGAGTAACTGTATTTGACAAATTGCTGGTTTATTTTTGGGAAAATATACGGAAGGTGAATGGGCATTTGATTCAACGGGCTGTTGAGTTCTGCTTCAGCCTTCAGCCAACAAATTTGCGACTGCATTGGTGGTCCTTTTGGAAAAAAAAAAAAAAATCTGTTGAATGGGACATTTCATTTCCAGTAACTCCATATCAATTTAGGCTTCATTTCTGACCACTTTTTTACTAATTTTTAAAATAAATTGTTTTTTACATACATTCAAACTGTTATAGTTACTGATATATCACCTAAAACTCCAATTTTCCTCAATTCTATCACTCAGTTTAAGCTCCGTTAGAAATCCTGCCTTGTATCGTTTTTCGTTTGTTCGCGCGAAGGAAATCGAATCCTTCTCTACCAGCGATTGCCGCCGTCCTTGTAACTCACAGTTGCGAAGACGATTGGGTATTCTCCCTTGCCGCCATCCTTGTAACTCACTCAGTTTAAGCTCTGTTAGAAATCCCGCCTTGTAACCTTATTTTATCCATTTGAGATAAATGTAATAATTTGAGTGTTGAATATGTATTTTCAATAGTTTCAAGTGTTATGAATGTAAAATTTTCATAAATGTTTAGTACAAAAAATTTAAATTCAATACAAAATTTTATACTAAAAATTTATTTGAAAAAGACAAAAATTAGTAAAAAAGTTGTCTCAAATAAAACTTTAATGCGTTCAAAAACATCCATAATAAACACCCTTTTACAAATGTTATATTTGGATTGAATTGGAGTACTTTTTACATGCATATCACAGAATAGAATGTTGATGTATTTACATATTTATGAATTTTTATCTTTATTTACATAATATTTAAAATTTTAAATTATATTAAAAATTATTAATATTAATTTTTCTAATATGAAACATATTTTATCGAGTTTATATTTTGATGTATTTTAATGTTATTGAGATATTATAATATTATATAAGTAAATCTACAAATTTAAACATTAGATATTAAAATACATACATCTAAATTCCTCATTTTTTATTTTATAAAATAACGTCTAATAAAATTATTTTTCAAAGAAATAATATCTTAAAATATATATGTATATCATAATTCGAAACAAAAGGATCTTATATCGTACCATGTCCTGAAAGAATACTTTCACAAATTAAAGGAGAAGCCAAGCCAAGCCAAACATCAAGGAGCCATTTTGCTTAACAAAAGGTAAGCCAGCCATGGCCAGCTTGGAAGCCCTCAACCATCTCTCTCTCTCTCTCTCTCTTAATTTTTTTTATTATTTTTATTTATTTATTATTTATTATTTATTTTATTTTATTTTATTTGTTTTATTTTATTATTATTATTATTATTTTTGTTTCTCTCTCTCAATAGTCAATACATAATAGGTTAATACTCTTAAATAATTATGGTATCTTCACCAACAAAAACAAATAGGCAAATTTCAAAAGAAGGAGAAGAAGAAAACTTTCATTCATCTCATCATTTCTCTACATAATTTATATAACACATCATGGGATATGGGTGAAGCACCACTTGGACAGCTTTAATACAATAACATCTTTTATAATCCCAGTAAACCCTGTGGATACAGAATCACCAAATCTTTCAAGGCCATACTTCCAGATCTTAAGCACAGCAAAACCATTTACTCTGCAACCACGTTCATAAAAATAAAAAATTAAAAAAAAGGTTTTTTTTTGGAATGAAGAGAGAGAGAGAGTAAAATAAAACATACATTCTTCCTTGGGAGATCATTGTCGTCTTCAAGTTTGTAGCCTCCTATATTGTTCCTTGGTGGCGCTGGCACTGCACCTGGATTAGCATTTCCCTTCCTCTCATCCCGAGCTTTGTTAAAAATAACAGTGAATCCTTCAGCTGATGCAGGATTGTTCACATCCCACTCACCAAATTTGGGCAATGGCTGCCCCTTGTCCTGTTCCCATCCTAAAATGATGATCACAGTTTCCCCAAAATTGAAAAAATTTGCAGGTTGAAATTTAAGATGTGCATATATTTTATAATAACAAAATATGCAGTGTTGTACTTTTTATTTTTTGGAACGGAGATATCTATCTGCTGTCACTCTAAAGGGAGTGCTTGGCGGCCACCCACCGGCATCGAATCCACACTTGCTTTGCCCCATTGAAGAGGCGAGGCCGTAGTAGAGGGGATTCGAACTCGGGATGGGGGGTTCCCAACCGTGCTATTCGACCAACCACCCTTAAGCCTCGGTGGGTAATGTTGTACTTATAGATCGAATATGACATACATTTGCCACGTGTCAGACATGCCATCAACGTGCCATATTTAAAAATAAATGAAGGACAGACATATCAAACTTATTTACTATGGTTAAGTCAAATAGCAATAAGTGAATAAATGATTTGTGAAGAATGATGACTAATAAGAAGCTTTTATTGTTGAAAGATTTAATTGAAATATGCATGTACAATCAAATTTGATTAAAATGTCTTTTTTATAATGTTATATTCTTTTTTTATATGAAAATCAAATTAATCCTTATATAAATTAGATTGTCTATAAATACTAAGCTCTCTCATTCTTTGAGATGGTAGCATATCTATTAGTTTCTGTGAAGTAAATGCGGCCCTTTATGTTACTTTTTTCTAAGATAGACGCCTTAGGCTAAAGTAAGGCTGACACACAAATTCAAAATAAAAAGTGAAGGATGAGTTAATATTAGAAAGTCGGAAGAACTTCAACAAAGGAAATGATGAAAGATAGCTATTAGTCAGGGGCTGCGCTATTAATTCCTCCAATCTTCAAGATTTGTAACAGTTGGGAGCTTTTGTTAAAGAGGAGAAGCTATCAGCATATGATGGTGTTGGATAATATAAACAGTCATAATGTTGATCTTAAAATCAATTGACAAAAGAACCTACTAGCTTATATGATGTACAGAATAACAACAGTTGAGGGATAAAAGAAAGCAATAAAGAAAGCTTTAGATTGTGACTATCTCACTATATTTATATATAAATCTTCCGGTTACCATGCAGCTTCATTGTAAAAATCTATAATCTTTGATGTAAATATCAAGCAAAAGAGAGGAAAAGAAGAAAAAAAAACTAGAGTGAAAGAAGTGCTTAAAATAAAACCTGAATTTGCAACATCATGAAACTTACGGCACATTCATAAATATGCCTCATGGTTACTAAGGCTTCGTTTTGGACGGCTTTCTTCTTGCTTTCTAAAGCAACTTTTCAGTACAAAAATTTTTTGAATTTAAAAATTTTGTACTAAAAAACCGTTTTAAAAAACAGTATGAAAGTTGTTCCAAATGAAACCTAAATCTTTAAAGTTGATGACTGCATATCCATGAATGTAAATTACTAATATTTTGCATTAGGTTGTACTAAATGGCATCTATTTGAAGATTTGGCCCTCTAATTATTGAACTCAGCCATGAAAGCAAAGAGCATCTCACATAAAAACCCTTTTTACTCTTTTGTACTAATCTGGTGCCAAACTTACTTCCCTGCACTTAATAGAATGCATTCTTTGGATTCTATGAATTTGAAATGATATAAAGTTGCATGAATAATGATTAAACGACATCTACTTTATGAAAAATGTCAATGTCAATGTCAATTGCCGATAATAAATAAAATATTTCCAAATGATATTACCCAAAAAGGCTCAACACATATTAAAGATGCCTTTAATATATTCCTTTCCTAATACTTCCTTTCTTCTTTCCATTACGAGCTCTCTCCTCAGTGAATGAAATTGCCTACTTACACATGATAAGTAACAGAACTAGCGGCACAATAATGAGTTTGCGTTTCATTATATCTATGGGTTAAAATAGAGCAAAATGAATGAAAGATTAGCAATGATTTGGATGGGTACAAAATTGGCTCAGAATATCTTCACCAAAATTTTGGTAAGGATGGATCTCAAAGCTGTTGGATTGCTTTGAGATAAACGGAATATAAAATTTGATTGTTTCTCCATGATATGTTGCATCCATCTCAAAGTAAATCCAAAGACTCTGAGATCCATTCGGATACAAAAATTAATCAGGAGTTCTTAATACATAAATTTTCCGACTTGAATTCGGATCCGCTCCAATTACCAGGTTGCAGTTAACAATCCAAGACTTCCAATCAGAATTGGATGGTTAGGATTAAATTTTCAAAGCAAGAACGGATTTGATAAAATAAGCTCGAATTAATCCCAGTCATCCAAGCTTGTGCACTTACCTTGGAAATTGGAGATAATCTGAATACGGCATTTTTAAGATCTACAAGATTGGCAGTATCAATTCATGCCCAACTCAAAACCAAGCAGCTGGATTTTATATCGCACAAGCTTCATTCAATCCAAACAATCACTAGTTACAGATCTTTCAGCTTAAAACCCATAAACCTACACATTAATTCCTAAAATTCCTGCATTTTCTATCTGGGTGGGAAAAAATAACATAACCATTCAAGTAAAGAAATGGATCAAATTCCACCGCAATCTTACTCTTTCCACTGAATGCTGTAATCAATTAAAGCATAAGAAATCAACCCCTCGATTACAAACCTTTCGCATTGTACATGAAGAATGAACAAAGATAGAATCACTCCTCTTATTCCCAGGTCACATTACAAAATACATATGGAAAAATTTAAAAAATCATAGTCGATTCGTTGAGGGGAAATATGAACGATTCAGCGTGTAGATAAGAAAAGGCGCGAAGCTCACCTCTGACATGATCGACGATAAAGCTCCTTCAAATCCCGGAGATCAGCGAGCGAGAGAGAGAGAGGGGGGAAAGATGTAATGTATATAAAAGGGCGTAGTGTTGAAGAAAAAGAGGGAAGGGAAACGAAAGAAACCGATGGACTCGTCCGTTATGTCGCCGCGTAAGACGTTTTCTGCTCACCTATTTTAAGCAAACCCAAAAATAGACCGAATATTTACTTAACAAAGTTGTGATCTTTTGGTCCTTTGTCATTTTTGCATTAGTCTAAGGTTTCATTTGGCACAACTTTTTTAATGCTTCATAAAACAGTTTTTTTTGGATAAAAAAATAATTTTTTAACTAAAAAATTGTTTTAAGAAGCAGTAAAAAAGTATTCCCAAACGAAGCCTAAGTTCCACATATAGAGGTTTTGAATTCAAAACCTCTTGATTTATACTCTAAGCTCTCAATTAAGGATGTAAACGAGTCGAGTCAAATCAAGTATAGTTTCTACATAATCGAGTTGAGCTCATTTAACCCTCATTGAACTTGAACTCGAGCTTGAGCTTGACTCGAGTTCATTTACTGAGCTCAAGTTTGACTCGTTTAGAAAATTGTTTAAGTTGAACTAGGCTCGACTGCTCGAGGTTATTTAACAAGCTTGTTTAAGAAGCTCGAACTTGGCTCAAATATTGAGCTTGGTTTTCTTTAAATTTAAATTTTAAGTCGGATATGACACCATTGGCAAGAATCCAATTCTTTTTATGGAGATTCATAGGAATATGATTATTAGTCATTTATTTTCATCATGATTTAACTATGCATTTATTTTGAGCACTTACAAATAATCAATGCCTATATTATGACCTTATAACGGTCTTTATTCATTCAGGTTTGTTGCAGGATAGAATATATGCATCGATAGAGTTAAACATTTTCGTCTTAGCGTTGTACGGATATCCAGCACATAAATAGAATAAAAATAAAACAATAGAATTTTTACGTGGAAAGCTCTGGAAAAGAGAAAAACCACGGGGCCACGTCCAATTGAAATGGTTCATTAGTATTTCATTGGATTACAAGTGAATGACTCGTCATTGAAATTGAGGATAATCATATTACAATAACATCAGCGGGTTGAAACTCAATTACAAATGGAGATCAGAAATCCGACGACGTTTAGTGGTCAGGCTGAAATCTAGCTTCAATTGACTGTCTGGTGGAAGTCCGACGTCAGTCGGCAGTCGGGCAGAAGTTCGGCGTGGGTTGGCAGTCGGGAAGAACTTCGGCGTGGTCGACAGTCTGGTAGAAGTATGACGCCAGTTGGCTGTCGGATGGAAGTTCGGCGGTGATTGAGGGGGAATCTGGTGGCAAGAGAACTCAAGTTTCTCTTCTTCCTTTTCTTCTTTCTCTTCCTTCTCTTTCTTTTCTTCGTGCTTGGGGTCTCCATTCATGACTCTTACTAAATAACTGTGTGTTTTTTCTACCTTTTAATGACTCAGGTAATAGGCAAAGAAATCTTCATCTTCATCTTCTTCCTGCAAAAGTAAAGGAAAATCTTAAATCTTATGTTGATTTTTTATGTCAAGATAAATGAATTAGAGTGCTTGAACTATTTCAACTCCAAATTTAGAGTGATATGTATCAACAACTCTTTCACGAGCACTGAATGTGGACTCTGAAGCAATTGTAATGATTGAAATTGAAAATATATCAACAGCCGTTCTTGATAGTATGTGATATTTTGTTTGATTGCTTTTCGACCAGGAAGTGACATCGAATGTTTGACCTTCATTTTCTATTTATAAGCCATCTTCGAGATATTTGTCTAAATATAATTTTATAGGCCTTTTATTTGTTTTTGTTGTTACATAAGAGGTGAACTCATGCCATCCACTATAGTTCTTAGATTCCTTTGCCTCAACTTGTAGGTTTGGTGGAACTACTTGTGCCTTTTGAGCTATTTCCTATGATCTCCTTGGAAGCTTCAACATCTGAATCAGACTACACAACATATTCTTCATATAATTCATAAAACAAACTTCACACAACACAAGTGATATATTTCTAAGGCTTTCTTCCCCCAAGTGTTATCACCCCAATTTTATTTATTTATTTATTTATTTGATGTATGAAATGATAACACCGACGTGAAAACATCAATATTCATTGATTCATGGATGAGAGTCATGAGAAGCTGGAAAATGATCGAGAGTTAGAAAGAATCGACGTGACTGATCCACGTGATTTAAGGGGAGTCCTAAGGAGTTTACTGATTGAGAGTCAAAAGGAACAACTGATCAAGAGTCATAAGGGTAGAAACAAGATCAAGATACCTTTAATTAAATATCTAATGCATAGATACTGATTCCTGTAGTGATACTGATAATGATTATTGAACATTGATAATAATTACTGAATATAGATATTGATTATTGTATATTAAAATTGTATGAATGCTAATACTGAGACACTAATTTCTGTTACTTTTACAAAGTATTGATATTGATACTACTTTAATAATTGATGGACTGTCGTAAAGAATTGAATGATATGATTGAGTAAATGATGCATTGTGCTTTTATTGTGAACCCAAATGTAGCTGGAATGACTGATGTAAAATTATTTCTAGCCGAACGTCTTATACTCGTTTGACGTCCGTCCTTCGATCTAGCCGATCGGCAAAAATAATGTCATTCGCGTGAGGGTGAACATGTCACATTGTTCACACTCGCGTGAGGGTGACATGTCACATTGTTCACACGTATTTTTTTTTTTAATTCAAAAATTAGGATAAATAAAGTATGAAAAAAAAAAAATACATATATTATTTTTTATGTTAGAAAATAAAATTTGATTGGATTCGAAATAACATATTTTTTTAATAGTATTGAATTTCGGAGTGAAAATTGAAATTTTCCGTTGGAGGTGGCCTCGTAATGGCTGACGGTGCATTTCGCCAGTAATTGAAGACTGCAAGAGGGAAGTTGGATCTAGGGTTAGGGTTTCTTATTTTCGAGTTGCTTTTAGGCTGATGGCTTCTTCAATCGAAACATGTAAGGGGATTGTGGCGTGGTTCGACGTCAGGAGGGGATTCGGTTTCATCACGCCGGAGGACGGCGGTGAGAATCTGTTTGTTCACAATTCCTCCATTAAGGCGGTGGGTTACCGCTCGCTTGTTGTGGGCAAGGCCGTCGAATTTGTCGTATCCGTGGGTGATGATGGCCGCAAAAGGGCCGTCAGCGTCACTGGCCCCGGCGGTGCCTACATCAAGGGTAGGAGGTATTTCGGTGGTGCTTGCTACCGTTGTGGCGAGATAGGTCATATGGCGATGGACTGCGGTAGGCTGGGGCCTTGTTATACCTGTGGGGTGATGGGCCATCTCGCCAGGGATTGCCCAGCTACGCGGGTAGAGCCCTCTTCCCCAAGGCCTAACCTCTTGAAACCCTCAAATCTGGATTCAATCTTGCCCCACTCATTGCCAATGGTTTTGCCGTTCGATTTGTTGAAGGAGGGCATCCGAACTTTATCAGACCAGTTTTCGGAAAACAGCGACTCTGAAGAAGAAGAAGATGATGATGATGAAATAAACGATGAAGGTAAAGAATTCCCAAGGGGGGCGGAGGAGAGGAACTGGGCAGAGCTTCCCTGTGATGTCCTTTTTGTAATATTCAAGAAGATTGCGGCGTTGGAGATCATAAGGTCGGCGCAGTTTGTGTGTAGGATGTGGCGACATCTATCGCATGAACCAGACCTTTGGAGGTGCATCCAAATAAAAGTGCCGGGTGAGGACCTGGACATGAATGTCGCGAAATCCATGGTACTGATCGCTGTGGACAGGAGTAAAGGATGCATGGAGGAGTTTTATATGGAGGAGTTTTATGTGGAGTGCTTTGGGAGCGAGGGCGATGAACTCTTGAGCTATATCTCTGACAGGTTCCTATTTATTTTATACAATAATTTATGTTTTTTCTTAGATTAAAATTATATGCTTCACATTCACCTTGTTGATTATTTGCTTTTCTCCAATTCAATAGTTAAAATCCGTGTAAGGTTTAGGATACGAAAAATTATGGCTTTTGACACATAGTTAGCAATCCGCAATCATTCAGTAATATGAAAGAATGGGTATACATTTATTTATCCTCTTAAATCTATACGCTAAGACATCATTTCTAAGGTTGTTCTTCATGTTGGATGAGGATCCTCTCCTTTCCCATGGTATTTCTACCGTGCAATTACTCTATTTCAGCCATCTACTCTTCTTTGTGTTTCTGAGAATGAAAACATCATGATTTTCAATCACTCTAATATTGGTGGATTCAATTCCAATCCTTCAAAGTTAAATGGATGTTTGAGATAAAATAATTGCATGGTTGCAATTACAATGATGATTGGAAAGGAGACATGTCCTCTTTGTGTTATCTTTATGAGCTATTGATTTAGTTTTAACTGATTTTATAGTACAGCTTTTACCTTATTTCAGGGAGATTTATGTAATTATGTTTTAGGCTAGCTAAGCGAGATGATTACTAATGAGATGTCAAATACCATTATCAGCTGCCGTGATTGTTCCTTTTTGTATAAAAAAGTGTTTACAGTTTTGTATTTACATAAATAAACATGTCTGATTTTATTGGTCCTTTGATCTGCTTTAGTTTTTTTAACAGCGCTTGTAGTAATATATGGATTTCACTGTGATAGAATCTGTTTAGGCAGTAATCTTTGTCATTCTTGCTTGCATAATCTTATGATTATCCCTGTTCTTTTCTATCCCATGCTCTATTAAATTTATAATTAATCCAATCTATTCTTCCATTACCTCTAGAGCATTTCAGTTAGTCCTTGTTGATTTGTCTGCTATTCTACTTTACATCTTGTTTAAACATCATAACCGTAACACTTGGTGTGCAGTAGATATGGTTTGGCTAGCTGCCTATCTCATTGGATTTATTTTCCTTATGAGCTCAAATAGTTATTCTGACTATTTAGATGCTTTGCTCAAATAGGTCACTTATGCTTTTAGATGCTTTGCTTAATAGGAGCCTTAATTTCACTATTCTGATTTGAGTAAACATGCGATGAAAACATTATACTGCCGTTTTTCTTCTTCATGGCTTAATAACCTGGACAACATATTTACATTACAAATTGTTCATTTAGTGGGTGTAACAATGACTTTATTTTTTACGGGATATATTATATCAACAATTTTTTTTTTTCAAAAAAGGCTTGTCTTATTTGTAATAACTTTTTTTTTTTTTTCATTTTTTTCCCTATGAAACATGTTTTTTGGTCCCAACCTAGATAAGAAAAGGGCAGGGTTGCGTTAGGTACTCGACATCCAGCATAAAATTTATCAAATAATCAAGACATGATTCCTTTAATCCATTATATTAATGCTAGGATGTTCTCTAGAAGCGACACACTATGTGGCATTAATACAATAAGAAGTGTTCAAGGGTTGTTGCACCAGCACCGGGTGTAGTATTAAATAAGCAAAGTTTCCCACATCATGGACGAATGTGGACAAATAAGCTAATCTATCAAACTAAAATTAGATAAAAAATTTGGAATATAGGTCCCTTACAATCAAAACCCCTGCGTTTTCTCGACATCTCATCTTTATCCAACGTCATCTCAACATCTTTGTTCGACATTGTCTTGACATCGAAGGCCGACATTGTCTCTACATCAATGCCCAATTTCTATTCCACAACATTGATGCTTGACTCTCGACATCATTTTTGTCTCCCCACTCGCTGTCTGACTTGACATATATGTCTGAATCTCAACATCTTAATATAAATTATTTTAAGTATAAATCCTAGTTAAATGATTTATTAATTCTCAATTATTTTTTAATATTTTACTTATTTAATTTTTATATGTTTTTTTTAAGACAAAATATAATACCATGTCAAATTCGTGTTTGTGTCCTACATTTTCAATAATTGATGTGTCCTATGTCCATGTAATGTCTGTATCGTTGTGTTCGTGCATGTGCATTTTAGTTGAAGCTTAATGTTGTACTAAATAGTTTTTTGCTTATATTTTTGTGGTTATACTAGACATTTTATATTGGATGTTTTATATTATAAGTTAGACAAGTAATTATGACATTGATTTATTATTGTTTATCATTTCTAATATGGTGTTATATTAATTTCCATATTATTTAAAAATAGTAATGCCGTGCTTGCGCCATACTCGTCTTCTATATTTTCAATGATAGCCATGTTCCATGTCATGTCTTGTCTGTATTGCCATGCCTGTGTCTCTGCATCATAGATAAATATTCTATGCATTTAGGAAACTTAATGGGTTGGAGATAAGGCTAAGAAGATTGATGATTTAGGATTTAAACTATGATATTTAGATAGGAGTTGTGCTAAAAATGGTGAATGTTTGATTATAGATACAGTTTTGAAGGATAATGTTGTAGAAATTAATAGAATTGGAGATATAATTATAGCTTTAAAAATTATTGTTGATGTTAATGTTATTAATAATATAAGTGCTTATGCTCCTCAAGTAGGTTTGGATACATGTTCAAAATTAAATTTTGTAACGACTTAGAATAATTAATACAAAAGATATCTCTTGAAGAGAGAATTTTTATTGAAGGAGATTTAAATGAGCATGTTAGTAGAGTGGTAGAAGATTTTAAAAATATTCATAGTGGCTATAGGTTTGGAATGACTTATGAAGTTGGTACCGCAGTGGAGGATCAAAAATTTTTTATCTGCGGAGCACAAAATTTTGACTTTAAAAATACCCTCAAGCTTTTTCATTTTATCTTGAAATTGACATTATGCTTTTAATTTTTTTTTACTACTATTTTTAATTATAAGAAGATAAATTTTATGATAATAATAATAAAAAAACTTATTGTCATGCTCATCTAAATTAATTTCAACACAAATTTATTTAAACTATATATTATCAATCTAATCTATTTCAACTACTCTTATATCATATATTTTTATATTTAATTTAAATAAAAATATAACTAAAAAATATTTTAAGAGCAATAAATCTATAAAAAAATTGCATCTTATTATTATAAAAGTATATTCAAAATATATAAAAATTTATAATAAATATATTTTAAGCTACTTGATTTAAATTTAAATATTATAATTCTCCTATGATGTAATTTATTGGCTTTAATTACATCAATCTCCTATAAATAATAAAGTAGAAGTTGGAGTTTTTAAAATAATAAAAAAATTTGATGAAATTTTTAATTAAAAAAAACTAGTAATGGAAAGATGGAGAGAGAAAAATAGTCTTATCCCTCATAAAGAGAGAGAGAGAGAGAGAGAGAGAGAGAGAGGGAAAGAGGGAGAGCTAGGGGCTAGTGAAGGAGGTTGCCAGCTATCAATGTTTAAAATTACGTAATCGGGTATTGAGGCGTTTTTCGTTCGTGAGGCGAGGCGTAAGCCTCAAGGCGTTTTGAGGCGTAAACCTCAAAATCAAAAGATTGTGTAAACATAAAATAATAAATTTTATATATACTATTGAGTAAATAATATATAAAACATAAAAATGTACAAGATATGAAGTGAAATCAAAATATCCCAATAATAAGACAACATGAAATATAATTCAACTCAAACTCCATCTTTCCCAAATCACAGTATTCTTTTCATTAACATATAATTTCAAAAATAAATAGCATTGACATATCACATAAGAAGTCATAAGTCATCAGCACTGTCATCACTAAGGGGTCTTCATTTGAATCATCATTATGATGAACTGCTCTCCCCCTTTCCTCTCTTATAGAATCCAATGTCTCCCAATCAGGTCCTTCCTCAATATCTATTATCTTTCTCTTCCATAAATATTTTTGAACAATATCAAAATGAATAATAGTGTAATACATTAATAAAAGTCTAAAAAAATTATATTATTTATATACCTTTTTTTGATTTGTTCTTGAGTTGTGGTGGATGTAGATGCTTTAAGACCATAAAAAAAAATCAACATTTAAATCTTTATATTGTAATTCAGACGGCATCACTTCAACTTCATCATCTACAAACAACTCATCATCAGATGCCATATCCTCGCAAAACAAATGATCTTCATTATCCATTAATCATTTTTTCTTCAAATTTATATCTTTGAGTCTCTTATTGTACATAATGTACACCAGTGAATTCATCCTCAATGTCGACAAACGATTTCTCCTCTTTGTATGTACTTAGTTGTAGGTACTCTAATTTCTTTCATAGCCAGATGAAAAGCATGCCAAGCACAAAACTTTCACAGCAAAATGCTGTAATTCTGGAGTCCTATTGTCAAATTGAATCCACCACTCAACTAATATTTATATAAGAGAGTTAAATTAGTGCGAAAAAATGACTTTTAAATAAATGTTTAAAACAAGAAATAAAATTACCTGGAGATCGTTTGCCAATTGTATCATTTGCTTGTTGTATAACAAAAAAGCCTTCTTTGTTCCTAAAAGGTACCAATTGCATGTTAGCATTTGATTTTTCAGTTGCATCACTTATTAGCCGATCCATGGAATGATATAATACCAACTTCATTTCAGGGTTTGTAGACTTGTCTCTGCATATTGATACTGAGGGTTTAAGTAGCAGCCAGCTGCATGCAAGTGCCGGTGAAGCTGTAGCTCCCACATATCATCAATAATATTCCAAATTTCCTTAAAGCTACCCTCTTCGCCTCCTAAGTTGGAGGCAATCATTTCTTTGGCTTCATCCATGGCATTGTAGATGAAACCCATTGCAGGTTTTTTCTCAACATCCATCATCCTTAAAACTTGAACCAAAGGCTAATGGTTGTAATGGCATATAAGATACTTTGCCAAAATCTATCATTTAAAACTATCTTTTTAATCTCTTTTCCCTCAGCCTTCTTAGCCCAAGCACAACTCAACCACTGTGTAGATGTGAACATAACCTCTAAATGTTGTCTAGCATCCAATATGCTCTCTAAGATTAAGTAAGCGGTGACAAATCTTGTTGCTGTTGGCTTATAATTTCTTTCTCTAAAAATTTTCTCATAAGAGCTAGAACCCAAGAGTGGTTGTAAATAAACTTGATTTTTTTTTGCTTTAATAAGTGCATTCTTATGTTGAGGTAGCTCCCCAAGCTTCTCAAAAATTAGATCTATGCAATGTGCAGCACATGGAGTTCAGTACAGATGTTTCATCTTCTCCATAAGTTTGTTACATGTAGCCTTGTAAGCACTTGCATTATCTGTCACAACTTGTACAACAAAATGTTCTCCAATCTCCTCAATAATGCTATCTAATAATCAAATATGAACTCAACATCTTTGACCTGGTCAGATGCTTCAATTGACCTTAAAAACATAGTACCATAAGGATTATTAATGAGGATGTTGATCATACTTCTATGTTTGATATCAGGCAACCCATCTGACATAATTGTTACTAATGTTTAGGCACAAGTCCTCTTAATTTTGGTAATGCTTTTATCTGTACTTTCCAACTCCTCAAGAATTCATGTTCTCAAATCATACATGGTTGGAGGTTTGAACCCTCTCCCAAATGCTCCAACTGAATGAATCATGTTGTAATAGGCAAGTGATTTTGCAACATTAAATGGAATTGCATTTTCGTAGAAAAATCTGATTATTTCCTTTCACACTCTTCTTCATGCCTCCCGTGCATTTTCTAGGGTCATCTTTTGTGCAGTAGGAGGTCTATCCTCTGATGTGTTCCACTATATAATGATTCATAGGCCCTCTTGCACCTCTTGATGAAATGAGCTTCATCGAAGAAGATGAATCCCTAAGGCAGCGGTCACTCCCGTTGTAAGAGCCAACATCAACACTGTCCTCAAATTGCTTTTGTGCAAGATGTTTTGATGTGGTAGATTTATTCATATATGACTTTATCTCATCCCTTATAGTATCAGGAACTTTAGAGCATGGAGCAACATTCTTGTGAGACCTTGAAAGGTGATCCTTCATCCTAGTCACACCACCCTTCACAACTTTGTCACAGTAATTGTATTTTAGATAGATAGATATTTTATCACTTCTCCTTACATCCACCTGAGTGCTATGTTTCCATGCTGGATCTTTTCTATGACCTGATGCAGCTTTATTCTTACTTCTTACCATCATTTATGAGAAGAATATATTAGTGCAATATATCAAACCCCTAAACATAATGCTTCACTTATTCTACATTAAGAAAACTTATACAAGCATGCATTCATGAAGAAGCAGACTAATATTAATAACTATTATTAAAGATGATGAATACAACAATATGCCGGTCAGCCGGGGATCCAAGGGAGCGCTGCCCCCTGACGGGGTTCGACATGTGGAACAAATTTTTATTGTAAGAGTAATTTTGAAGTTCTATTTATTTTTAAAGTTTGTAAGTCGTTTGTATGGAAAAATTTCGAGCGGTACCGAGCATGTACCTAGTGGTACCAAACATTGTTGTACCGAGCATGTACCTAGCGATACCGAATGATACTGAGCAGACAGAACGATTGACGAATCTTACTCAGCAGAATATGGAGGTCCTTATGGTAGAACATACCGATCTTGTATTTCACAATAAGGTGATAGATGGAACCACGAAGAAGAAGAGCTTTCAACGGTCGTTTGAAGGAGACTCCAGCCCAACTCGCGGTAGACAAGAACTCCATGCAATAGACGAAGAGCAACTCACGGTGGAAGGAAGCCGATGCTAGTCGAACGGAAGGAACTCAAGAAGAGGGGAAAATGTCGCTCGAAGAAGAAGGGAGAATAAATCTAGTTTTAGTTCATAAATGATTGAAGACGCATGGGGGTGGGGGGCCGAACTGAATAGATATATATTAGGTTAAGTTTTTTTTTTTAAAAAAAAAAATTTTAAGAAGCGGACACCTTTAAAACATGAGGCGAGGCGCACCTCAGTGAACTTGAGGCGTACGCCTCAATGCCAGCTCTCATTACGTAGGCTTTGAGGTTTAAAAGTTTAAAATTGCACTGAGGCGCGCCTCTTATTGTGCAATTTTAAACCATGCCAGCTATAAAAACAAATGTCAGAGAGAGAGAGAGAGAGATTTTATTCTAGCTTATGATTTTATGATTATTAGTACCTTATTTAAAAAAAAGAAAGGAGCACCGCATCACTTATATGAATAGATATAGGAAAACTCAAATTGATTATTTTCTTATAAGAAAAATAGGTCATTTAGATTGCAAAGATTGTAAAGTTATTTTTAATAAAAAATTATGTACACAACATGATTTATTAGTTTTGGACTTTATCATGAAGGGGCAGTATATAAAAAATAAAATAAAATATTGTGCTAGAATTAGATGGGGATATATAAAGAAAAATAACAAAATATTTTTGAGAGTGAGATTCAAGAACTTTTAATTTTGTCTGTGTATGAGGAAGCTAATATTGTGTGGGAAACATATCTGGTGATATTAAGTTATTACAAAAGATGTGTTAGGAGTATGAAAAGAGAAAAACCACTAATACTAAAAATAGTTGGCGGTGAAATCAAAATGTGCAAGAAAAAATAAAAATGAATAGCTTTGTTATGAAAATTGGTTTAAATATAAATGCTGGGAAAACTAAGAAAGATATAAAGAGGCTCGTAAGGAGTCTAAGAAAGCAATATGCAATATAAAAAAATTTAGATCTTAATGATCTATATGATATATTAGATACTAAAGAGAGCGAAAGACATGTATAAGTTAGCCAATTAGGGAGATTGGAAGGTATGGATTTAATTCAAGTGAAGTGTATTAAAGATGAAGATAAAAAAATTATTTTTATTAGAAGATAATATTCAACAAAGTTGATGAGATATTTTGATATGTTTTTCAATGAAGATTGTGAGATTACTATTGGCTTTAGTGACTTTAGCATCCTAAATGAAAATAAAGATTTTTATTTTTATCGACGTATTAGTAAAATAGAAGTTAGACATATTTTAAATAAAATGAAGTGTAGAGAAGTTGTTGGACTTGGTGATATTCCAATAGAGGTGTGAAAATGCTTAGGATATGATAGAATTTTATGTTTTACAAAACTTTTCAATATTGCTTAGGAGTGTGTTGGTTCTTATTTTTAAGAATAAACGTGATGCACTAGAGTGTGCAAATTATAGAGAAATTAAGTTAATGTGTCATACTTTAAAATTATGAGAGAGAGTTATTGAGCATAAGTTACGAAGTGATACTAATGTTTTTTAAAATCAATTGGATTCATGTCAGGTATGTCCACCATGGAAGCTATATATTTATTAAGAGATTTGATAGAGAAGTAGAAAGAGAATAAGGAGGATCTGTATATGATATTTAGTTATTTAGAAAAAAAATCTTACGATAAAGTTTCAAGAGAATTGCTCTGGAGAGTTCTAGAAAAGAAAGGGGTTTATAATGCTAATATTCAAGTTATTAAGGATATGTATGCATGAGTTATAACTTTTGTTCAAATATAAGGGGGTTTGACAAAGTATTTTCCTATTTCAGTTGGATAGCATCAAGGATCAGCTTTAAGCCTATATCTTTTGCTTTAGTCATGGTCCTCATGGATTTTATTACTACACATTTGCAAGAGGATGTACATTGGTGTATGTTTTTTGCTGATGATTTTCTTTTTGTTGATAAGAATAGAGAGGGAGTTAGAAGTAAGTTTGAATTAGAGTGGTCAACCATAGAGTCTAAAGGTTTTCATTTGAGTAGATCTAGAACCAAATATATGGAGTGTAATTTTAGTAGTAATAGATCTAGTGGGGTGATTATAACTTTGGGCGACCAAGTTATTAATAAGAGCACACATTTTAGATATCTCAGATATATTGTTTAAAGTGTTGATGAAATAGATGTGAATATTATTAGTAGAATTCAAGTTGGATGGTTGTTGACCTCTGGACCAAAACGAAACAAAAAGTAAATAAATCAAATTGTGCATACCTGCTTTGCCGAATCCATCCTGCACGTCGAACGTCGAGGCCATGCCGATGTCGCTTCTTCGCACGACCTCTCTGCTGCGATTAAATATCGGAGAAACGAGAGAGCTGGGGCTCTTTTGTCTCGCTCTCTCCCTTGCTCTATCCCGCATTCCCTCGCTCTCGACTCTCTCCCTTCCCGTCGCTTCTTCGGCTCTTCGTAGCTGTTCGACTCCGCTCCTTCGATGACATTACCTCCAGGTCGGATCAGAACTTATGACTTCTTGATCGGAAGCAAGGGAGCTCGCTCATTGAGGTGTAGAGATTGCAACTGTCGCTTCTTTAGCTCTTCGTAGCTGTTCGACTACGCTCCTTTGACGACGTCCTCTTCCTGTCCGGTCGGAAGTCCGACATTTTGATCGTAAGCAACAACGTGAGCTCCGCTTGCTGTGAAGGAAACTTTCTCCCTTTCGCTTTACTTCTTTGGCTCCTTCATGTTGTTTGACTTCGCTCCTACAACGATGTTCCCTTCCTGTCTGATCACAAGCAAGAATGGGAGCTCGCAACTGTGAAGATAACTTTCGCCCTTACCCGCGCTTCTTCGGCTTCGTTCGTGGCTGGTCGACTTCGCTCCTGAAACGATTTTCCCTTTCTATTTGATCGGAAGCAGCAACGGGGGGCTCACTAGCCGTGAGGTTAACCTTCTCCCTGCCGCGCGCCTCTTCGACCAAATCCTATTACTGAGCAGTCCTTTGGGCATTATAATTAATTATTCTTAATTATAAATTAATGACAGTTAATTAAACTTAATTATAATTTATATTAATTAATCATGATTAATCACATAATTAATTAAATACTAATTATAATTAATATAATTAGTTGTATATTAATTTTAATTAATTAAAATTAAATTATAATTAATTTTAATTAATACTAATAATAATAATTAATTCTAATTATTTTAAAGCCAAAAAATACTCTTACCTCGGTGTACGTGACGCGCCGGTCAACCACCTATACACGCTTTTCTTAGCGTGGTAGAAGGGAACCCGGTGAGACACCTACGACGAGATAGGTGAGCGGCCCTTGACCCCAAAATCCTGTCCTCGGTGTGTGTGACGAGTCAGTTAATCACCTATACACGTTTTTCTTAGCGTGGTAGGAGGAAACCCGGTGCGACACATGCGACGAGGCAGGTAGACCCGGTGCACGCTTTTCTTAGCGTGGCCAGGACAACTTTAAGTACTCGTACCCGGCTTTGTACCTGCGGGGAAACAACTGCTTCTCTCTTGCAACAGGTACTTGTAGAAAACCCATGCACTCTTTTTTTAGCGTGGTGGGGGACAAAGAAAATACGGCCGCGGTGTCCTCGTCCGAGGACACCTACCATACACGTTTTTCTTAGCGTGGTGGGAAGGCCCAGTTTCCCGTAGTTTTTCCCTAAACAGCGGAGACGTCGAGAGGCTGCCGAAATTTCGGGTAAATGTAAGACTGTATTTGGATCTGATTTGAACTCAAAAGAACAAGAACTTTGAACTCAAATGAGCAGTGGACTTGTGGACCTAAACCTGAACAAAATCTAAATGATGAATAAAAGGTCAAATCTAAATAAAATAAGATCAAACTGGAGCCAAATTCAAATCAATTTGAAAATGCAATTGAACTTGCAAAGACTTCAGAAGACTTTGAACAAGCACTTGAATCGAACAAAGAACTTGAATCGAGTTTGACTGCATGGAGTAATTTCATTTGGACTCGAATGTGATATGAGCTACAGTGACATTGAATTCAAACTTGGATTAGAGTTTGAACTTGACAGAAAACTCAAACTTGAATCATATATAAGGGGACTTGAACAAGAACCTGAACTTTCAAGAACAACAGGGGACTCAAGGGACTTGAGTTCGAATGGAATACAAAGAGCTGAACTCATAACAACATACAAGACTTAAGCGGAATTGAATTTGAATATAGTGAATCAATACAAAGAACCCAAATGAATGGGGTTAAGATACGACAAATACAAACGCCCGTGAGCTCTTGTAGAAAGGATATTGCAACATCTTCTTAACCAACATCGAGGTACAAGCAGGCACACTACAAGACCTCGATGCATACAAATAAAGGGTAATACTCAATCCACAATATCTGAGCAACCACCAATCATCAATACTCGAATATATAAGCATGCAAAGAATGGTGTTGGTATACAATGAAGAATGTAGTGGACTTTCACAACAGTCTCTACGAGATCAAATGTACCATGCTTGCAAGGATAATAAGATGGTTGGAGAATGCATGAGTGTTTCATACATGCATTATTGAAACCTCGAACACTAGCAACAGTGCTTGCAGATTTAGATGGCAACACTGTCAATTGATGGTGGAAGACTCATCCCTACAAACAAATACAATCATTAAACCCCACCTGAGATTGGTGAAAGGTGAATATAATGCAGGAATAATGGCTCTTCTACGAATATTTCTAGGAGGTCGTAGTAAATACAACGGTTCCTGTGAATAAACAAGAGACTACTTGTGGATAACAACAGTGGGTTAATCGTAAGCACAACGAACCACTATGGACACAAGTATAGATATCACCTACAACAACGGTGATTGAGATGCTGCAAAGTATATCGGGTATAAAGACAACTTGATGTACGAAAAATGACACCTCTTGGCAAAATGGAAGAAATGTTTGAGCAAATTCGAACTAAATTTTCTGGTGTTCCAAAATGTTTTCTTGGTTCTGTACTTAGGAAGAAAATAGTTATTGCATCCACAAACACCGGAAATAACAAGTCTACTACACTGACAACCTTAAAAGGTCTTTTCAAAGCAGCGTTCATTAATTTCAAAGTCCAGAAGGGTCTCCCGGTGAATGAGAAAAGGGAGTCTGTATCAGAACATTGAAATATCTCATGAGATTCAGGTGACAACGCTACGATTCACCTATATCTAAAAGCAGGAGGTTAGTTAGTGCACTACAATCTACCTGCATAAATCATACAAGTAGTGCACGACAATCTACCTGTAAAAGCAGCAAACAACTCAATCTAAAAGTTGCGACACCGGTACTGGATCCGCAACACTCGTATTAGCGGACAAAATGTGTATATAAGCTCTCAAATGAAATATTGTGTGCATTCAAATGACAGTTACCTGCACAACTAAAATATTTCAAAGTACCCCTGCACATGCACCGTAGTTTGTATACACATAGGTACACAAGGGGTATGTCCAATCAATGAAATTCTCAAACACCTGCATGGGCCCCGATGAGCGTGTTGTAAGAACACACATGACGTCTAGGGATGCTGCGCAGGTCAATAAATTTGAACCCGATCCTCCTAGGAGGGTAAATAGGAGTCGACAAGGTTCAGTAAATAATTATAAAATGCCCCCAAATACCTGCATGGGCCTCGGCGAGCATGTTATAAGTATACACGTGACGTCTAGAGATGCTGCGCAGGTCAATAAGTGAATTCAAGTTCGAACCCGATCCTTCTATGCAGATCAATAAGAGTCGACAAGGTTCGAACCATCAAATAAATATATGGTTACGACGACCGATATACTTATTTTAATACATTCATATTAGGCCTTCAAGGCCTATAATAATATGAATTCAATAACAAAAACATAAAGCCTATGAAACCCGATCCTCCTTATCAGGTAAATATGAGTCGACAAGGTTCAATAAATAATCATAAAATACCCTCAAACACCCGCATGGGCCCCGGCGAGTGTGTTATTGGTACACACGTGACGTCTAGAGATGCTGCGCGAGTCAATAAATTTGAACCCGATCCTCCTAAGTAATAGGAGTCGACAAGGTTCAACAAACAACTATAAAATGCCTCCAAACACCCGCATGGGCCCCGGCGAGCGTGTTATTGATACACACGTGACGCCTAGGGATGTTGCGCTGGTCAAATTGTGAGTCTAAGTTCGAACCCGAGCCTCTTATATGGGGAGGTAGGAGTCGACACGGATCAACCATTAAATAAATATGTGGCCGCGAAGACGGTCGAGATATTTATTTTATACATTCATATTAGGCCTTCAATAAAGAAAACTCACCAGCAAAGGCATAAAGCGTACAAAACTCGATCATCTGTCAACAAACTGATAGAGTTAACAGGGTTTAATTATAAAATGCCCCCAAACACCCACATGGGTCCCGGCGAGCATGTTATTAGTACACACATAACATCTAGGAATGCTGCCGGGTCAATAAGTGAATTCAAGTTCGAACTCGATCCTTCTATACGGATCAATAGGAGTCGACAGGGTTCGAACCATTAAACAAATATAAGGTTGTGGTGATCGGTATATTTGTTTTAATATATTCATATTAGGCCTTCAAGGCTTATAATAATGAGAATTCACTAATAGAGGCACAAAGCCTATGATGAAACTCGATCCTCTATTAACAGCTTGATAGAGTTGACAATGTTCAATTTACAATGATCCCAAACAGTCCGATGATGACCGTGTTGAATGAAAATCTTAACCGGAGGGGTTCACAAACACTTTCAAGTGCCTCCCAAATTTCCAAATGCCCATCAAAACTTCAAAGCTCCACCAAAATCTCCAAAATTCCAAATTTCAATATATTTAAAATTTGAAATCAACCATCAAACCACTTAAAGCAAAATCCATCCGCAACAGCTTGCCAAGGTGGATAAATTAAAATTTATTTTAGCTCACATAGAGCTAATGCTTAGTCGAAAATATCACTAGGATACATTCTCAAATAATCTCCTGCCAATAAGGACGTGGTACGTGTCCTCTGACAGGCGATTTTGCCACCAAATGACACTGCAGGATAAACGGTTATGACTCGGGGCCCTCTAAATCGAGTGGTTTTGCCGCCAAATAGCATGACAAAATACCGGTTATGGCCAGAGCCAATACGCTCCTTAGTGATATCAAATTATTCAGATATGAATCAATAAGATATGATCAATAGGGTACAAAGCCCTCTGTTAGTTAAGGTGGATTCAAATTTGTTCCCTTAGACAAACATTCACCCCAGGTCTACAAGTTCCCCTTGGACGAAGCAACCCATGGCTGCCGACAAGGATCCTTTTGTGAGGTTGGGTCGACTACCTCCTCTAACTAAGTAGACCACGGACCACGATGGCCCGGGACGACAAAACCATGGGATCTTGATCGGGTCCATTATCCATTCCTCCACCATCCACTTTAAGTGCAAGATGGTGAAATTTTTAAATTTAAATATAAAATCTTTCCATTTTCAATTTTATGCCCATGCTGCTACTACACGTCTAATACTACGTATCTATGGATATAATGTATCTGATTGACGACTAGCCTTAATCGAAAGTTCTCTCTCGTTATCGAGAGGGGTAATTAACTATAGTGGCTTGCGCCTATAGGAAACCAAAACTCAGATCATAAAGTCCTCGCAAAATGAGGGCGAAATCTCTAGGTAGTGTCTTATCTACAAACCCATATGCCTTCCCAAAATTTACCTCGGAACTTTAATCCGTTAACCCCCCCCCCCCCCCCCCCGGAAAAGAAAAAGCAATCAGTCAGGCGGAGGCCGGGGCCGAATTTTCGGAGCCCACAATGGTTGAAGTGGAGGAATGCATCGGGCTTGCAATGCTTTTTGGTGCAGAATGTTAGCCATTAAAAGAGAAGCATAAAATTAAGTTAAGTGTCGAAATGAGGATATACATGAAAAAGTTAGAGTAGCTTCAGTGGCAGATAAGATTTTAGAGAACGTCACCTTAGATGGTTTTGTCACATAAAATTTTGGCATAACCCGGTTGGGATAGTAGATGTATTGGATTTGACCTATATTAAGAAAGGTAGAGGCAAACCTAAAAAGATTTGGTTAGAAAATATTAGAAATAATTATTTTTTATTAGATTTAAATGAGAATTTGACTCTTAACATGATACAATGGAAAAAAAAATGATTCATGCAGCCGACCCCATGTTGTGGGATAAGTGCTTGATTTTGTTGTTGTTTTTTGTGTATTTTTGTTGTTAAAAATATCAAGTTGTTTAAAAACAAAAAACATTCAAGTTTGAGCTTTTTTAATATTAAAAACACCTATCACAACTAGTTGCCGCCACTACCGTTGTTGTCATCCTATTGGGCTCCATAGCTATCTCGCCAATGACAGCTACCACTAGTGTATAAATCAAATTATTTGATATTTAATAAAGATAAGAGCATTATATTTAAGATATTAAATATATTTTATTTCATGCCAAAATATAAATTAAACTAAATAAAAAACAAAATAAAAAATTGATCCCAAAAGGCTTCTTAGGATTGTCTGTCATTCTTCTTCTTTCTTAGTTTATTTAGTACAAGATGAAGGCTTCAGGATAAACTACACTTTGTGAAAACTAGCTCCTTATTCTTTTTGTGCATGGCGTGCTTTCTCTGTAGATTTTTTCATTTAGCACTTTAATTCCACCTTCAGGATTTTCATCTTTTGCATTCTCAAGGTTATTATTATTATTATTATTATTATTTTGTTGTGGTCATTTGTTTCATGGCAACATAAAGCTATTTTACATATCACTTCTATCCCTCCATTTATTCTAAAATACTCATATGCCAATTTCAAAATTGTCCTCTACAATTTTATTGGTAAAATAAATATAATCAACAATTATGATTGAGAAACCAGTGGATCATATGCACCTATGACCCTTCTTCTGTAATTCTAAATGACTATTCTGAATCTCCCACACTCTTGCAGAGCAACCAAGTTGCGACGCCTGCGCTTAATATCAATCAATAGTATGTCTGAAATGGAATTGGCTCAAGCAGTCAGAAAATTTTCTCTGTTGGAGGATTTTGAGATCTCATTTTGTTCCTTTTCTGCTGAAGTAATTGAATTAGTAGGCCTAGCTTGTCCACAATTGAAGAGCTTCAGACTTAATGCAGAATCATACAAGGATCGATACGACTATTATGGCGATTCACATGAGAATTTTGATGCAGAGGCTTTTGCTATTGCAACGCACATGCAAAAGCTGCAGCGTCTTCAGCTAATTGGAAACAGTCTTACCAATACTGGTTTGCTCACCATACTTAACAGTTGCCCCAATCTTCAGTACCTTGACATTCGTGCATGTTTTAATGTAAATGTTGATGAAAGTTTGAAGGAAAAATGTGCAAAGATAAAGGAGTCGAGACTTCCTCAGGATTCTACTGCTGATTATGAGTTCAACGACCTTATTGTCTGCCACGACGCATTTGATACGGATTTTGATCCTACGCTATCTGATACAGAGTATGATTTTTATTTTGATGACTCTAGTTATTATCATTATGATGGATACTCTGATATGAGCTATGATGACCTTTTCGAGTTCTGCTAAATCTTCACCCCCCCCATTGTTTCAGAATGAAGCTTTTTTATATAACTTTCTCCTGAGAACTTGGAAAGTTTTTTTGTTTTTGTTTTGGGGTTATGTTGGATATGGTGTTTGTTTAGCAAGAATGGTTTTAGTAAATAAATGGAGTTGTTTTGTATATTCAGCCATTACTATGAAAGGAAATCTGGTATGCTTTTTATGTTTGATTTGGTTGTTTGTTCATCTGTAGACATCTATCTTTATTGAAGTGCTTTAGCTGAGGACTGAAAGATCTGATCTCTGGCTGATCCTACCTCGGCTCAAGTTTGACTCAAATTTATTCGATTCAATCTTGATATTCATCCATGTGTTGTGCTATGGCTCCTTCATCCTGATATTCATCCATATATTGTGATCTGGATAGATTATTATGTGCGGACGTCGAACTCAGCTCTGCATCCGGATACCAATTAGAATGAGCTACGTCATCATCCATATCGAGCCGTGGTACCTAGCGGCACTAACGCTTGGTACAACGGTACCGAGCTGTCCGGACGGGATTATGCTTTCGCACAAAATAATTTTTCTGTGATCTGTATTTAGACCTTTTATGTTAAAGAGATGGTTGGGTGGATGATAGCCCTAATATTGAACAAATGATGTAGATCTTAAAAAAGAATTTGAGGATTTGAATCCTGTTATTCCAAGTTCCCAGCCTTTTTTTAGCTTCTGTCTCTTTAGTTTCACAATAATTAGTGTGTGACACCTATTGAATATTTTTTAACGTATTTAACAAGGGAAGGATTTTTTTACTTGAAATTTGGGACCTAAAGGAGTCAAATGATTTACCATCCACAAAATAATAGCTCTGGCCTATGTATTCTATAAAATGTAAAAACTAAAAAGAGCTGCTGCTGCCCGGGTTGCCAGATGGCCATCCTTAGGCCGCAAGCGCATAAAAGAGGAGAACTTTCATTCCTTAAGGTCCAGATCCAAAAAAGAAATTTCCAATCCTGAAGGACTCTAGAAAGCAATACTTTGAGATTTGGCAGTAGTTTTTTTTATAAAGGTGGTTATAAAAAAGTTGTGAAGAAAGTAATTTTTTTTTAAGTTGTTTCAGAAAGCAGTTGCCTAGCACAAAAATTTTCTATAAATAATGAAAAAAGCAATGGTTAAATAGAAATTATGATTATAATCTAAAAATTAAAACTGCAAGAAAGATGTATAAAATGAAGCCTAAATCAACTTATTTGATTATTTAAATTTGAAAAACTTTATTTCATTAATTTGTGGATTTGCAAACTTTTAAAGAGTAATTCTTTGAATTAAATTTCTATTTTAAATCTTTGCATATTAATTTTATTTTTTTAATCAATTGAAATTCAAATAATTATCAAGCAAATTTTGAGCTTTGAACCCAAGTTTCATAAATATTGTTGTGTCATAAGACCTATTCTTGCATCTCTTGTTTTCTTCTTTAAAATGTATAAAATTTTAAAATAAAGTCAAATAAATGTCATATACTCGACTATTTTATGATGATAAATGAAAAGTATATACAAAACATTTATTGTATTTATTAAAAAATGAGCTTAGCAAACAAGTTAAAATTTACAAATATAAAGATAAATTCAACAATTAAGCTCTGCATCGCAGATTTTTTCTTCATGTTTAGAATCTACTGAGTTATTACTCACAGTATTATACATATTTTGTTAAAAAAATTCATCCTTTCTTTTCTTACAACCAGAGTTCCAACGGTAAAATAGCCATGCTTCTTTCTTTAAAACAGCAATATGGAGTCGTAGAAGAGAGGCTTTTCTGTCTCCTCCACAAATGTAGGCTTATTGATCATCTCTTCCAAATCCAATGTCAGGTCATCATCCATGGCCTCCTCCAAAATCGCCAACTTGCTCCCAAAGCCGCCATTGCCTATTTCGAAACCGGCAATCTGGCATCCGCCCGCCAACTGTTCGATCAAATTCTTCAACCAGGTACCGTTCTCTGGAACGTCATGCTCAAGGGCTACACAGAGGCCGGTCTCCACAAAGACACGCTGCGGCTGTTCTCTCAAATGAAGAGGAGGGATGTAAGGCCTAACCTTTTTACTTTTCCTTTTGTTATCAAGTCTTGCTCAATGATCCCTGCCCTTATGATGGGAGATCAGGTGCACAGTTTTGCTTTAAAAACTGGGCTCAAGTCGAACCTATTTGTTGGAACTGCCCTTATTGATATGTATGCAAGCAAGTTAGGTGCAGGGTTAGCATATAAGATATTTGAGGATTTGCCTGAAAGAAATATTGTGGTGTGGACTGCGATAATAAAAGCTTATATTGCTAGTGGTGAAATGAGAAATGCTTTTTATCTTTTTAATCAGTTAGAAGAACATGATGTGATCCTATGGGACATCATGATTTCAGCATATATTGAACTTGGAGATATGGCTACTGCTAAGGAGCTCTTCTCTAGGATGCCGGTACGGGATGTCAAATCTTGGAATACTATTTTACTTGGCTATGCCATTGGGGCAGATATTGGAGCTTGTGAGCGGTTCTTTGCAATCATGCCTGATAGGAATATGTTCTCATGGAATGGGCTGATAGGAGGGTATGCTCAACATGGTAAGTTTTCCGATGTCTTGAATGTTTTCCGCCGTATGCTCATTTCAACAAATATTAAGCCCAATGATGCTATGCTTATGGTTGTGTTATCATCGTGCGCGAAGCTTGGTGCTCTCAATTGGGGGAGATGGATCCATTTGTATTCCGAGAACAATGGATTCAGAGGGAACATCTACATTGGAAATGGGCTGATTGACATGTATGCTAAATGTGGCTGCATACATAGTGCAATCAATGTGTTTACTACAATGGAAGAGAGAGATGTCATTACTTGGAATTCAATGATCAACGGTCTGGCAATGCATGGAATGGGATTGGAGGCATTGGAGTTGTTTGATCATATGATGGATGCTGCAGAGGAGCCTGATGGGATAACATTTGTTGGAGTCCTGAGTGCTTGTGTCCACATGGGTCTTGTTGAGAGAGGATTTGCTTGTTTCAAGTCCATGAAACAGATTTACTCTATTGATCCATGGATTGAGCACTATGGCTGCATGGTGGACCTCCTTGGTCGAGCTGGCTTGCTTTATGAGGCCATTGGATTTGTGATGGAGATACCAATGGAGCCTGATGATGTTATTTGGAGTGCTTTGCTTGGGGCTTGTCGAGCGTGGAACCATGTTTATTTGGCCGAGATTGCGATGAGCCGGCTTGTGAGGCTCGTGCCTGAGGATGTTTCCAATTATGTTGTGCTATCAAATATTTATGGCAATGCTGGAAGATGGAAAGATTTTGGCAGGTTGCATAAGGTGTTGAGAACAATGGGTGTTGGAAAGTTGCCGGGTTGTAGCCTTGTTGAGGTGAACATGGAGGTGGTTGAGTTCTGTTCTTCAGATGCAAAGCATGAAAGATCAAAGGATATTTATGAGATTTTAGAGAGTTTGATGGATGTTTCAAGGGTTGTTATAGTTGAATCAGAACTCGATGAACTTTGTGAAGTGAACTTTGTGAAGTCAGGACGAGAAGGTGGCCACTATTTTCATTTTGGAATCTTCATAAGTTTGACAACTATTTCTCTGCTTTTGGAATCATTAATAGTTTGGAAAAAGAACTCTACCTTGCCTTTCAAGAGTAGCAAAATATTAATCTTTACCCTCCTTGGCATCATTGTCATCTTCATATTCATCATTATTATTAATTTTGTTGGAGCCTGGTTGAGTTGTTGAGATTACTTTAGATGCAGATTGGAGAAAAAAGAGAAAGTTAAGGGCGATGAAAGTAAACCATATTATATTCATTAAATGGAGTTAGACAACTCTACGTATAATAAATCATTTATCTCATCATCATTATCAGAGTACTTCATTTTCTTCTACTTGGACTGCTAAGGCTAGGCGTGAATTGTTGTTCTGTTTTTCCTTTGTTGTTTTATTCTTCTTTCTATTCTCATCTATAGGTGTCATTGAGATTAAATCTTATGAAACTTAATGACATCTTCTTTAGGATTGCTTCATTATTGACATTCACTCGTCTTTCTTATTTCTCTAAACATTGAACCTATGTTGCACCGATACACCTATTATGAAGGCGTGCTGTATCTGATACACCGATACACGGATACACCTCCGATACTCCACCGATACGTGTCGGATACGCCAAAGCCGTATCCAATTAAAATACTATTTAATTTCAAAAGGACACGCGTATCCGATACGCGTGTCCGTTGAAAAACAAAAAGAAATCCGAAAAAAGACTCGTATTTACTTCCGCGGTTGCGAGCAAGATTTTCTCATTTCCGAGATGGATTTATGTCTCTTGATGATATGAAAATATTAAAAATTACTAATCTTTCACTTGATGAGCCTGAATTAAAAGCTATGATATTTATTGAAGATGAGATAAGTTCAAAGACAAACCAATGAAGAAGATAATTATATCATTCCTTCTATTGAATAGTTGAAACTTCATGTGCTAGATAATTTATGTTTATGCTTTTGTTGTTGTACTAGACATTTAATGCTTACTTATATTTTGATATTATAAGCTACAAGGCTACAAATGATGTTGTTGTCATTTTTTTTTGTAATTTCAAATATTACGCTTTGATTGTTTTCTTAATTTTATGTATGATTTATAAATTATAATGCCGTGTCCGCGCCGTACCCGTATCCTGTATTTTTTAGAATTGGCGTGTCCCGTATCCGTATCGTGTCGTATCCGTGTCGCCGTATCCGTATCGGTGCAACATAGCATTGAACTGATAGATTTCAAATATCTTTACTGGTTTTCAAATTCGCAGTGAGATTAAACTCTTCTGGATTAAAAACTCAGTAAAGTTATATAGGGATTTTGCATTTATTTGATCTAACTCAATTTTTATTAGACTACAAATCAGAAGGTTTAACAAAAGAAATATTGTTTAAACAAAAGAAGGAGAAAATCCATTCTCTACTAAGCTCCAGACTTCTAAATTATAATATTTTAAAAATGAAATAATCTAAATTTTCTAAAAATCCAAATGTAAATTATCAAATATGGATGATTAATCTATAGATTGTTCAATGGGCAAAGAGAAATTAGTTGTTTTGAAGTAAGTGATTTTGTAGTATTTGATCATCTATGTTATTCATTAGTTAGGGTGTTTTAAACTAATTTATTTTGTAATATTTATCATATATTTGCATAATTGTTTATATCTACTCTCATCTTTCTAGCATTTGCTACTCTGGTCCTTCCGTCTACTTACTTAATTTTGGGATTACAGGCTTTTGGTCGCTTAGTAATGTGTCATTGCTACCTATTAATTCAACATGTAGCTCAGTTCTCTAGAACCAAAGTAACAGGCTCTTAACACTATAGAATGCTAATCGACTTAAAATAAAAAATCTCAATGAAAAGTGCCTTTGAACGGATCTATGGCTTGGCTGTAAGAAACTCATAAGCTCTTATTCACATATGAATGTATTTGATTGTATGATTCACTTATATGAATTATTGAAGTTTTCTTTGTAAGGAGAGCTCGAACCTATATAACCTAGAAGAGTTTTAGGAGCTTGCACATGCATGGGTGCCTGATGCAGCTGGCAACAGCAGTCCAGCTTCTCAGCTGAGGCCTAGGACCTCCTTTATCACCTATAGGAGAAGAGGCTTTGAGAGGAAATTCTTTGGGAAAGGATGACTCTTTGGAAAAGATGTAAGGGGCATTTATTAGGAAATTTTGAGTTGTTTAAGGTGAGAGATTATGAAGGATTGAGGTTTTTATGTTATGTTTTGGTGAATTTCTACAGCAGTTTTTGGAGTGTTTGGGTTCCTAGTAGCTGCTAGGTATTGTGGGAGAGACGATTCACCTCTCGAATAATAAATCAACTTGCATCTTGTCTTGCTTTGCGTGAAAATTAGTAAAAACAGATCTCTTTTTGTGATTTTTGGATCTATTGAGAGTAAGTTGTTTATTTATATTGTGTGTGCTATTTTGATAATCAAGTCCTATCAGTGCCATAGACAGACCGATGGTTTCTAGATTTCTTAATTCTCATTGATCGAGTGACTCTATATGCTATCCAAATGTTGTTATGCCATCTAGTATACTATAAATCCATTCATAACTATATCCTCACTTTTCTTGAAATTTCCCATTCCAGATTAGCTCAGGCCTAGAATCTGGATTTTGATGTTCATGGTTTCACAGATTGGGAGGATTCATGATGTCACTGGAAGAAGCATCTGCTTTAGTTGCAGTTGTATTAGCTGGAGCTGAGCCACCGATGTTCTACCTTAAATTCTTTTGATATAAAAGCCTCAGCTTGGCTTGGCAGACTTCTTCATAATCAGCCTCAAGGTTTGTCTTGGTAAATGTGGGATGGCTTTGTTTATCATATAGATTTTGTTATAAAATTTCAACCTCTCTTTGCTGACAACTAGAATTTTTCGACCATAAAATAAGCAGGCTTCCTTCTTAAACCAACAGCACAAGAGTCATAGAAAGCAAGGCTTTTATCTCTACTCCACAAATGTAGACTTATTGGTTTCCTCTTCCAAATCCAATTCCAAGTCATCATCCATGGGGTGCTAGCCAGCATACATAGCTGATTTCCTCTTTTGGCATCCCCCTCCACCCGATGGATTAAAGTCAATATCGATGCAACTTTGCGTTCTAATGAAGTGAATTGGAGGTAGTTTGTGGGTGGGCTCAAAAATTCGGCCCCGGCCTCCGCTCGCTTTTCTTATTCGGCGAGGGAGTTTTAACTGAATAAGTTCCGAGGTAAATTTTGGAAGGCAGATGGGTTTGTAGATAAGACACTACCCAGAGATTTCGCCCTCATTTTGCGAGGACTTTATGATCTGAGTTCTGGTTTCCTATAGGCGCAAGCCCCTATAGTTAATTACCCCCCTCCCGATCACGAGAGAGAACTTTCGATTAAGGCTAGTCGTCGATCAGATACGTAGAGATACGTGTTATCTGGCATATAGTAGCAGCAATGGGTATTGAGTTTGGAAATTTGAGAATTGGGTTTGGAAATTTGATATTTAAAATAGAAATTTTACCATCTTGTACTTAAAGCGGATGGTGGGGGAATGGATGATGGGCCCGATCAAGATCCCATGGTTCCGTCGTCCCGGGCCATCATGGTCCCTGGTCTACTTAGTCAGAGGAGGTAGTCGACCCAACCTGACAGAAGGATCCTTGTCGGCAGCCATGGGTTGCTTCGTCAAGGGGACCTTGTAGACCGGGGTTGGATGTTTGTCTAAGGGGACAAATTTGAATCCACCTTAGCTAACAGAGGGCTTTGTGCCCTGTCAATTTATATCCTATTGATTCATATCTCAAGGATTTAACGCCATTAAGGAGCGTATTGGCTCTGGCCATAACCGCTATCTGTGGTGCCATTTGGCGGCAAAACCACTCGGTTCAGAGGGCCCCGGGTCATAACCGTTTACCTGCAGTGCCATTTGGCGGCGAAACTGCCGGTTAGAGGACACGTACCACGTCCTTACTGGCAAGAGATTATTTGAGAATGGATCCTAGTGATATTTTCGACTAGGCATTTGGCTCTTTGTGAGCTAGAGTTTATTTGAATTTGTCCACCTCGGCAAACTGTTGCGAGGGCGGATGATTTTTGCTTTAAGTGTTTGATGGATTTATTTCATTTTAAATATTTTTGGAGATTTTGGGATTTTTGGATTTTGACTTTGTGGATTTTTGGAGTTTTACGGGATTTTGGGTGGAGCTTTGAAATATTTGGGAAATATTTGGATATTTGGGAGACATTTAAAAATGTTTGGGAACCCCTCCGGTTGAGATCTGCATTCAACACGGCCATCATCGGGGTGTTTGGGGGTCATTTCTTTTTATGGATTGAACCTTGTCAACTCTGTCGGACTGTTGACAGAGGATCGGGTTTTGTAGGCTTTGTACCCTTGAAAGTGAATTCTTTTGATTTTAGGCATTGAAGGCCTAATATGAATGTATTAAAATAAATATTCTGGTCGCCACGGCCACATATTTATTTGTTGGTTCGAATCTTGTCGACTCCTATTAATCCGTATAGGAGGATCGGTTCGAGCCTGAATTCACTTGTCAACCCGCGCAGCATCCCTAGACGTCACGTGTATACAAATAACACGCTCGCCGGGGCCCATGCGGGTTGAGAATATATTTACCCCTTTTAGTGTGCCTATGTGTATACAAACTATTTGTGCACGTGCGAGGGGATTCTTAGAATAGACGCCTTCTGTCTGCTTGTACTAATGTTGCTGATCCGGTGGCGTGACATCTTAATGTTGATTCCCCTTTTCTCATTCACTGGGGAGGGTTTCTCTCGGACTTGGGGTCAATGACTGCTGATATGGAAAGAACTCTTTAAAGATCTTCGGTGTATTGGACTTGATATTGACTCCCCCCTTTCTCATTCATCGGGAGGATTTTTCTGGATTTTGGAGTCAAAGACTGCTGATTTGGAAGAACTCCTTTTAGGCTTTTCGCGTAGTGAACTTGCTATTTCCGTATTTGTGGACACCCAAACTGTTCTCTTCTTTATTATAGAACCAAAAAGAGACTTTGGAACACCAGGAAGTTTTGTTCTAATTTGTTCAAACATTTCCCCATTTCTGCCCGGGGGTATCCTTTTCGTACATAGAGTAGCCCTTGTACTCAACGCACTTATAATCTTGATCACCACTATCGTAGATGATATCCGTACATGTGTCCACAGTGATTCATTGTGCCTACGAGGTACCCACTGTTGTTATCCACAAATGGTTTGTACTCATTTGTAGGGATTCGTACTTGTGTCCACAGTGGTTTCGATATGCTTACGATATGCCCACTGTTGTTTATCCACAAAAGTATCCATTTTGCAGGGGACCGCTGCATCTATACGACCTCCTGAAAATATTTTGTAGAAGATCTATTGTTCTTGTATCACACCCACCTTTTCACCAATCTCAGGTGGTTGATAGTTGAATTTGTTTGTAAAAGATAGATCTTTGATTGCTGATCTCCAATATTGCCTTCTCAGTCAACAGACAATCGTAGGGATCGTCGTAGGAGATATTTGTACTTGTGCCCACAGTGGTTCGTTATACCTACGACATATCCACTGTTGTTATCCACAAGTGGTTTGTAATTATCTGCAGGGGACCGCTGTATCAACTACGACCTCCTGGAAAATGTTCGCAGGAGATTCATTCTTTCTGCATCATATCCACCCTTTCACCAATCTCGGGTGGTTTGTAGCCATTTGTAGAGGACCGTACTTGTGCCCACAGTGATCCATTGTACTTGCAACACACTGTTGTTATCCACAAGTATTCATGTGCATCTGCAGGGGACCGCTGTATCAACTACGATCTCCTGAAGGTATTTGTAGAAGACCCATTGTCTCTGCATCATATCCACCCTTTCACCAATCTCGGGTGGGTTTATTGATTGTATCATTTGTAGAAGACGGGTCTTTCGTTGTCAGATATGAGTAGGAGTCGTACACCTTACAACTGTTCGTTCTATAGTGCATTGACTAGGTGGGGATTGTTGTATCTACTACGAGCTCCTAAGAAAATATTCGTAGGAGGTGTTGTAGTTTGATTGGTGTCGAGTCTGACTCAAGTATGAACCCTTCCCAGTCCAGTTCTCGTGAGCTCAGAATGCAAGGTTATTTTCAGCTTCTTTTGGATTTGAGTCCATTGAGTTCATAAGCCCCACTTGGTATTATATAGTCCGAGCTCAGAGTACAAATTCGAGTGCCCCTACAGTCTTTTGAGTTCAGGTGCTTATTCAGGATCTTCTGAAATTCTTGCAAGTTCAATTGAATATTCAAATTGATTTGCATTTGATTCCAATTTGATTTTATTTCATTTGAATTTGACCTTTAAAAATCACTTAGAGTTTTAGTCCACAAGTCCAATGTTCTTCGTATAGGTCCTCTGGTCATTTGGTTCAAGTTCTGTGTATTTTTGTTCGAGTACAGGTCTTCTTCTATATTGTTGTCCAAGAAGATCTTCGAATTGTTCAAGTCTTTATCATTTCAGTGAAAATTTCGGCAGCACCCCGCATATCCCCCGTTGGGGGAAAATTGGGGAGCTGGGCCTTCCCACCACGCTACTAGAGCGTGTATGGTAGGTGTCCTTGGACACCGCGGCCGTACAAAATTTCATCCCACCACGCTACAAGAGCGTGTATGGGGCCTTCAGCAGTACCCGTACCAGAACAGCAGTGACGTACCAGAACAGCAGTGACTCCCCACCACGCTACAAGAGCGTGTATAGGGCTCTCCCACCTCGTCGTATGCATCGCACCGGGCTTCCCTCCTACCGTGCTACAAGAGCGCGTATAGTTCATCCTCAATGTCGACAAACGATTTCTCCTCTTTGTAAGACTTAGTTTTAGGTACTCTAATTTCTTACATAGCCAGATGAAGAGCATGCCAAGCACAAAACTTTCACACAGCAAAAATGCTGTAATTCTGGAGTCCCATTGTCAAATGAATCCACCACTCAACTAAATTTATATAAGAGAGTTAAATTAGTGCGAAAAAATGACTTTTTAAATAAATGTTTAAAACATAAATAAAGATTACTTGGAGATCGTTGCCAATTGTAATCATTTGCTTGTTTGTATAACAAAAAAGCCTTCTTTGTTCCTAAAAGGTACCAATTGCATGTTACATTTGATTTTCAGTTGCAATTCACTTATTAGTCAATCCATGAATGATATAATACCAACTTCATTTCATTGTTGTAACTTGTCTCTGTATATTGATACTGAGGATTTAAGTAGCAGCCAGCTGCATGCAAGTCCGGTGAAGCTGTAGCTCCCACCTATCATCAATAATATTCCAAATTTCCTAAAGCTACCCTCTTTTCGCCTCCTATTGGAGGCAATCATTTCTTTGGCTTCATCCATGCATTGTAGATGAAACCTATTGCAGGTTTTTTCTCAACATCCATCACCTTAAAACTTAACCAAAGGCTAATGGTTTGTAATGGCATATAAGATACTTTGCAAAATCTATCATTTAAAACATATCTTTTTAATCTCTTTTCCCTCAGCCTTCTTCAGCCCAAGCACAACTCAACCACTGTGTAGATGTGAACATAACCTCTAAATGTTGTCTAGCATCCAAATGCATCTCTAAGGTTAAGTAAAGCGGTGACAAATCTTGTTGCTGTTGGCTTAAATTTCTTCTCTAAAAAATTTTCTCATAAGAGCTAGAACCCAAGAGTGTTGTAAATAAACTTGATTTTTTTTTGCTTTAATAAGTGCATTCTTATGTTGAGGTAGCTCCCTAAGCTTTCTCAAAAATTAGATCTATGCAATGTGCAAGCACATGGAGTCAGATACTAGATATTCATCTTCTCCATAAGTTTGTTACATGTAGCCCTTGTAAGCACTTGCATTATCTGTCACAACTTGTACAATAAAATGTTCTCCAATCTCCTCAAATAATTGCTATCTAATAATCAAATATGAACTCAACATCTTTGACCTGGTCAGATGCTTCAATTGACCTTAAAACACAGTACCATAAGGATTATAATGAGGAGTTAATCATACTTCTATGTTTGATATCAGGCAACCCATTCTGACATAATTGTTACTAATGTTTAGGCACAAGTCCTCTTAATTTTGTTAATTCTTTTTATCTGTACTTCCAACTCCTTCAGAATTCATGTTCTCAAATCATACATGGTTGGAGGTTGAACCCTCTCCCAAATGCTCCAACTGAATGAATCAATTGTTGTAATAGGCAAGTGATTTTGCAACATTAAATGGAATTGCATTTTCGTAGAAGAATCTGATTATTTCCTTTCACACTCTCTTCAATGCCTCCCGTGCATATTTCTAGGGTCATCTTTTTGCAGTAGGAGGTCTATCCTCTGATGTGTTCCACTCATATAATGATTATAGGCCCATCTTTGCACCTCTTGATAAATGAGCTTCATCGAAGAAGATGAATCCCTAAGGCAGCGGTCACTCCCGCGTTGTAAGAGCCAACATCAACATGTCCTCAAATTGCTTTGTGCAAGATGTTTGATGTGGTAGATTTATTCATATATATGACTTTATCTCATCCCTTATAGTATCAGGACTTTGGAGCATGGAGCAACATTCTTGTGAGACCTTGAAAGGTGATCTTCAACCTAGTCACACCACCCTTCACAACCTTTGTCACAGTAATTGTATTTAAGATAGATAGATATTTATCACTTCTCCTTACATCCACCTGAGTGCTATGTTTCCATGCTGGATCTTTCTATGACCAGATGTAGCTTTATTCTTACTTCTTTACCATCATTTATGAGAAGAATATATTAGTGCAATATATCAACCCCTAAACATAATTCTTCACTTATTCTACAATAAGAAAACTTATACAGCATGCATTCATGAAGAAGCAACTAATATTAATAACTATTATTAAAGATGATGAATACAACAATATGCCGTGTCAGTTGGGATCCAAGGAGCGCTGCCCCCTGACGGGTTCGACATGATGGAACAATTTTATTGTAAGAGTAATTTTGAAGTTCTATTTATTATTAAAGTTTGTAAGTCCGTTTGTATGGAAAAATTTCGAGCGGTACCGAGCATGTACCAGTGTACCAAACATTGTAGTACCGAGCATGTACCTAGCGATACCGAATGATACTGAGCAGACAAACGATTGACGAATCTTACTCCAGCAGAATATGGAGGTCCTTATGGGAGAACAACCGATCTTGTATTTGCACAATAAGGTGATAGATGGAACCACCGAAGAAGAAGAGCTTTTCAAACGGTCGTTTAAAGGAGACTCACCCACCCCAAAACTCGCGGTAGACAAGAACTCCATGCATAGACAAGACAAGCTCACGTGGAAGGAAGCCGATGCTATCGAACGGAAGGAACTCAGAAGAGGGGAAAATGTCGCCGAAAAGAAGGGAGAATAATCTTAGTTTTAGTTCAAAATGATTGAAGACGCATGGGGTGTGGGGGCCGAACTGAATAGATATATATAGGTTTAAGTTTTTTTTTTAAAAAAAAAATTTAAGAAGCAACAACCTTTAAAACATAGAGCATGGCGCACCTCAGTGAACTTATGAGGCGTACGCCTCAATGCCACTCTCATTACGTAGGCTTTGAGGTTAAAAAGTTTAAAATTGCACTGAGGCGCGCCTCTTAATTGTGCAATTTTAAACCATGCCAGCTATAAAAACAAATGTCAGAGAGAGGAGAGAGAGATGATTTTATTCTAGCTTATGATTTTATATTATTATACCTTATTTAAAAAAAAGAAAGGGACACCGCATCACTTATATGAATAGGTATAGGAAAACTCAAATTGATTATATTTTCTTATAAGAAAAATATCATTTAGATTGCAAAGATTGTAAAGTTATTTTTAATAAAAAATTATGTACCCAACATGATTATTAGTTTTGGAACTTTATCATGAAGGGGCAGTATATAAAAAATAAAGTAAAATTTTTGTGCTAGAAATTAGATGGGATATATAAAGAAAAATAACAAAATATTTTTGAGAGTGAGATTCAAGAACTTTAATTTTGTCTAGTGTGAGGAAGCAATATTGTGTGGGAAACATATCTGGTGATATTAAGTATTACAAAAGATGTGTTAGGAGTAGGAAAAGAGAAAAACACTAATATAAAAATAGTTGCGTGAAATCAAATGTGCAGAGAAAAATAAAAATGAATAGCTTTGTTATGAAAATTGGTTTAAATAATAAATGCTGGGAAAACTAAGAAAAGATAAAAGAGCTCGTAAGGAGTTTAAGAAAGTAATATGCAATATAAAAAAATTTTAGATCTTAATGATCTATATGATATATTAGATACTAAAGAGAACGAAAGACATGTATAAGTAGCCAATTAGGGAGATTGAAGGTATGAATTTAATTCAAGTGAAGTGTATTAAAATGAAGATAAAAAAATTATTTTATTAGAAGATAATAATCAACAAAGTTGAGAGATATTTTTGATATGTTTTTTCAATGAAATTGTGAGATAACTATTGGCTTTAGTGAACTTTAGCATCCTAAATGAAAATAAAAGATTTTATTTTTAAATCGACATATAGTAAAATAGAAGTTAGACACATATTTAAATAAAATGAAGTGTAGAGAAGTTGTTGGACCTGGTGATATTCCAATAGAGGTGTGAAAATGCTTAGGATATGATAGAATTTAATGTTTATACAAAACTTTTCAATAATTGCTTAGGAGTGTGTTGTTTCTTATTTTTAAGAATAAAACGTGATGCGCACTAGAGTGTGCAAATTATAGAGAAATTAAGTTAATGTGTCATACTTTAAAATTATGAAGAGAAGTAATTGAGCATAAGTAACAAGTGATACTAATTTTTTTAAAATCAATTGGATTCATGTCAGGTATGTCCACCATGGAAGCTATATATTATATAAGAGATTTGATAGAGAAGTAGAAAAGAATAAGGAGATCTGTATATGAATTTAGTTATTTAGAAAAAAAATCTACGATAAAGTTCAAAGTAATTGCTCTGGAGAGTTTTCTATGAAAAGAAAGGGGTTTATAATGCATAATTCAAGTTATTAAGGATATGTATGCATGAGTTATACCTTTTGTTCAAATATAAGGGGGTTTGACCAAGTATTTTCTATTTCCATTGGATAGTCAATCAAGGAGTCAGCTTTAAGCCTATATCTTTTGCTTTAGTCATGGTCCTCAGGATTTTATTACTACACATTTGCAAGAGGATGTACATGGTGTATGTTTTTTGCTGATGATTTTCTTTTTTGATAAGAATAGAGAGGGAGTTAGAAGTAATGTTTGAATTAGAGTGATCAACCATAGAGTCTAAAGGTTTTCATTTGAGTAGATCTAGAACCAAATATATGGAGTGTAATTTTAGTAGTTAATAATCTAGTGGGGTGATTAATAACTTTGGGCGACCAAGTTATTAATAAGAGCACACATTTTAGATATCTCAGATATATTGTTTTAATTGTTGATGAAATAGAATGTGAATATTATTAGTAGAATTCAAGTTGGATGGTTTGTTGACCTCTGGACCAAACGAAACAAAAGTAAAAATCAAATTGTGCATACCTGCTTTGCCGAAGCCATCCTGCACGTCGAACGTCGAGGCCATGCCGAGTCGCTTCTTCGGCACGACCTCTCTGCTGCGATTAAATATCGGAGAAACGAGAGAGCTGTGGGCTCTTTTGTCTCGCTCTCTCCCTTGCTCTATCCCCATGTCCCCTCGCTCTCGAACTCTCTCTCTCCTTCCCTTCCGTCGCTCTTCGGCTCTTCGAGCTGTTCGACTCCGCTCCTTCGAGACATATACCTCCCAGTCGGATCAGAACTTAATGACTTCTTGATCGGAAGCAAGGGAGCTCGCTCACTGAGGTGTAGAGAGATTGCAACAGTCGCTTCTTTAGCTCTTCGTATGCTGTTCGACTACGTTCCTTTGACAACGTCCTCTTCCTGTCCGGTGAAGTCCGACATTTTTGATCGTAAGCAACAACGTGAGGCTCCGCTTGCTGTGAAGGAAACTTTCTCCCTTTCGCTTTACTTCTTTGGCTCCTTCATGCTGTTTGACTTCGCTCCTGCAACGATTTTTCCTTCCTGTCTGATCCACAAGCAAAAAAGGGAGCTCGCAACTGTGAAGATAACTTTTGCCCTTACCCCGCGCTTCTTCGGCTTCGTTCGTGGCTGGTCCGACTTCGCTCCTGAAACGATTTTCCCCTTTCTATTTGATCGGAAGCAGCAACGGGGGGTTTCAACTAGCCGTGAGGTTAACCTCTCCCTGCCGCGCGCCTCTTCGACCAAATCCTATTACTGAGCAGTCCTTTGGGCATTAAATATTATTCTTAATTATAAATATAATGACATTAATTAAACTTAATTATAATTATATTAATTTAATCATGATTAATCACATAATTAATTAAATACTAATTATAATTAATATAATTAGTTGTATATTAATTTTAATTAATTAAAATTAAATTATAATTAATTTTAATTATTACTAATAATAATAATTAATTCTAATTATTTTTAAAGCCAAAAAATACTCTTACCTCGTGTACGAGCGCCCGTCAACCACCTATACACGCTTTTCTTAGCGTGGTAGAAGGGAACCCGGTGAGACCACCTACGACGAGATAGGTGGGGCCCTGACCCCAAAATCCTGTCCTCGCGTGTGTGTGACGAGCCAGTTAACACCTAACACACGTTTTTCTTAGCGTGGTAGGAGGAATCCGTGCGACACATGCGACAGGCAGGTAGACCCGGTGCAAACGCTTTCTTACCGTGGCCAGGACAACTTTAAGTACTACGTCCCCGGCTTTGTACCTGCGGGGAAACAACTGCTTCATCTCTTGCAACAGGTACTTGTAGAAAACCCATGCACTCTTTTTTTAGCGTGGTGGGGAACAAAGAAATACGGCCGCGGTGTCCTCGTCCGAGGACACTTAACCATAACACGTTTTTCTTAGCGAGGTGGGAAGGCCCAGTTTCCCGTAGTTTTTTTCCTAAACAGCGAGACACGAGAGGCTGCCAAAATTTCGGGTAAATGTAAGACTGTATTTGGATCTGATTTGAACTCAAAAGAACAAGAACTTTAACTCAATGAGCATGGACTTGTGGACCTAAACCTGAACAAAATCTAAATGAAAATAAAAGGTCAAATCTAAATAAAATAAGATCAAACGGGAGCCAAATTCAAATCAATTTGAACATAATTAGGAGAACTTGCAAAGACTTACAGAGGACTTTGAACAAGCACTTGAATCGAACAAAGAACTTGAAATCAGAGTTTGACTGCATGGAGTAATTTCATTTGGACTCGAATGTGATATGAGCTTACAGTGACACTGAATTCAAACCTTGGATATAGAGTTGAACTTGAACAGAGAACTCAAACTTGAATCATATATAAGGGACTTTGAACAAGAACCAGAACTTTCAAGAACAACAGGGGACTCAAGGGACTTGAGTTCGAATGGAATACAAAGAGCTGAACTCATAACAACATACAAGACTTAAGCGGAATTGAATTTGATATAGTGAAACAATACAAAGAACTCAAATGAATGGGGTTAAGATACGACAAATACAAACGCCCCGTGAGCTCTTGTAGAAAGGATATTGCAACCAACTTCTTAACCAACAATCGAGGTACAAGCAGGCAACACTACAAGACCTCGAATGCATACAAAATAAAGGGTAATACTCAATCCACAATATCTGAGCAACCACCAATCATCAATACCCGAATATATAAGCATGCAAAGAATGGTGTTGTATACAATGACGAATGTAGTGGACTTTTCACAACAGTCTCTACGAGATCAAATTTTACCATGCTTGCAAAGATAATAAGATAGTGGAGAATGCATGAGTGTTTCATATATGCATTATTTGAAACCTCGAACACTAGCAACAGTGCATGCAGATATTTAGATGGCAACACTGTCAATTGATGGTAGGAAAGACTCATCCCTAACAAACAAATACAATCATTAAAAACCCCACCCTAGGAGATTGGTGAAAGGTGAAATATAATGCAGGAATAATGGCTCTTTCTAACGAATATTTCCAGGAGGTCGTAGTAAATACAACGGTTTCCTGTAGATAAACAAGAGACTACTTGTGGATAACAACAGTTGGTTTAAATCGTAAGCACAACGAACCACTATGACTACAAGTATAGATATCACCACAACCAACGTGATTGAGATGCTGGCAAAGTATATCGGGTATAAAGAACAACTTGAAGCGAAAAAATGACACCTCTGGCAAAATGGAAGAAATGTTTGACAAATTTCGAACTAAATTTCTGGTGATCCAAAATATTTTCTTGGTTCTGTACTTAGGAAAAAACAGTATATAGCATATTTTCACCGACATACACCGAAAAAACATCTATTACACTGACAACCTTAAAAGGTCTTTTTACCAACAGCAGCGGTCAATTAATTTTCAAAGTCCAGAAGGGTCTCCCCGTGAATAGAAAAGGGAGTCTGTACAAACAATGAAATATCTTCATGAGATTACAGGTGACAAACGCTACGAATCAACCAATATTCTAAAAGCAGGAGGTTAGTAGTGCACTACAAACTAACCTGCATAAATCATACAAGTAGTGGCACGACAATCTACCTGAAAAGCAGCAAACAACTCAATCTAAAAGTTGCGAGACCGGTACGAATCCGCAACACCGTATTAGGGACAGAAATGTGTATATAACTCTCAAAATGAAATATTGTGTGCATTCCAAATGATAGTTACCCTGCACAACTAAAACATTTCAAAGTACCCCTTGCACATGCAAACCGTAGTTTGTATACACCATAGGTACACAAAGGGGTATGTACCAATCAATGAAAATTCCCAAACACCTGCATGGCGCTCCCGACAGCGTGTTGTAGAAAAACACACATGACGTCTAGGGATGCGCGCAGGTCAATAAATTTGAAGCCATCCTTCTAAGAGGGTAAATAGGAGTCAACCAAGGTTCAGTAAAATAATTATAAAATGCCCCCAAATACACTGCAAGGCCTCGGCGAGCATTTTATAAGTATACACGGACGTCTTAAGAGATGCTGCGCAGGTCCAAAGTGAATTCAAGTTCGAACCCCGATCCTTCTATGCAGATCAATAAGAGATCGACAAGGTTCGAACCATCCAAACAAATAATGGTTACGACGACCGATATACTTATTTTAATACATTCATATTAGGCCTTCAAGGCCTAAATAATAAGAATTCAATAACAAAACAAAAGCCTATGAAACCCGATCCTCCTTATCAGGTAAATATGAGTTGAGACAATGTTCACTAAAAGATCATAAAATACCCTCAAACACACCCCATGTGGCCCGGCGAGTGTGTTTATTGGTACACATGTGACGTCTAAGATAGCTGTGCGGTCAATAAATTTGAACCCGATCCATCCTAAGTAATAGGAGTCGACAAGGTTCAACAAACAATTATAAAATGCCTCCAAACAAACCCCGCATGGGCCCAGAACGAGCGTGTTATTGAAACACCGGACGCCTAGGGATGTTTGCGCTGGTCAAATTGTGATCTAAAGTTCGAACCCGAGCCTCTTATATGGGGAGGTAGAGGTCGACAACGATCAACCATTAAATAAATATGTGGCCGCAAGAGCTGATCGAGATATTTTATTTTATACATTCATATTAGGCCTTTCAATAAAGAAAACTCCACCAGCAACAGGCATAAAGCGTACAAAACTCGATCATACTGTCAACAAACTGATAGAGTTAACAGGGTTTAATTTAAAAAGCCCCCAAACCCACATGGGTCCCGACGAGCGTTTAATTATAACACATAACATCTAGGAATGACGCGCGGTCAATAAGTGAATTCAAGTTCGAACTCGATCATACTATACGGATCAATAGGAGTCGACAGGTTCGAACCATTAAACAAATATAAGGTTGTGGTAATCGGTATATTTGTTTTAATATATTCATATTAGAACATTCAAGCTGTATAATAATGAGAATTCACTAATAGAGGCACAAAGCCTATGATGAAACCCTATCCTCTAACAACATCATTGATAGAGTGACAATGTTCAATTTACAATGATCCCAAACAGTCCGATGAAGGCCGTGTTGAATGAAAATCTTAACGGAGGGGTTCCAAACACTTTCCAAGTGCCTCCCAAATTTCCAAATTGCCCATACAAAACTTCAAAGCTCACCAAAATCTCCAAATTCCAAATTTCAATATATAAAAATTGAAAATCAACCATCCAAACCACTTAAAGCAAAATCCATCCGCAACAGCTTGCGAGGTGGATAAATTAAAATTTATTTTAGCTCACATAGAGCTAATGCTTAGTCGAAAATATTACTAGGATACATTCTTTAAATAATCTCCTGCCAATAAGACGTTGGTACGTTCCTCTGAACAGGCGATTTGTCACCAAATGACACTGCAGATAAACGGTTATGACTCGGGGCCCTCTAAATCGAGTGATTTTGCCGCCAAATAGCATGACAAAATACCGGTTATGGCCAGAGCCAATACGCTCCTTAGTGATAACAAATTATTCAGATATGAATCAATAGATATGATCAATAGGTACAAAGCTCTGTTAGTTAAAGGTGGATTCAAATTTGTGCCCTTAGACAAACATTCACACCCAGGTCTACAAGTTCCCCTGGACGAAGCAACCCATGGCTGCCGACAAGGATCCTTTTGTGAGGTTGTGTCGACTACCTACTCTTAACTAATAGACCACGGACCACGATGGCCCGGGACGACAAACCATGGGATCTTTGACGGGTCCATTATCCATTCCTCCCACATCCACTTTAAGTTGCAAGATGGTGATCAATTATTAAATTTAAATATAAAATCTTTCCATTTTCATTTATAGCCCATGCTGCTACTACACGTCTAATACTAACGTACTACTATATAAAGTATCTGATTGACGACAGCTTATATCGAAAGTTCTCCTCTCGTTATCGAGAGGGGTAATTAACTATAGTGGCTTGCCGCCTATAGGAAACCAAAACTCAGATCAATAAGTCCTCGCAAAATGAGGGCGAAATCTCTAGGTAGTGTCCTTATCTACAAACCCATATGCCTTCCCAAAATTTACCTCGTAACTTATTAATCCGTTAAACACCCCCCCCCCCCCCATGAAAAGAAAAAGCAATCAGTCGGGCGGAGGCCGGGCCGAATTTTTCGGAGCCCACAATGGTTGAAGTGGAGGAATGCATCGGGCTTTGCAATGCTTTTTGGTGCAGAATGTGGCCATTAAAAGAGAAGCATAAAATTAAGTTAAGTGTCGAAATGAAGTATAACAAGAAAAATTAAGTAGCTTCAGTGGCAGATAATGATTTAGAGAAACGTCGCCTTAGATGGTTTTGTCACATAAAATTTCGGCATAATAACCCGTTGGCATAGTAGATGTATTGGATTTGACCTATATCAGAAAGGTAAGGCATACCTAAAAAGAATTGTTAGAAAATATTAGAAATAATTAATTTATTATTAGATATAATGAGAATTTACTCTTAACATGATACATGGAAAAAAAATGATTCACTGCAGCCGACCCCCATGGTTGTAGGGATAAGTGCTTATTTTGTTGTTGTTTTTTGTATTATTTTGTTAGTTAAAAATCAAGTGTTTAAAAAACAAAAAACATTCAAGTTTGAGTTTTAATTATAAAAAAAACACCTATCACAACTAGTTGCCGCCAACTACCGTTGTAGTCACCTATGGGCTCCATAGCAATCTCGCCAATGACAGCTACCACTAGTGTATAAATCAAATTATTTGATATTTAATAAAGATAAACATTATATTTAAGAATCTAAATATATTTTAATTTCATGCCAAATATAAATTAAACTAAATAAAAAAAACAAAATAAAAAATTGATCCCAAAAGGCTTCTTAGGATTGTCTGTCATTCTTCTTCTTTCTTAGTTTATTTAGTACAAGATGAAGGCTCAGGATAAACTACACATTGTGAAAACTAGCTCCTTATTCTTTTTGTGCAGGTGCGTGCTTTCTCTGTAGATTTTTTCATTATAGCACTTAATTCACACCTTCAGGATTTTTCATCTTTTGCATTCTCAAGTTTTATTATTATTATTATTATTTAATTTTGTTGTGGTCATTGTTTCATAGGCAACATAAGCTATTTTACATATCACTTCTATCTATCCTCCATTTATTCTAAATACTCATATGCCAATTTCAAAATTGTCCTCTACAATTTTTAATTGGAAAAATAAATATAATCAACATATATGATTGAGAAACCATTGATCATAAGCACCTATGACCCTTCTTCTGTATCTAAAATGACTAATTCTGAATCTCCCCCACACCTTGCAGAGCAACCAAGTTGCGACGCCTGCGCTTAATATCAATCAATAGTATGCTGAAATGGAATTGGCTCAATGCATCAGAAAATTTTCACTGTAGGAGGATTTTGAGATCTTCATTTTGTTCCTATTTCTGCTGAAGTAATTGAATTAGTAGGCCTAGCTTGTCCACAATTTAAGAGCTTCAGACTTAATGCAGAATCTACAAGGATCGATACGACTATTAAGGCATTCACTGAGAATTTTGATGCATGAGGCTTTTTGCATTGCAACGCACATGCAAAAGCTGCAGCGTCTTCAGATAATTGGAAACAGTCTTACCAATACTGGTTTGCTCACCATACTTAACAGTTGCCCCAATCTTCAGTACCCTTGACATTCGTGCATGTTTTAATGTAAATGTTTGATGAAAGTTTGAGGAAAAATATGCAAAGATAAAGGAGTCGAGACTTTCCTACCGATTCAACTGCTGATAATAGTTCAACGACCTATATTGTCTGCCACGAACGCTTTGATACGGATTTTCGATCCTACGCTCTGAACAGAGTATGATTTTTATTTGATGACTCTAGTTATTACATTAAGAAGATACTCTGATATGAGCATGATGACCTTTTTCGAGTTCTGCTAAATCTTCACCCCCCCCCATTGTTTCAGAATGAAGCTTTTTATATTACGTTCCTCCTGAGAACTTGAAAGATTTTTGTTTTTGTTTTGGGTTATGTTGGGATGCATGGTAGTTTGTTGAGCAGGTAGGTTTGTTAGTAAATAAATGAGTGTTGTCTTTGTATATTCAGTCCATACTATGAAAGGAAATCTGGTAATGCTTTTTATGTTTGATTTGGTTGTTTGTTTCACTGTAGACATCTATCTTTATTGAAGTGCTTTAGCTGAGACATGAAAGATCTGATCTCTTGCTGATCCACCTCGGCTCAAGTTTTGACTCAAAATTATTCGATTCAATCTTGATATTCATCCATGTGTGTTGCTATGGCTCCTTCTCCGATATTCATAACTCCCATATATTGTGATCTGATAAATTATTAATTGTGCGGACGTCGAACTCAGCTCTGCATCCGGATATCAATTAGAAATAGAGCTCGATCACATCCCAAATCGAGTCCGTGGTACCACGGCACTAACGCTTGGTAACAACGGTACTCGAGCTGTCCGAACGGATTATGCTTTCCGCACAAAATAATTTTTCTGTGCACATTATTGTTGCCAACATTTATGCTTAAAGAGATGTTGGCAGATATAGCCCTAAATATTGAACAAATATGTAGATCTTAAAAAAGAATTTGAGATTGAATCCTGTTTTCAATTCCCAGCCTTTTTTTTAGCTTCTGTCTCTTAGTTTCACAATAATTATGTGGTGCACCCTATTGAATATTTTTTAAACGTATTTAACAAGGGAAGGATTTTTTTTATTACCTTGAAATTGGTGGACCTAAAGGAGTCAAATTGATTATACCGATCCACAAAATAATAGCTCTGAGCCTATGTATTCTATCAAAATGTAAAAACTAAAAAAGAGCTGCTGCTGCCACGAGATTGCCAGATGGCCCATACCTTAGGCCGCAAGCGCATAAAAGAGAGACCTTTCAATCCTAAGCGGTCCAGATCCAAACACAAGAAATTCCAATCCTGAGGACCTAGAAAGCAAACTTTGAAATTTGCAGTAGTTTTGGATTTATAAAGGTGTTTATAAAAATTTGTAGAAGAAAGTAATTTATTTTTAATGTTGTTTGAGAAAGCATTTGCCTACACAAAAATTTTTCTATACAAATGACAAAGCAATATTAACAAGAAATAATATAAGACTAAAAATTAAAACAGCAAGAAAAGATGTATAAAAATGACAGCCAAGATCAACCTATGATTATTTAAGATTTGAAAACTTTATTTCATTAATTTGGGATTGCAAACTTAAAGAGTAATTCTTTGAATAAATTACTATTTTAAATTTTCATATTAATTTTATTTTTAATCAAGTTGAAAATCAATAATTATCATGCAAATTTTGAACTTTGAACCCGTTTCATAAATTTGTAGTCATAAGCCATTCTTGATCTTGTTTTCTTCTTTAAACGTAAAAATTATAAATAAAGCAAATAAATGTCATAACCTCGACTATTTTATATAAAATGAAAAGTAATACAAAACATTATTGTGATTTATAAAAAAGACATAAGCAACAAGTTAATTTCAATATACAGATAAATTCAACAATAAGCTCTGCATCGCAGATTTTTTCAAGTGGATAGAATCGAACATGAGTTATTACTCTCACATATTATACATATTTGTTAAAAAATTCATCCTTTCTTCATCTCTTACAACACAGAGTTCCAAGAAATAGCCATGCTTCTTTCTTTAAAATCATATGGATCGTAGAAGAGGGCTTTCTGTCTCCTCCACAAATGTAGCTTATGATCCTCTTGCCAAATCCAAGTCAGTCTCATCCATGCTCCTCCAAAAATCGCCAACTTAGCTCCCAAAGCCGCCATTGCCTATTTCGAAACACGGCAATCTGGCATCCGCCCGCCAACTGTTCGATCAAATTCTTCAACCAGTTACCGTTCTCTGGAACGTCATGCTCAAGGCAACACAGAGGCCGGTCTTCCACAAAGACACGCTGGCCGGCTGTTCTCTCAAATGAAGAGGAGGGATGTAAGGCCAACCTTTTACTTTTCCCTTTTGTTATCAAGTCTTGCTCAATGATCCCTGCCCTTATGATGGGAGATCAGTGCACAGTTTTGCTTAAAAAACAGGGCTCAAGTCGAACCTATTAGTTGGAACTGCCATATTGATATGTATGCAGCAAGTTAGGTGGCAGGTTAGCATATAAATATTTGAGGATTTGCCTGAAAGAAATAATTTGTGTGTTACTGTGCGATAAATAAAAGCTTATATTGCTAGTGGTGAAAATGAGAATGCTTTTTACTTTTTTAATCAGTTAGAAAGAACATGATGTGATCCTATGGGACATCAAGATTTCAGCATATATTGAACTTGAGATATGGCTACTGCTAAGGAGCTCTTCCTCTAGGATGCCGTTACGGGATGTCAAACTTGAATACTATTTTACTTGGCTAAGCCATTGGGGCAGTAATTGGAGCTTGTGAGCGTTCTTTGCAATCATGCCTGAAAGGAATATGTTCTCATGGAATGGGCTGATAGGAGGTAATGCTCAACATGGTAAATTTCCGATGTCTGAATGTTTTCTCCGCCGTATGCTCATTTCAACAAATATTAAGCCCAATGATGCTATGCTTATGGTTGTGTTTATCATCGTGGCGCGAAGCTTGGTGCCTCTAATTGGGGGAGAGGATCCATTGTGTATATCCGAGAACAATGGATTCAGAGGGAACATCTACATTGGAAATGGCTGATTGACAGTATGCTAAATGTGCTGGCATACATAATAGTGCAAATCATGTGTTTACTAACAATTGGAAGAGAGAGAATGTCATTAACTTGGAATACAATGATCAACGGTCGTGGCAATGCATGGAATGGGATTGTGAGGCATTGGAGTTGTTTGATCATATGATGATGCTGCAGAGGAGCCTGATGGGATAACATTTGTTGAGTCCTGAGTGCTATGTGTCCACCCATGGGTCTATGTTGAGAGAGGATTTTGCTTGTTTCAAGTCCAAGAAACAGATTACTCTATTGATCCATGATTGAGCACTATGCTGCATGGTGGACCTCCTTGGTCGAGCTGGCTTGCTTTATGAGGCCATTGGATTTGTGATGGAGATACCAAGTGGAGCCTGATGATGTTATTTGATGCTTTGCTTGGGGCTTGTCGAGCGTGGAACCATGTTTATTTGGCCGAGATTGCGATGAGCCGGCTTTGTGAGGAGCTCGTGCCTGAGGATGTTTCCAATATGTTGTGCTAATCAAATATTTATGTGCAATGCTGGAAGATGGAAAGATTGGCAGGTTGCATAAGGTTTGAGAACAATGGGTGTTGGAAAGTTTGCCGGGTTGTAGCCTTGTTGAGGTGAACAGGGGTGGCGGTTTCTGTTCTTCAGATGCAAAGCATGAAAGATCAAAGGAATTTTATTGAGATTTTAGAGAGTTTTGATGGATGTTTCAAGGGTTGTTATAGTTGAACAGAACTCGATGAACTTTGTGAAGGAACTTGATGAAGTCAGACGAGAAGGTGCCACTATTTTCATTTGCAAATCTCAAAGTTTGAAACTGATTTCTCCTGCTTTGGAACATTAATAGTTTGGAAAAAGAACTCTAACCTTAGCCTTTCAAGAGTAGCAAAATTTAATCTTTACCCTCCTTGGCATCATTGTCATCTTCATATATCATACATTATTAATATAATTTTGTTGGAGCCTGGTTAGTTGTTGAATTTACTTAAAGATGCAATTGGAGAAAAAGAGAAAGTTTAAGGGCGATGAAAGTAAACCATATATATATTCATTAAATGGAGTTAGACAACTCTACGTATAAATAAATCATTAATCCACCCATCATCAATTACAGAGTACTTCATTCTTCTACTTGGACTGCTAAGGCTAGGCTGTGAATTGTTGTTCTGTTTTATCCTTTGTTGTTTTATATCTTCTTTCTATTCTCATCTATAGGTGTCATTGAGATAAATCTTATGAAACTTAATGACATCTTCATTTATGATTGCTTTCATTATTGACATACACATCGTCTTTCTTATTTCTCAAACATTGAACCTATGTTGCAACCGATACACCTATTTATGAAGGCGTGCTGTATCTGATCACACCGATACACGATAACACCTCCGATACTCCACCGATACGGTCGGATACGCCAAAGGCCGATCCAATTAAAATACTATATAATTTCAAAAGGACACGCGTATCCGATACCGTTGACCGTTGAAAAACAAAAAGAAATCCGAAAAAAGACTCGTATTTATCCTTACCGCGGTGCGAGCAAGATTTTCTCATTTCCGAGATGGATTATGTCTCTTGATGATATGAAAATATTAAAAATTACTAATCTTTCACTTGATGAGCCTGAATTAAAAGGCTATGATAATTAAATGAAGATGAATAAGTTCAAAGACAAACCCAATGAAGAAGATAATTATATCATTCCTTCTCTTAATAGTATGAAACTTCATGTGCTAGATAATATGTTTATGCTTTTGGTTTGTTGTACTAGACATTTAATGCTTACTTATATTTTAGATATTATAAGCTACAAGGCTACAAAGAGTTGTTGCATTTTTTTTTGTATTGTAATACAAATATTACGCTTTGATTGTTTCTTAATTTAATGAAGATTTAAAATTATAATGCCGTGTTCCGCGCCGTACCCGTAATCAAGTATTTTTTAAGATTGGGCGTGCCCGTAATCCGAACGTGTTCGTAATCCTGTCCCGTATCCGTACGGTGCAACATAGCATTGAACTGATGACTATCAAATTCTTTACTGTTTACAAATTCGCAGTGAGATAAACTCTTCTGATTAAAAACTCATTAAAGTTATATAGGGATTTGCATTTATTTGATCTAACACAATTTTATTAGACTAACAAATCAGAAGGTTTAACAAAAGAAATATTGTTTAAACAAAAGAAGGAGAAAATCCATTCTCTACATAAGCTCCAGACTTCTAAAATATAATATTTTAAAAATGAAATAACTAAATTTTCTAAAAATCCAAATGATAAATTAACAAATATGGATGATTAATCTCTAGATTGTTTCAATGGCAAAGAGAAATTAGTGTTTTTGAAGTAAGTGAATTTATTGTAGTATTTGATCATCTATGTTATTCATTAGTTAGGGTGTTTTAAACTAATTATTTTGTAAATTTATCATATATTTGCATAATTGTTTTTATCTCACTCTCATCATTCTAGCATTTGCTACTCGGTCCTTCGCTACCATACTTAATTTTTGGGATTACAAGCGCTTTTGGTCGCTTAGTAATGTGTCATTGCTACCTATTAATTCACATGTAGCTCAGTTTCTCTAGAACCAAAGTAACAGGCCTTAACACTATAGAAATGCTAATCGACTTAAAATAAAAAATCTCAATGAAAAGTGCCTTTGAACGGATCTATGGCTTGGCTGTAAGAAACTCATAAGCTCTTAATTCACATATGAATGATTTGATTGTATGATTCACGTTAAATGAATTATGGAAGTTTTCTTTGTAAGAGAGCACGAACCTAAAAACCTAGAAGAGTTTTTAGGAGCTTGCACATGCATGGTGCCTGATGCAGCTGGCAACAGCAGTCCCCTATCTCAGCGAAGGCCTAGGACCTCCTTTATCACCTATAGGAGAAGAGGCTTTGAGAGGAAATTCTTTGGGAAAGGATGACTCTTTGGAAAAGATGTAAGGGGCATTTATTAGAAATTTTGAGTTGTTTAAGGTGAGAGATTATGAAGGATTGAGATTTTATATGTTATGTTTTGGTGAATTTCTACAGCAGTTTTTGAGAGTGTTTGGGGTTCCTAGTACTGCAAGGTATTGTGGAGAGACGATCACCTCTCGAATAATAAATCAAACTTGCATCTTGTCTTGCTTTGCGTGAAAATTAGTAAAACAGATCTCTTTTTGTGATTTTTGGATCTATTTGAGAGTAAAGTTGTTAATTTATATGTTGATGTGCAATTTGATAATCAAGTCCTATCAGTGCCAAAGACAGACCGATGGTTTCTAGACTTTCTTAATTCTCATTGATCGAGTGACTCTATATGCTATCCAAATGTTGTTATCCATCAAGTATACTATAAATCCAATCATAACTATATCCACACTTTTCTTGAAATTTCCATTCCAGATTAGCTCAGGCCTAGAATCTGGATTTGATGTTCATGGTTTCACAGATGGGAGGATACATGATTTCACTGGAAGAAGCAATCTGCTTAGTTGCAGTTGTATTAGCTGAGCTGAGCCACCGATGTCTACCATAATTCTTTTGATATAAAAGCCTCCACTTGGCTTGGCAGACTTCTAATAATCAGCCTCAAGGTTTGTCTTGGTAAATGTGGGATGGCTTTGTTTATCATATAATTTTGTTATAAAATATCAACCTCTCTTGCGGACAACTATAAATTTTTCGACCATAAAAAGTAGGCTTTCCTTCTTAAACCAACAGCAGCACAGAGTTCATAGAAAGCAAGGCTTTTATCTTCTACTCCACAAATGAAGACTTATTGGTTTCCTCTTCCAAATCCAATTCCAAATCATCACCATGGGGTGCTACCAGCTATACATAGCGGATTTCCTCTTTTTGGCAATCCCCCTCCACCCCGCATTGAGTTAAAAGTCAATATCGAGCAACTTTGCTCGTACTAAATGAAGCGGAGTATAGCGAGGTGATTTCGTAGGGCTCCAAAAATTCGGCGGCCCCGGCCTCCGCTCGCATTTCTTATTCGGCGAGGGAGTTTTTAACTGAATAAGTTCCGAGGTAAAATTTTGGAAGGCAGATGGGTTTGTTAGATAATACACTACCGCCAGAGATTTCGCCCTCATTTTGCGAGGACTTTATGATCTAGTTCTGGTTTCCTATAGGCGCCAGCCCCTATAGTTAATTACCACCCCTCCCGATCACGAGAGAGAACTTTCGTATTAAGGCTAGTCGTCGATCAGATACGTAGAGATACTGTTTAACTGGCATATAGAAGCATCAAAGGGTATTGAGTTTGGAAATTTTGAGAATGTGGGTTTGGAATATTTGATATTTAAAAATAGAAATTTTTACCATCTTGTACTTACAAGCGGATGGTGGGGAATGGATGATGGGCCCGATCAAGATCCCATGGTTCCGTCGTCCCGGGCCATCATGGTCCTGGTCTACTTAACAGAGGAGGTAGTCTACCCAACCAGACAGAAGGATCCTATGTCGGCAGCCATGGGTTGCTTCGTCCAAGGGACCCTTGTAGACGGGTTGATGTTTGACTAAGGGGACAAATTTGAATCCACCCTTAGCAACAGAGGCTTAGTGCCTGTCATTATATCCTATTATTCATATCTCAAGGATTTAACGCCATTAAGGAGCGATTATGGCTCTGGCCATAACCTGCTATCTGTGGTGCCATTTGGGCTGGCAAACCACACGTTCAGAGGCCCCCGGTACAAAACCGTTTACCTGCAGTGCCATTTGGCGCGAAACAGCCGTTAGAGGACACGTACCACGTCCTTACTGGCAAGAGATTATTGGAGAATGATCCTAGTGATATTTTTCGACTAGGCATTTGGCTCTTTTGTGAGCTAGAGTTTATTTGATTTGTCCACCTCGGCAAACGTTGCGGAGGGCGGTGATTTTTGCTTAAGTGTTTGATGGATTTATTTCATTTTAAATATTTTTGGAGATTTTGGGATTTTTGGATTTTGACTTTGTGGATTTTTGGAGTTATTAACGGGATTTTGGGTGAGCTTTGAAATATTTGGAAATATTTTGGATATTTGGAGAACATTTAAAAAATGTTTGGGAACCCCTCCGGTTGAGATCTGCATTCAACACGGCCATCATCGGGGTGTATGGGGTCATTCATTTATGGATTTAACCTCTCTACATCAATGCCCAATTTCTATTCCACAACATTGATGCTCTCGACTCTCGACATCATTTTTTTCTCCCCACTCGCTGTCTGACTTGACATATATGTCTGAATCTCAACATCTTAATATAAATTATTTTAAGTATAAATCCTAGTTAAATGATTTATTAATTCTCAATTATTTTTTAATATTTTACTTATTTAATTTTTATATGTTTTTTTTAAGACAAAATATAATATACCATGTCAAATTCGTGTTTGTGTCCTACATTTTCAATAATTGATGTGTCCTATGTCCATGTCATGTCTGTATCGTTGTGTTCGTGCATGTGCATTTTAGTTGAAGCTTAATGTTGTACTAAATAGTTTTTTGCTTATATTTTTGTGGTTATACTAGACATTTTATATTGGATGTTTTATATTATAAGTTAGACAAGTAATTATGACATTGATTTATTATTGTTTATCATTTCTAATATGGTGTTATATTAATTTCCATATTATTTAAAAATAGTAATGCCTTGCTTACGCCATACTCGTCTTCTATATTTTCAATGATAGCCATGTTCCATGTCATGTCTTGTCTGTATTGCCATGCCTGTGTCTCTGCATCATAGATAAATATTCTATGCATTTAGGAAACTTAATGGGTTGGAGATAAGGCTAAGAAGATTGATGATTAGGATTTAAACTATGATATTTAGATAGGAGTTGTGCTAAAAATGGTGAATGTTTGATTATAGATACAGTTTTGAAGGATAATGTTGTAGAAATTAATAGAATTGGAGATATAATTATAGCTTTAAAAATTATTGTTGATGTTAATGTTATTAATAATATAAGTGCTTATGCTCCTCAAGTAGGTTTGGATACATGTTCAAAATTAAATTTTGTAACGACTTAGAATAATTAATACAAAAGATATCTCTTGAAGAGAGAATTTTTATTGAAGGAGATTTAAATGAGCATGTTAGTAGAGTGGTAGAAGATTTTAAAAATATTCATAGTGGCTATAGGTTTGGAATGACTTATGAAGTTGGTACCGCAGTGGAGGAGCAAAAATTTTTTATCTGCGGGGCACAAAATTTTGACTTTAAAAATACCCTCAAGCTTTTTCATTTTATCTTGAAATTGACATTATGCTTTTAATTTTTTTTTTACTACTATTTTTAATTATAAGAAGATAAATTTTATGATAATAATAATAAAAAAACTTATTGTCATGCTCATCTAAATTAATTTCAACACAAATTTATTTAAATTATATATTATCAATCTAATCTATTTCAACTACTCTTATATCATATATTTTTATATTTAATTTAAATAAAAATATAACTAAAAAATATTTTAAGAGCAATAAATCTATAAAAAAATTGCATCTTATTATTATAAAAGTATATTCAAAATATATGAAAATTTATAATAAATATATTTTAAGCTACTTGATTTAAATTTAAATATTATAATTCTCCTATGATGTAATTTATTGGCTTTAATTACATCAATCTCCTATAAATAATAAAGTAGAAGTTGGAGTTTTTAAAAATAATAAAAAATTTGATGAAATTTTTAATTAAAAAAAACTAGTAATGTAAAGATGAGAGAGAAAAATAGTCTTATCCCTCATGAAGAGAAGAGAGAGAGAGAGAGAGAGAGAGAGAGAGAGAGAGAGAGAGGGAAAGAGGGAGTGCTAGGGGCTAGTGAAGGAGGTTGCCAGCTATCAATGTTTAAAATTACGTAATCGGGTATTGAGGCGTTTTTCGTTCGTGAGGCGAGGCGTAAGCCTCAAGGCGTTTTGAGGCGTAAACCTCAAAATCAAAAGATTGTGTAAACATAAAATAATAAATTTTATATATACTATTGAGTAAATAATATATAAAACATAAAAATGTACAAGATATGAAGTGAAATCAAAATATCCCAATAATAAGACAACATGAAATATAATTCAACTCAAACTCCATCTTTCCCAAATCACAGTATTCTTTTCATTAACATATAATTTCAAAAATAAATAGCATTGACATATCACATAAGAAGTCATAAGTCATCAGCACTGTCATCACTAAGGGGTCTTCATTTGAATCATCATTATGATGAACTGCTCTCCCCCTTTCCTCTCCTATAGAATCCAATGTCTCCCAATCAGGTCCTTCCTCAATATCTACTATCTTTCTCTTCCATAAATTATTTTGAACAATATCAAAATGAATAATAGTGTAATACATTAATAAAAGTGTAAAAAAATTATATTATTTATATACCTTTTTTTGATTTGTTCTTGAGTTGTGGTGGATGTAGATGCTTTAAGACCATAAAAAAAAAATCAACATTTAAATCTTTATATTGTAATTCAGACGGCATCACTTCAACTTCATCACTACAAACAACTCATCATCAGATGCCATATCCTCGCAAAACAAATGATCTTCATTATCCATTAATCATTTTTTCTTCAAATTTCTATCTTTGAGTCTCTTATTGTACATAATGTACACCAGTGAATTCATCCTCAATGTCGACAAACGATTTCTCCTCTTTGTATGTACTTAGTTGTAGGTACTCTAATTTCTTTCATAGCCAGATGAAGAGCATGCCAAGCACAAAACTTTCACAGCAAAATGCTGTAATTCTGGAGTCCCATTGTCAAATTGAATCCACCACTCAACTAATATTTATATAAGAGAGTTAAATTAGTGCGAAAAAATGACTTTTAAATAAATGTTTAAAACAATAAATAAAATTACTTGGAGATCGTTTGCCAATTGTATCATTTGCTTGTTGTATAACAAAAAAGCCTTCTTTGTTCCTAAAAGGTACCAATTGCATGTTAGCATTTGATTTTTCAGTTGCATCACTTATTAGTCAATCCATGGAATGATATAATACCAACTTCATTTCAGGGTTTGTAGACTTGTCTCTGTATATTGATACTGAGGATTTAAGTAGCAGCCAGCTGCATGCAAGTGCCGGTGAAGCTGTAGCTCCCACCTATCATCAATAATATTCCAAATTTCCTTAAAGCTACCCTCTTCGCCTCCTAAGTTGGAGGCAATCATTTCTTTGGCTTCATCCATGGCATTGTAGATGAAACCTATTGCAGGTTTTTTCTCAACATCCATCATCCTTAAAACTTGAACCAAAGGCTAATGGTTGTAATGGCATATAAGATACTTTGCCAAAATCTATCATTTAAAACTATCTTTTTAATCTCTTTTCCCTCAGCCTTCTTCGCCCAAGCACAACTCAACCACTGTGTAGATGTGAACATAACCTCTAAATGTTGTCTAGCATCCAATATGCTCTCTAAGGTTAAGTAAGCGGTGACAAATCTTGTTGCTGTTGGCTTATAATTTCTTTCTCTAAAAATTTTCTCATAAGAGCTAGAACCCAAGAGTGGTTGTAAATAAACTTGATTTTTTTTTGCTTTAATAAGTGCATTCTTATGTTGAGGTAGCTCCCTAAGCTTCTCAAAAATTAGATCTATGCAATGTGCAGCACATGGAGTCCAGTACAGATATTTCATCTTCTCCATAAGTTTGTTACATGTAGCCTTGTAAGCACTTGCATTATCTGTCACAACTTGTACAATAAAATGTTCTCCAATCTCCTCAATAATGCTATCTAATAATCAAATATGAACTCAACATCTTTGACCTGGTCAGATGCTTCAATTGACCTTAAAAACACAGTACCATAAGGATTATTAATGAGGATGTTAATCATACTTCTATGTTTGATATCAGGCAACCCATCTGACATAATTGTTACTAATGTTTAGGCACAAGTCCTCTTAATTTTGTTAATGCTTTTATCTGTACTTTCCAACTCCTTCAGAATTCATGTTCTCAAATCATACATGGTTGGAGGTTTGAACCCTCTCCCAAATGCTCCAACTGAATGAATCATGTTGTAATAGGCAAGTGATTTTGCAACATTAAATGGAATTGCATTTTCGTAGAAGAATCTGATTATTTCCTTTCACACTCTTCTTCATGCCTCCCGTGCATTTTCTAGGGTCATCTTTTGTGCAGTAGGAGGTCTATCCTCTGATGTGTTCCACCATATAATGATTCATAGGCCCTCTTGCACCTCTTGATGAAATGAGCTTCATCGAAGAAGATGAATCCCTAAGGCAGCGGTCACTCCCGTTGTAAGAGCCAACATCAACACTGTCCTCAAATTGCTTTTGTGCAAGATGTTTTGATGTGGTAGATTTATTCATATATGACTTTATCTCATCCCTTATAGTATCAGGAACTTTGGAGCATGGAGCAACATTCTTGTGAGACCTTGAAAGGTGATTCTTCATCCTAGTCACACCACCCTTCACAACTTTGTCACAGTAATTGTATTTTAGATAGATAGATATTTTATCACTTCTCCTTACATCCACCTGAGTGCTATGTTTCCATGCTGGATCTTTTCTATGACCTGATGTAGCTTTATTCTTACTTCTTACCATCATTTATGAGAAGAATATATTAGTGCAATATATCAAACCCCTAAACATAATGCTTCACTTATTCTACATTAAGAAAACTTATACAAGCATGCATTCATGAAGAAGCAGACTAATATTAATAACTATTATTAAAGATGATGAATACAACAATATGCCGGTCAGTTGGGGATCCAAGGGAGCGCTGCCCCCTGACGGGGTTCGACATGTGGAACAAATTTTTATTGTAAGAGTAATTTTGAAGTTCTATTTATTTTTAAAGTTTGTAAGTCGTTTGTATGGAAAAATTTCGAGCGGTACCGAGCATGTACCTAGTGGTACCAAACATTGTTGTACCGAGCATGTACCTAGCGATACCGAATGATACTGAGCAGACAGAACGATTGACGAATCTTACTCAGCAGAATATGGAGGTCCTTATGGTAGAACAGACCGATCTTGTATTTCACAATAAGGTGATAGATGGAACCACGAAGAAGAAGAGCTTTCAACGGTCGTTTGAAGGAGACTCCAGCCCAACTCGCGGTAGACAAGAACTCCATGCAATAGACGAAGAGCAACTCACGGTGGAAGGAAGCCGATGCTAGTCGAACGGAAGGAACTCAGGAAGAGGGGAAAATGTCGCTCGAAGAAGAAGGGAGAATAAATCTAGTTTTAGTTCATAAATGATTGAAGACGCATGGGGGTGGGGGGCCGAACTGAATAGATATATATTAGGTTAAGTTTTTTTTTAAAAAAAAAATTTTAAGAAGTGGACACCTTTAAAACATGAGGCGAGGCGCACCTCAGTGAACTTGAGGCGTACGCCTCAATGCCAGCTCTCATTACGTAGGCTTTGAGGTTTAAAAGTTTAAAATTGCACTGAGGCGCGCCTCTTATTGTGCAATTTTAAACCATGCCAGCTATAAAAACAAATGTCAGAGAGAGAGAGAGAGAGAGAGATTTTATTCTAGCTTATGATTTTATGATTATTAGTACCTTATTTAAAAAAAAGAAAGGAGCACCGCATCACTTATATGAATAGGTATAGGAAAACTCAAATTGATTATTTTCTTATAAGAAAAATAGGTCATTTAGATTGCAAAGATTGTAAAGTTATTTTTAATAAAAAATTATGTACCCAACATGATTTATTAGTTTTGGACTTTATCATGAAGGGGCAGTATATAAAAAATAAAGTAAAATATTGTGCTAGAAATTAGATGGGGATATATAAAGAAAAATAACAAAATATTTTTGAGAGTGAGATTCAAGAACTTTTAATTTTGTCTGTGTATGAGGAAGCTAATATTGTGTGGGAAACATATCTGGTGATATTAAGATATTACAAAAGATGTGTTAGGAGTATGAAAAGAGAAAAATCACTAATATTAAAAATAGTTGGCGGTGAAATCAAAATGTGCAAGAAAAAATAAAAATGAATAGCTTTGTTATGAAAATTGGTTTAAATATAAATGCTGGGAAAACTAAGAAAGATATAAAGAGGCTCGTAAGGAGTTTAAGAAAGTAATATGCAATATAAAAAAATTTAGATCTTAATGATCTATATGATATATTAGATACTAAAGAGAACGAAAGACATGTATAAGTTAGCCAATTAGGGAGATTGGAAGGTATGAATTTAATTCAAGTGAAGTGTATTAAAGATGAAGATAAAAAAATTATTTTTATTAGAAGATAATATTCAACAAAGTTGATGAGATATTTTGATATGTTTTTCAATGAAGATTGTGAGATTACTATTGGCTTTAGTGACTTTAGCATCCTAAATGAAAATAAAGATTTTTATTTTTATCGACATATTAGTAAAATAGAAGTTAGACATATTTTAAATAAAATGAAGTGTAGAGAAGTTGTTGGACCTGGTGATATTCCAATAGAGGTGTGAAAATGCTTAGGATATGATAGAATTTTATGTTTTACAAAACTTTTCAATATTGCTTAGGAGTGTGTTGGTTCTTATTTTTAAGAATAAACGTGATGCACTAGAGTGTGCAAATTATAGAGAAATTAAGTTAATGTGTCATACTTTAAAATTATGAGAGAGAGTTATTGAGCATAAGTTACGAAGTGATACTAATGTTTTTTAAAATCAATTGGATTCATGTCAGGTATGTCCACCATGGAAGCTATATATTTATTAAGAGATTTGATAGAGAAGTAGAAAGAGAATAAGGAGGATCTGTATATGATATTTAGTTATTTAGAAAAAAAATCTTACGATAAAGTTTCAAGAGAATTGCTCTGGAGAGTTCTAGAAAAGAAAGGGGTTTATAATGCTAATATTCAAGTTATTAAGGATATGTATGCATGAGTTATAACTTTTGTTCAAATATAAGGGGGTTTGACCAAGTATTTTCCTATTTCAGTTGGATAGCATCAAGGATCAGCTTTAAGCCTATATCTTTTGCTTTAGTCATGGTCCTCATGGATTTTATTACTACACATTTGCAAGAGGATGTACATTGGTGTATGTTTTTTGCTGATGATTTTCTTTTTGTTGATAAGAATAGAGAGGGAGTTAGAAGTAAGTTTGAATTAGAGTGGTCAACCATAGAGTCTAAAGGTTTTCATTTGAGTAGATCTAGAACCAAATATATGGAGTGTAATTTTAGTAGTAATAGATCTAGTGGGGTGATTATAACTTTGGGCGACCAAGTTATTAATAAGAGCACACATTTTAGATATCTCAGATATATTGTTTAAATTGTTGATGAAATAGATGTGAATATTATTAGTAGAATTCAAGTTGGATGGTTGTTGACCTCTGGACCAAAACGAAACAAAAAGTAAATAAATCAAATTGTGCATACCTGCTTTGCCGAAGCCATCCTGCACGTCGAACGTCGAGGCCATGCCGATGTCGCTTCTTCGCACGACCTCTCTGCTGCGATTAAATATCGGAGAAACGAGAGAGCTGGGGCTCTTTTGTCTCGCTCTCTCCCTTGCTCTATCCCGCATTCCCTCGCTCTCGACTCTCTCCCTTCCCGTCGCTTCTTCGGCTCTTCGTAGCTGTTCGACTCCGCTCCTTCGATGACATTACCTCCAGGTCGGATCAGAACTTATGACTTCTTGATCGGAAGCAAGGGAGCTCGCTCACTGAGGTGTAGAGATTGCAACTGTCGCTTCTTTAGCTCTTCGTAGCTGTTCGACTACGTTCCTTTGACAACGTCCTCTTCCTGTCCGGTCGGAAGTCCGACATTTTGATCGTAAGCAACAACGTGAGCTCCGCTTGCTGTGAAGGAAACTTTCTCCCTTTCGCTTTACTTCTTTGGCTCCTTCATGCTGTTTGACTTCGCTCCTGCAACGATGTTCCCTTCCTGTCTGATCACAAGCAAAAAAGGGAGCTCGCAACTGTGAAGATAACTTTTGCCCTTACCCGCGCTTCTTCGGCTTCGTTCGTGGCTGGTCGACTTCGCTCCTGAAACGATTTTCCCTTTCTATTTGATCGGAAGCAGCAACGGGGGGTTCACTAGCCGTGAGGTTAACCTTCTCCCTGCCGCGCGCCTCTTCGACCAAATCCTATTACTGAGCAGTCCTTTGGGCATTATAATTAATTATTCTTAATTATAAATTAATGACAGTTAATTAAACTTAATTATAATTTATATTAATTAATCATGATTAATCACATAATTAATTAAATACTAATTATAATTAATATAATTAGTTGTATATTAATTTTAATTAATTAAAATTAAATTATAATTAATTTTAATTAATACTAATAATAATAATTAATTCTAATTATTTTAAAGCCAAAAAATACTCTTACCTCGGTGTACGTGACGCGCCGGTCAACCACCTATACACGCTTTTCTTAGCGTGGTAGAAGGGAACCCGGTGAGACACCTACGACGAGATAGGTGAGCGGCCCTTGACCCCAAAATCCTGTCCTCGGTGTGTGTGACGAGCCAGTTAATCACCTATACACGTTTTTCTTAGCGTGGTAGGAGGAAATCCGGTGCGACACATGCGACGAGGCAGGTAGACCCGGTGCACGCTTTTCTTAGCGTGGCCAGGACAACTTTAAGTACTCGTACCCGGCTTTGTACCTGCGGGGAAACAACTGCTTCTCTCTTGCAACAGGTACTTGTAGAAAACCCATGCACTCTTTTTTTAGCGTGGTGGGGGACAAAGAAAATACGGCCGCGGTGTCCTCGTCCGAGGACACTTACCATACACGTTTTTCTTAGCGTGGTGGGAAGGCCCAGTTTCCCGTAGTTTTTTCCTAAACAGCGGAGACGTCGAGAGGCTGCCAAAATTTCGGGTAAATGTAAGACTGTATTTGGATCTGATTTGAACTCAAAAGAACAAGAACTTTGAACTCAAATGAGCAGTGGACTTGTGGACCTAAACCTGAACAAAATCTAAATGATGAATAAAAGGTCAAATCTAAATAAAATAAGATCAAACTGGAGCCAAATTCAAATCAATTTGAACATGTAATTGAACTTGCAAAGACTTCAGAGGACTTTGAACAAGCACTTGAATCGAACAAAGAACTTGAATCAAGTTTGACTGCATGGAGTAATTTCATTTGGACTCGAATGTGATATGAGCTACAGTGACACTGAATTCAAACTTGGATTAGAGTTTGAACTTGACAGAGAACTCAAACTTGAATCATATATAAGGGGACTTGAACAAGAACCTGAACTTTCAAGAACAACAGGGGACTCAAGGGACTTGAGTTCGAATGGAATACAAAGAGCTGAACTCATAACAACATACAAGACTTAAGCGGAATTGAATTTGAATATAGTGAATCAATACAAAGAACTCAAATGAATGGGGTTAAGATACGACAAATACAAACGCCCGTGAGCTCTTGTAGAAAGGATATTGCAACATCTTCTTAACCAACATCGAGGTACAAGCAGGCACACTACAAGACCTCGATGCATACAAATAAAGGGTAATACTCAATCCACAATATCTGAGCAACCACCAATCATCAATACTCGAATATATAAGCATGCAAAGAATGGTGTTGGTATACAATGACGAATGTAGTGGACTTTCACAACAGTCTCTACGAGATCAAATGTACCATGCTTGCAAAGATAATAAGATAGTTGGAGAATGCATGAGTGTTTCATATATGCATTATTGAAACCTCGAACACTAGCAACAGTGCTTGCAGATTTTAGATGGCAACACTGTCAATTGATGGTAGAAGACTCATCCCTACAAACAAATACAATCATTAAACCCCACCTGAGATTGGTGAAAGGTGAATATAATGCAGGAATAATGGCTCTTCTACGAATATTTCCAGGAGGTCGTAGTAAATACAACGGTTCCTGTGAATAAACAAGAGACTACTTGTGGATAACAACAGTGGGTTAATCGTAAGCACAACGAACCACTATGGACACAAGTATAGATATCACCTACAACAACGGTGATTGAGATGCTGCAAAGTATATCGGGTATAAAGACAACTTGATGTACGAAAAATGACACCTCTTGGCAAAATGGAAGAAATGTTTGAGCAAATTCGAACTAAATTTTCTGGTGTTCCAAAATATTTTCTTGGTTCTGTACTTAGGAAGAAAACAGTTATTGCATTATTTGCATCCACAAACACCGGAAATAACAAGTCTATTACACTGACAACCTTAAAAGGTCTTTTCAAAGCAGCGGTCATTAATTTCAAAGTCCAGAAGGGTCTCCCGGTGAATGAGAAAAGGGAGTCTGTATCAGAACATTGAAATATCTCATGAGATTCAGGTGACAACGCTACGATTCACCTATATCTAAAAGCAGGAGGTTAGTTAGTGCACTACAATCTACCTGCATAAATCATACAAGTAGTGCACGACAATCTACCTGTAAAAGCAGCAAACAACTCAATCTAAAAGTTGCGAGACCGGTACTGGATCCGCAACACTCGTATTAGTGGACAGAATGTGTATATAAGCTCTCAAATGAAATATTGTGTGCATTCAAATGATAGTTACCTGCACAACTAAAATATTTCAAAGTACCCCTGCACATGCACCGTAGTTTGTATACACATAGGTACACAAGGGGTATGTCCAATCAATGAAATTCTCAAACACCTGCATGGGCCCCGACGAGCGTGTTGTAAGAACACACATGACGTCTAGGGATGCTGCGCAGGTCAATAAATTTGAAGCCGATCCTTCTAAGAGGGTAAATAGGAGTCAACAAGGTTCAGTAAATAATTATAAAATGCCCCCAAATACCTGCATGGGCCTCGGCGAGCATGTTATAAGTATACACGTGACGTCTAGAGATGCTGCGCAGGTCAATAAGTGAATTCAAGTTCGAACCCGATCCTTCTATGCAGATCAATAAGAGTCGACAAGGTTCGAACCATCAAACAAATATATGGTTACGACGACCGATATACTTATTTTAATACATTCATATTAGGCCTTCAAGGCCTATAATAATATGAATTCAATAACAAAAACATAAAGCCTATGAAACCCGATCCTCCTTATCAGGTAAATATGAGTTGACAATGTTCAATAAATAATCATAAAATACCCTCAAACACCCGCATGGGCCCCGGCGAGTGTGTTATTGGTACACATGTGACGTCTAGAGATGCTGTGCGAGTCAATAAATTTGAACCCGATCCTCCTAAGTAATAGGAGTCGACAAGGTTCAACAAACAATTATAAAATGCCTCCAAACACCCGCATGGGCCCAGACGAGCGTGTTATTGATACACACGTGACGCCTAGGGATGTTGCGCTGGTCAAATTGTGAGTCTAAGTTCGAACCCGAGCCTCTTATATGGGGAGGTAGGAGTCGACACGGATCAACCATTAAATAAATATGTGGCCGCGAAGACGATCGAGATATTTATTTTATACATTCATATTAGGCCTTCAATAAAGAAAACTCACCAGCAAAGGCATAAAGCGTACAAAACTCGATCATCTGTCAACAAACTGATAGAGTTAACAGGGTTTAATTATAAAATGCCCCCAAATACCCACATGGGTCCCGACGAGCATGTTATTAATACACACATAACATCTAGGAATGATGCCGGGTCAATAAGTGAATTCAAGTTCGAACTCGATCATTCTATACGGATCAATAGGAGTCGACAGGGTTCGAACCATTAAACAAATATAAGGTTGTGGTAATCGGTATATTTGTTTTAATATATTCATATTAGACCTTCAAGGCTTATAATAATGAGAATTCACTAATAGAGGCACAAAGCCTATGATGAAACCCGATCCTCTATCAACACCTTGATAGAGTTGACAATGTTCAATTTACAATGATCCCAAACAGTCCGATGATGGCCGTGTTGAATGAAAATCTTAACTGGAGGGGTTCACAAACACTTTCAAGTGCCTCCCAAATTTCCAAATGCCCATCAAAACTTCAAAGCTCCACCAAAATCTCCAAAATTCCAAATTTCAATATATTTAAAAATTGAAATCAACCATCAAACCACTTAAAGCAAAATCCATCCGCAACAGCTTGCCGAGGTGGATAAATTAAAATTTATTTTAGCTCACATAGAGCTAATGCTTAGTCGAAAATATTACTAGGATACATTCTTAAATAATCTCCTGCCAATAAGGACGTGGTACGTGTCCTCTGACAGGCGATTTTGTCACCAAATGACACTGCAGGATAAACGGTTATGACTCGGGGCCCTCTAAATCGAGTGATTTTGCCGCCAAATAGCATGACAAAATACCGGTTATGGCCAGAGCCAATACGCTCCTTAGTGATATCAAATTATTCAGATATGAATCAATAAGATATGATCAATAGGGTACAAAGCCTTCTGTTAGTTAAGGTGGATTCAAATTTGTCCCCTTAGACAAACATTCACCCCAGGTCTACAAGTTCCCCTTGGACGAAGCAACCCATGGCTGCCGACAAGGATCCTTTTGTGAGGTTGGGTCGACTACCTACTCTAACTAAGTAGACCACGGACCACGATGGCCCGGGACGACAAAACCATGGGATCTTGATCGGGTCCATTATCCATTCCTCCACATCCACTTTAAGTGCAAGATGGTGAAATTTTTAAATTTAAATATAAAATCTTTCCATTTTCAATTTTATGCCCATGCTGCTACTACACGTCTAATACTACGTATCTACGGATATAATGTATCTGATTGACGACTAGCCTTAATCGAAAGTTCTCTCTCGTTATCGAGAGGGGTAATTAACTATAGTGGCTTGCGCCTATAGGAAACCAAAACTCAGATCATAAAGTCCTCGCAAAATGAGGGCGAAATCTCTAGGTAGTGTCTTATCTACAAACCCATATGCCTTCCCAAAATTTACCTCGGAACTTTAATCCGTTAACCCCCCCCCCCCCCCCATGGAAAAGAAAAAGCAATCAGTCGGGCGGAGGCCGGGGCCGAATTTTCGGAGCCCACAATGGTTGAAGTGGAGGAATGCATCGGGCTTGCAATGCTTTTTGGTGCAGAATGTTGGCCATTAAAAGAGAAGCATAAAATTAAGTTAAGTGTCGAAATGAGTATATACATGAAAAAGTTAGAGTAGCTTCAGTGGCAGATAAGATTTTAGAGAACGTCGCCTTAGATGGTTTTGTCACATAAAATTTCGGCATAACCCGGTTGGGATAGTAGATGTATTGGATTTGACCTATATTAAGAAAGGTAGAGGCAAACCTAAAAAGATTTGGTTAGAAAATATTAGAAATAATTATTTTTTATTAGATTTAAATGAGAATTTGACTCTTAACATGATACAATGGAAAAAAAATGATTCATGCAGCCGACCCCATGTTGTGGGATAAGTGCTTGATTTTGTTGTTGTTTTTTGTGTATTTTTGTTGTTAAAAATATCAAGTTGTTTAAAAACAAAAAACATTCAAGTTTGAGTTTTTTAATATTAAAAACACCTATCACAACTAGTTGCCGCCACTACCGTTGTTGTCATCCTATTGGGCTCCATAGCTATCTCGCCAATGACAGCTACCACTAGTGTATAAATCAAATTATTTGATATTTAATAAAGATAAGAGCATTATATTTAAGATATTAAATATATTTTATTTCATGCCAAAATATAAATTAAACTAAATAAAAAACAAAATAAAAAATTGATCCCAAAAGGCTTCTTAGGATTGTCTGTCATTCTTCTTCTTTCTTAGTTTATTTAGTACAAGATGAAGGCTTCAGGATAAACTACACTTTGTGAAAACTAGCTCCTTATTCTTTTTGTGCATGGCGTGCTTTCTCTGTAGATTTTTTCATTTAGCACTTTAATTCCACCTTCAGGATTTTCATCTTTTGCATTCTCAAGGTTATTATTATTATTATTATTTTTATTTTGTTGTGGTCATTTGTTTCATGGCAACATAAAGCTATTTTACATATCACTTCTATGCCTCCATTTATTCTAAAATACTCATATGCCAATTTCAAAATTGTCCTCTACAATTTTATTGGTAAAATAAATATAATCAACAATTATGATTGAGAAACCAGTGGATCATATGCACCTATGACCCTTCTTCTGTAATTCTAAATGACTATTCTGAATCTCCCACACTCTTGCAGAGCAACCAAGTTGCGACGCCTGCGCTTAATATCAATCAATAGTATGTCTGAAATGGAATTGGCTCAAGCAGTCAGAAAATTTTCTCTGTTGGAGGATTTTGAGATCTCATTTTGTTCCTTTTCTGCTGAAGTAATTGAATTAGTAGGCCTAGCTTGTCCACAATTGAAGAGCTTCAGACTTAATGCAGAATCATACAAGGATCGATACGACTATTATGGCGATTCACATGAGAATTTTGATGCAGAGGCTTTTGCTATTGCAACGCACATGCAAAAGCTGCAGCGTCTTCAGCTAATTGGAAACAGTCTTACCAATACTGGTTTGCTCACCATACTTAACAGTTGCCCCAATCTTCAGTACCTTGACATTCGTGCATGTTTTAATGTAAATGTTGATGAAAGTTTGAAGGAAAAATGTGCAAAGATAAAGGAGTCGAGACTTCCTCAGGATTCTACTGCTGATTATGAGTTCAACGACCTTATTGTCTGCCACGACGCATTTGATACGGATTTTGATCCTACGCTATCTGATACAGAGTATGATTTTTATTTTGATGACTCTAGTTATTATCATTATGATGGATACTCTGATATGAGCTATGATGACCTTTTCGAGTTCTGCTAAATCTTCACCCCCCCCATTGTTTCAGAATGAAGCTTTTTTATATTACTTTCTCCTGAGAACTTGGAAAGTTTTTTTGTTTTTGTTTTGGGGTTATGTTGGATCTGGTGTTTGTTTAGCAAGAATGGTTTTAGTAAATAAATGGAGTTGTTTTGTATATTCAGCCATTACTATGAAAGGAAATCTGGTATGCTTTTTATGTTTGATTTGGTTGTTTGTTCATCTGTAGACATCTATCTTTATTGAAGTGCTTTAGCTGAGGACTGAAAGATCTGATCTCTTGCTGATCCTACCTCGGCTCAAGTTTGACTCAAATTTATTCGATTCAATCTTGATATTCATCCATGTGTTGTGCTATGGCTCCTTCATCCTGATATTCATCCATATATTGTGATCTGGATAGATTATTATGTGCGGACGTCGAACTCAGCTCTGCATCCGGATATCAATTAGAATGAGCTACGTCATCCATATCGAGCCGTGGTACCGAGCGGCACTAACGCTTGGTACAACGGTACTGAGCTGTCCGAACGAGATTATGCTTTCGCACAAAATAATTTTTCTGTGATATGTGTTCAGACATTTTATGTTAAAGAGATAGGTTGGGCAGATGATAGCCCTAATATTGAACAAATGATGTAGATCTTAAAAAAGAATTTGAGGATTTGAATCCTGTTATTCTAAGTTCCCAGCCTTTTTTTTTAGCTTCTGTCTCTTTAGTTTCACAATAATTAGTGTGTGCACCTATTGAATATTTTTTAACGTATTTAACAAGGGAAGGATTTTTTTACTTGAAATTTGGGACCTAAAGGAGTCAAATGATTTACCATCCACAAAATAATAGCTCTGGCCTATGTATTCTATAAAATGTAAAAACTAAAAAGAGCTGCTGCTGCCCGGGTTGCCAGATGGCCATCCTTAGGCCGCAAGCGCATAAAAGAGGAGAACTTTCATTCCTTAAGGTCCAGATCCAAAAAAGAAATTTCCAATCCTGAAGGACTCTAGAAAGCAATACTTTGAGATTTGGCAGTAGTTTTTTTTATAAAGGTGGTTATAAAAAAGTTGTGAAGAAAGTAATTTTTTTTTAAGTTGTTTGAGAAAGCAGTTGCCTAGCACAAAAATTTTCTATAAATAATGAAAAAAGCAATGATTAAATAGAAATTATGATTATGATCTAAAAATTAAAACTGCAAGAAAGATGTATAAAATGAAGCCTAAATCAACCTATTTGATTATTTAAATTTGAAAAACTTTATTTCATTAATTTGTGGATTTGCAAACTTTTAAAGAGTAATTCTTTGAATTAAATTTCTATTTTAAATCTTTGCATATTAATTTTATTTTTTTAATCAATTGAAATTCAAATAATTATCAAGCAAATTTTGAGCTTTGAACCCAAGTTTCATAAATATTGTTGAGTCATAAGACCTATTCTTGCATCTCTTGTTTTCTTCTTTAAAATGTATAAAATTTTAAAATAAAGTCAAATAAATGTCATATACTCGACTATTTTATGATGATAAATGAAAAGTATATACAAAACATTTATTGTATTTATTAAAAAATGAGCTTAGCAAACAAGTTAAAATTTACAAATATAAAGATAAATTCAACAATTAAGCTCTGCATCGCAGATTTTTTCTTCATGTTTAGAATCTACTGAGTTATTACTCACAGTATTATACATATTTTGTTAAAAAAATTCATCCTTTCTTTTCTTACAACCAGAGTTCCAACGGTAAAATAGCCATGCTTCTTTCTTTAAAACAGCAATATGGAGTCGTAGAAGAGAGGCTTTTCTGTCTCCTCCACAAATGTAGGCTTATTGATCATCTCTTCCAAATCCAATGTCAGGTCATCATCCATGGCCTCCTCCAAAATCGCCAACTTGCTCCCAAAGCCGCCATTGCCTATTTCGAAACCGGCAATCTGGCATCCGCCCGCCAACTGTTCGATCAAATTCTTCAACCAGGTACCGTTCTCTGGAACGTCATGCTCAAGGGCTACACAGAGGCCGGTCTCCACAAAGACACGCTGCGGCTGTTCTCTCAAATGAAGAGGAGGGATGTAAGGCCTAACCTTTTTACTTTTCCTTTTGTTATCAAGTCTTGCTCAATGATCCCTGCCCTTATGATGGGAGATCAGGTGCACAGTTTTGCTTTAAAAACTGGGCTCAAGTCGAACCTATTTGTTGGAACTGCCCTTATTGATATGTATGCAAGCAAGTTAGGTGCAGGGTTAGCATATAAGATATTTGAGGATTTGCCTGAAAGAAATATTGTGGTGTGGACTGCGATAATAAAAGCTTATATTGCTAGTGGTGAAATGAGAAATGCTTTTTATCTTTTTAATCAGTTAGAAGAACATGATGTGATCCTATGGGACATCATGATTTCAGCATATATTGAACTTGGAGATATGGCTACTGCTAAGGAGCTCTTCTCTAGGATGCCGGTACGGGATGTCAAATCTTGGAATACTATTTTACTTGGCTATGCCATTGGGGCAGATATTGGAGCTTGTGAGCGGTTCTTTGCAATCATGCCTGATAGGAATATGTTCTCATGGAATGGGCTGATAGGAGGGTATGCTCAACATGGTAAGTTTTCCGATGTCTTGAATGTTTTCCGCCGTATGCTCATTTCAACAAATATTAAGCCCAATGATGCTATGCTTATGGTTGTGTTATCATCGTGCGCGAAGCTTGGTGCTCTCAATTGGGGGAGATGGATCCATTTGTATTCCGAGAACAATGGATTCAGAGGGAACATCTACATTGGAAATGGGCTGATTGACATGTATGCTAAATGTGGCTGCATACATAGTGCAATCAATGTGTTTACTACAATGGAAGAGAGAGATGTCATTACTTGGAATTCAATGATCAACGGTCTGGCAATGCATGGAATGGGATTGGAGGCATTGGAGTTGTTTGATCATATGATGGATGCTGCAGAGGAGCCTGATGGGATAACATTTGTTGGAGTCCTGAGTGCTTGTGTCCACATGGGTCTTGTTGAGAGAGGATTTGCTTGTTTCAAGTCCATGAAACAGATTTACTCTATTGATCCATGGATTGAGCACTATGGCTGCATGGTGGACCTCCTTGGTCGAGCTGGCTTGCTTTATGAGGCCATTGGATTTGTGATGGAGATACCAATGGAGCCTGATGATGTTATTTGGAGTGCTTTGCTTGGGGCTTGTCGAGCGTGGAACCATGTTTATTTGGCCGAGATTGCGATGAGCCGGCTTGTGAGGCTCGTGCCTGAGGATGTTTCCAATTATGTTGTGCTATCAAATATTTATGGCAATGCTGGAAGATGGAAAGATTTTGGCAGGTTGCATAAGGTGTTGAGAACAATGGGTGTTGGAAAGTTGCCGGGTTGTAGCCTTGTTGAGGTGAACATGGAGGTGGTCGAGTTCTGTTCTTCAGATGCAAAGCATGAAAGATCAAAGGATATTTATGAGATTTTAGAGAGTTTGATGGATGTTTCAAGGGTTGTTATAGTTGAATCAGAACTCGATGAACTTTGTGAAGTGAACTTTGTGAAGTCAGGACGAGAAGGTGGCCACTATTTTCATTTTGGAATCTTCATAAGTTTGACAACTATTTCTCTGCTTTTGGAATCATTAATAGTTTGGAAAAAGAACTCTACCTTGCCTTTCAAGAGTAGCAAAATATTAATCTTTACCCTCCTTGGCATCATTGTCATCTTCATATTCATCATTATTATTAATTTTGTTGGAGCCTGGTTGAGTTGTTGAGATTACTTTAGATGCAGATTGGAGAAAAAAGAGAAAGTTAAGGGCGATGAAAGTAAACCATATTATATTCATTAAATGGAGTTAGACAACTCTACGTATAATAAATCATTTATCTCATCATCATTATCAGAGTACTTCATTTTCTTCTACTTGGACTGCTAAGGCTAGGCGTGAATTGTTGTTCTGTTTTTCCTTTGTTGTTTTATTCTTCTTTCTATTCTCATCTATAGGTGTCATTGAGATTAAATCTTATGAAACTTAATGACATCTTCTTTAGGATTGCTTCATTATTGACATTCACTCGTCTTTCTTATTTCTCTAAACATTGAACCTATGTTGCACCGATACACCTATTTATGAAGGCGTGCTGTATCTGATACACCGATACACGGATACACCTCCGATACTCCACCGATACGTGTCGGATACGCCAAAGCCGTATCCAATTAAAATACTATTTAATTTCAAAAGGACACGCGTATCCGATACGCGTGTCCGTTGAAAAACAAAAAGAAATCCGAAAAAAGACTCGTATTTACTTCCGCGGTTGCGAGCAAGATTTTCTCATTTCCGAGATGGATTTATGTCTCTTGATGATATGAAAATATTAAAAATTACTAATCTTTCACTTGATGAGCCTGAATTAAAAGCTATGATATTTATTGAAGATGAGATAAGTTCAAAGACAAACCAATGAAGAAGATAATTATATCATTCCTTCTATTGAATAGTTGAAACTTCATGTGCTAGATAATTTATGTTTATGCTTTTGTTGTTGTACTAGACATTTAATGCTTACTTATATTTTGATATTATAAGCTACAAGGCTACAAATGATGTTGTTGTCATTTTTTTTTGTAATTTCAAATATTACGCTTTGATTGTTTTCTTAATTTTTATGTATGATTTATAAATTATAATGCCGTGTCCGCGCCGTACCCGTATCCTGTATTTTTAAGAATTGGCGTGTCCCGTATCCGTATCGTGTCGTATCCGTGTCGCCGTATCCGTATCGGTGCAACATAGCATTGAACTGATAGATTTCAAATATCTTTACTGGTTTTCAAATTCGCAGTGAGATTAAACTCTTCTGGATTAAAAACTCAGTAAAGTTATATAGGGATTTTGCATTTATTTGATCTAACTCAATTTTTATTAGACTACAAATCAGAAGGTTTAACAAAAGAAATATTGTTTAAACAAAAGAAGGAGAAAATCCATTCTCTACTAAGCTCCAGACTTCTAAATTATAATATTTTAAAAATGAAATAATCTAAATTTTCTAAAAATCCAAATGTAAATTATCAAATATGGATGATTAATCTATAGATTGTTCAATGGGCAAAGAGAAATTAGTTGTTTTGAAGTAAGTGATTTTGTAGTATTTGATCATCTATGTTATTCATTAGTTAGGGTGTTTTAAACTAATTTATTTTGTAATATTTATCATATATTTGCATAATTGTTTATATCTACTCTCATCTTTCTAGCATTTGCTACTCTGGTCCTTCCGTCTACTTACTTAATTTTGGGATTACAGGCTTTTGGTCGCTTAGTAATGTGTCATTGCTACCTATTAATTCAACATGTAGCTCAGTTCTCTAGAACCAAAGTAACAGGCTCTTAACACTATAGAAATGCTAATCGACTTAAAATAAAAAATCTCAATGAAAAGTGCCTTTGAACGGATCTATGGCTTGGCTGTAAGAAACTCATAAGCTCTTATTCACATATGAATGTATTTGATTGTATGATTCACTTATATGAATTATTGAAGTTTTCTTTGTAAGGAGAGCTCGAACCTATATAACCTAGAAGAGTTTTAGGAGCTTGCACATGCATGGGTGCCTGATGCAGCTGGCAACAGCAGTCCAGCTTCTCAGCTGAGGCCTAGGACCTCCTTTATCACCTATAGGAGAAGAGGCTTTGAGAGGAAATTCTTTGGGAAAGGGATGACTCTTTGGAAAAGATGTAAGGGGCATTTATTAGGAAATTTTGAGTTGTTTAAGGTGAGAGATTATGAAGGATTGAGGTTTTTATGTTATGTTTTGGTGAATTTCTACAGCAGTTTTTGGAGGTGTTTGGGTTCCTAGTAGCTGCTAGGTATTGTGGGAGAGACGATTCACCTCTCGAATAATAAATCAACTTGCATCTTGTCTTGCTTTGCGTGAAAATTAGTAAAAACAGATCTCTTTTTGTGATTTTTGGATCTATTGAGAGTAAGTTGTTTATTTATATTGTTGTGTGCTATTTTGATAATCAAGTCCTATCAGTGCCATAGACAGACCGATGGTTTCTAGATTTCTTAATTCTCATTGATCGAGTGACTCTATATGCTATCCAAATGTTGTTATGCCATCTAGTATACTATAAATCCATTCATAACTATATCCTCACTTTTCTTGAAATTTCCCATTCCAGATTAGCTCAGGCCTAGAATCTGGATTTTGATGTTCATGGTTTCACAGATTGGGAGGATTCATGATGTCACTGGAAGAAGCATCTGCTTTAGTTGCAGTTGTATTAGCTGGAGCTGAGCCACCGATGTTCTACCTTAAATTCTTTTGATATAAAAGCCTCAGCTTGGCTTGGCAGACTTCTTCATAATCAGCCTCAAGGTTTGTCTTGGTAAATGTGGGATGGCTTTGTTTATCATATAGATTTTGTTATAAAATTTCAACCTCTCTTTGCTGACAACTAGAATTTTTCGACCATAAAATAAGCAGGCTTCCTTCTTAAACCAACAGCACAGAGTCATAGAAAGCAAGGCTTTTATCTCTACTCCACAAATGTAGACTTATTGGTTTCCTCTTCCAAATCCAATTCCAAGTCATCATCCATGGGGTGCTAGCCAGCATACATAGCTGATTTCCTCTTTTTGGCATCCCCCTCCACCCGGATGGATTAAAGTCAATATCGATGCAACTTTGCTTCGTTCTAATGAAGCTGGAGTTGGAGGTATTTGTGGGCTCCAAAAATTCGGCCCCGGCCTCCGCTCGCTTTTCTTATTCGGCGAGGGAGTTTTAACTGAATAAGTTCCGAGGTAAATTTTGGAAGGCAGATGGGTTTGTAGATAAGACACTACCCAGAGATTTCGCCCTCATTTTGCGAGGACTTTATGATCTGAGTTCTGGTTTCCTATAGGCGCAAGCCCCTATAGTTAATTACCCCTCCCGATCACGAGAGAGAACTTTCGATTAAGGCTAGTCGTCGATCAGATACGTAGAGATACGTGTTATCTGGCATATAGTAGCAGCAATGGGTATTGAGTTTGGAAATTTGAGAATTGGGTTTGGAAATTTGATATTTAAAAATAGAAATTTTACCATCTTGTACTTAAAGCGGATGGTGGGGGAATGGATGATGGGCCCGATCAAGATCCCATGGTTCCGTCGTCCCGGGCCATCATGGTCCCTGGTCTACTTAGTCAGAGGAGGTAGTCGACCCAACCTGACAGAAGGATCCTTGTCGGCAGCCATGGGTTGCTTCGTCCAAGGGGACCTTGTAGACCGGGGTTGGATGTTTGTCTAAGGGGACAAATTTGAATCCACCTTAGCTAACAGAGGGCTTTGTGCCCTGTCAATTATATCCTATTGATTCATATCTCAAGGATTTAACGCCATTAAGGAGCGTATTGGCTCTGGCCATAACCGCTATCTGTGGTGCCATTTGGCGGCAAAACCACTCGGTTCAGAGGGCCCCGGGTCATAACCGTTTACCTGCAGTGCCATTTGGCGGCGAAACTGCCGGTTAGAGGACACGTACCACGTCCTTACTGGCAAGAGATTATTTGAGAATGGATCCTAGTGATATTTTCGACTAGGCATTTGGCTCTTTGTGAGCTAGAGTTTATTTGAATTTGTCCACCTCGGCAAACTGTTGCGGAGGGCGGATGATTTTTGCTTTAAGTGTTTGATGGATTTATTTCATTTTAAATATTTTTGGAGATTTTGGGATTTTTGGATTTTGACTTTGTGGATTTTTGGAGTTTTACGGGATTTTTGGGTGGAGCTTTGAAATATTTGGGAAATATTTGGATATTTGGGAGACATTTAAAAATGTTTGGGAACCCCTCCGGTTGAGATCTGCATTCAACACGGCCATCATCGGGGTGTTTGGGGGTCATTTCTTTTTATGGATTGAACCTTGTCAACTCTGTCGGACTGTTGACAGAGGATCGGGTTTTGTAGGCTTTGTACCCTTGAAAGTGAATTCTTTTGATTTTAGGCATTGAAGGCCTAATATGAATGTATTAAAATAAATATTCTGGTCGCCACGGCCACATATTTATTTGTTGGTTCGAATCTTGTCGACTCCTATTAATCCGTATAGGAGGATCGGGTTCGAGCCTGAATTCACTTGTCAACCCGCGCAGCATCCCTAGACGTCACGTGTATACAAATAACACGCTCGCCGGGGCCCATGCGGGTTGAGAATATATTTACCCCTTTTAGTGTGCCTATGTGTATACAAACTATTTGTGCACGTGCGAGGGGATTCTTAGAATAGACGCCTTCTGTCTGCTTGTACTAATGTTGCTGATCCGGTGGCGTGACATCTTAATGTTGATTCCCCTTTTCTCATTCACTGGGGAGGGTTCTCTCGGACTTTGGGGTCAATGACTGCTGATATGGAAAGAACTCCTTTAAAGATCTTCGGTGTATTGGACTTGATATTGACTCCCCCTTTCTCATTCATCGGGGAGGATTTTCTGGATTTTGGAGTCAAAGACTGCTGATTTGGAAAGAACTCCTTTTAGGCTTTTCGGCGTAGTGAACTTGCTATTTCCGGTATTTGTGGACACCCAAACTGTTCTCTTCTTTATTATAGAACCAAAAAGAGACTTTGGAACACCAGGAAGTTTGGTTCTAATTTGTTCAAACATTTCCCCATTTCTGCCCGGGGGTATCCTTTTCGTACATAGAGTAGCCCTTGTACTCAACGCACTTATAGATCTTGATCACCACTATCGTAGATGATATCCGTACATGTGTCCACAGTGATTCATTGTGCCTACGAGGTACCCACTGTTGTTATCCACAAATGGTTTGTACTCATTTGTAGGGATTCGTACTTGTGTCCACAGTGGTTCGATATGCTTACGATATGCCCACTGTTGTTATCCACAAGTATCCATTTTGCAGGGGACCGCTGCATCTACTACGACCTCCTGAAAATATTTTGTAGAAGATCTATTGTTCTTGTATCACACCCACCTTTTCACCAATCTCAGGTGGTTGATAGTTGAATTTGTTTGTAAAAGATAGATCTTTGATTGCTGATCTCCAATATTGCCTTCTCAGTCAACAGACAATCGTAGGGATCGTCGTAGGAGATATTTGTACTTGTGCCCACAGTGGTTCGTTATACCTACGACATATCCACTGTTGTTATCCACAAGTGGTTTGTAATTATCTGCAGGGGACCGCTGTATCAACTACGACCTCCTGGAAAATGTTCGCAGGAGATTCATTCTTTCTGCATCATATCCACCCTTTCACCAATCTCGGGTGGTTTGTAGCCATTTGTAGAGGACCGTACTTGTGCCCACAGTGATCCATTGTACTTGCAACACACTGTTGTTATCCACAAGTATTCATGTGCATCTGCAGGGGACCGCTGTATCAACTACGATCTCCTGAAGGTATTTGTAGAAGACCCATTGTCTCTGCATCATATCCACCCTTTCACCAATCTCGGGTGGGTTTATTGATTGTACTCATTTGTAGAAGACGGGTCTTTCGTTGTCAGATATGAGTAGGAGTCGTACACCTTACAACTGTTCGTTTCTATAGTGCATTGACTAGGTGGGGATTGTTGTATCTACTACGAGCTCCTAGAAAATATTCGTAGGAGGTGTTGTAGTTTGATTGGTGTCGAGTCTGACTCAAGTATGAACCCTTCCCAGTCCAGTTCTCGTGAGCTCAGAATGCAAGGTTATTTTCAGCTTCTTTTGGATTTGAGTCCATTGAGTTCATAAGCCCCACTTGGTATTATATAGTCCGAGCTCAGAGTACAAATTCGAGTGCCCCTACAGTCTTTTGAGTTCAGGTGCTTATTCAGGATCTTCTGAAATTCTTGCAAGTTCAATTGAATATTCAAATTGATTTGCATTTGATTCCAATTTGATTTTATTTCATTTGAATTTGACCTTTAAAAATCACTTAGAGTTTTAGTCCACAAGTCCAATGTTCTTCGTATAGGTCCTCTGGTCATTTGGTTCAAGTTCTGTGTATTTTTGTTCGAGTACAGGTCTTCTATATTGTTGTCCAAGAAGATCTTCGAATTGTTCAAGTCTTTATGCATTTCAGTGAAAATTTCGGCAGCACCCCGGCATATCCCCCGTTTGGGGGAAAATTGGGGAGCTGGGCCTTCCCACCACGCTACTAGAGCGTGTATGGTAGGTGTCCTTGGACACCGCGGCCGTACAAAATTTCATCCCACCACGCTACAAGAGCGTGTATGGGGCCTTCAGCAGTACCCGTACCAGAACAGCAGTGACGTACCAGAACAGCAGTGACTCCCCACCACGCTACAAGAGCGTGTATAGGGCTCTCCCACCTCGTCGTATGCATCGCACCGGGCTCCCTCCTACCGTGCTACAAGAGCGCGTATAGGTGGTTCTCCGGTCCGCTGCAAACGTCGAGGACGGGAGTAGAGTTAGAAATTTATACCTTGAAGTCCGGTGGAGGTGGAAGAGGCTCGAGGACAAGATTTGGAACCGAGGGTCACTCGCCTACCTTGTCGTAGGTGTCGCGCCGGTTGCCCCTCCCACCACGCTACAAGAGCGTGTATAGGCAGACCGCCGACTCGACACGCGGGACGAGGTAAGAGATAGAGCCAAGGTTTCAAAACTTATACCTTGAAGTCCGGCGGAGGTGGGCACGGAAGTCGAGGCAAGATCCGGAACCAAAGGTCGCTCACCTACCTTGTCGTAGGTGTCGCGCCGGTTGCCCCTCCCACCACGCTACAAGAGCGTGTATAGGCAGACCGCCGACTCGACACACAGGACGAGGTAAGAGATAGAGCCAAGGTTTCAAAACTTATACCTTGAAGTCCGGCGGAGGTGGGCACGGAAGTCGAGGCAAGATCCGGAACCAAAGGTCGCTCGCCTACCTTGTCGTAGGTGTCGCACCGGTTGCCCCTCCCACCACGCTACAAGAGCGTGTATAGGCAGACCGCCGACTCGACACGCGGGACGAGGTAAGAGATAGAGCCAAGGTTTCAAAACTTATACCTTGAAGTCCGGCGGAGGTGGGCACGGAAGTCGAGGCAAGATCCGAAACCAAAGGTCGCTCACCTACCTTGTCGTAGGTGTCGCGCCGGTTGCCCCTCCCACCACGCTACAAGAGCGTGTATAGGCAGACCGCCGACTCGACACGCGGGACGAGGTAAGAGATAGAGCCAAGGTTTCAAAACTTATACCTTGAAGTCCGGCGGGAGTTGTCGGCGACTGTCGGTGGGGAGCTCGTGGATCGAGGTAAGGGAGGCAAGCAAATCTAAGCGGGAGAAGTCATGCCTTCTTTTTTTTTTTTTGAATTAATTATAATTAATATTAATTGATTATAATTAATTAAGAAATTATTTTTAATTAATTACTCATAATTAATTATAATGAATTAATATAATTAATTAAAATTTATTTAAATTAATTAATATCATTAATTATAATTAATCTGTAATTAATTATAATTAATTAATATTAATTAGATTTTAATAAATTATAATTAATTGAAATTAATTAATGATAATTAATTTTTATAAATTATAATTAATTAAATTAATTCTAATTAAAATTAATTATAATTAATTAAATTAACTATAATAATTTAATTAGAACTAAATGTAATTAATTATAATAATTATAATTAATTAAAAATAATAACAGTAATTAACTAAAATTAATTAAAATAATTATAATTAAAATTAACTTTAATTAAAAAAAATCTCTCCCTCTACCTCTCTCAGTTTGGCGGATTACGGGATCTGGCCGAAGAAGAATGCAAAGGGAGAAAGTTACCCTCACAGCCGGCAGCTCCCGTTCTTGCACCCGATCAGAATGTTGTAACTTCCGATCCAACAGGAAGGGAAAGTCGCAGAAGGAGCTAAGTCGATCGGCCAGAAAGATCGGAAGAAGCAACGGGAAGGGAGAAAGTTACCTTCGCAGCCAACAGAGCTCCCGTTTGTGCTTCCGATCAAAATGTGACTTCCGATCCAGCAGGGCAGGAATGCCGTGGAAGGTGCGAAGTCGAACAGCCAGAAAGGAGCTGAAGAAGCGACCGGAAGGGAGAAAGTTACCGTCCCAGCAAGCGAACGAGCTCCAGTGTTGCTCCCGATCAAAATATGTAACTTCCGATCCTATTGGAAGGGAAAGTCGATGGAGGAGTGAAGCCGAACAGCTCTGAAGGAGCAGGAGCTCGTCGTTGCTTCCGATCAAATGTTCTAACTTCCGATCCAACAGTAATGGAAAGTCGTTCAAGGAGCAACGTCGAACAGCGAAGAGGGAGCCGGAGAAGATCGTGCGACAGGGAGAAAGTTAATTCAGAGTCGGCGAGCTCTATTCTTGCACCCGATTAGAATGTCGTAACTTCCAATCCGACGAGAAAGGGAACGTCGTCGGGATGGCGAAGTCGAAGAACACGAAGGAGTCGGAGAAGTCGTACGAAGGGGAGATCGTTAGCTTCACAGTCGGCGAGCTACTGTCTTGTTTCCGATCAAAATGTGTAACTTCCGATCCTTCAGCAGCAGCGAGCTCCCGTTCTGTCTTTCGATCCTACCGGGAAGGGAAGATCGTCGAATGAGCAAAGTCGAACAGCCACAGGGAGCCGGAGAAGCAACGCGAGCTCCCGTTCCTGCTTCCGATCGAAATGTCGTAACTTTCGATTCGACAGAGAGGGGATTCTGTCGGAGGAGAGAGCGAGAGCGAGGAGGTTGAGTGCGGGAATGAGAGTAAGAGAGCTTGCAAAGGAGCCGAATGCCTCCTTTCGTCGTCCCTTTATCGACGAGACCGAGTCGTGCGAGGTCGTGGGCGACGACGTGCTGAATTCGGCGCTCGAACGTGGCCGGACAGGTACGATTTTTTTATTTGATTTGATTTTGATTTTTTTTTTTTTACAGAGAAAGGTCAACAAATGCCCCCCAACAAATGTGGTAGGCGTCTGGAGCGGACCACGTTTGTTGTATGCTGATTGACCCTGTGGATCTCTAGATATCTGTTCTAGATGTCACACTAGGGATTTCATTTAGTGGATTTCCAAAATTTATTTGGATGTCACACAAAAATTTTCCTTTAGTGGATCTCCAAAATTTTGTTTGGATGTCACACTAGTCTTCTTTCTCCACTGCTCTTCTAGATGTATTTATATATGGTTGATGTATTGTCTCTGTAGATTGATGCTAATTGATAGCATCGCTCAAAATTCTTCCATCATCTGATTGTATCTTGATGAAATTTTAAATATTTATTTGAGGATCTCGGCATGCAGTGCGATGTCGACCCAAATAAATATTTAAAATGCCCCCAGTCTTTCGGGACATTTGTAGATGTCATCTATGGTGCTCATTCTACAATTTTTGCTAGAGGCCCGAGATTTTGATTCCTTCTGTCCTATGCTTTGTGCTGCGGACTTGGTAAAGGGTTGTCTGATTTGTCTTTGCTGACTTGTCAGAAAGTTTATTGGCCTTCTGCCCTTTGCTTCTAGCTTTGGCGGGCTTGATGAAGGAGTAGATGCCGGTGACCTAAACCGATAGGTTTGTGGTAGGTCAATGGCGAAAAGTCATCGGTCCAAAGCTTTGTGCATAACGGACTTGTTGATGACAGAATCCACTTAGTTCAGCCTTGGGCTTTTCATGAACTTTGGGATAGTTTTCTTCGGTCCTTTGCTTTGTGCTTTGGTGGACATGTTGAAGAAAAATTCCTTCGATCCTTGCTTTGTGCTTGACGGATTTATTGAAGGATTTGCAGGTTTTGGATTGATTGATAGTACCGAACGTAGGTAGTATATTGATCCTAAACCACTTCAGAAGACTTTAATCTGAATCACTTGAGTTTATCAGACCGAGAGAGCTGGGATTTGACAGCTCTTCGTCCTCTGGTTGCTGAAATGGGGGTTCCTCTACTGCGGCCTTTCTTATGGCTTGTTGAGTAGACGGAGCTGCCAGCGATCCGGCCATATTTGGGCTTGTTGGATCCGACCTTTTACACCCATTCAGGCTTCAGACTTGAGCTATGGGAATTGCACTTCCCAATGCTGATTTTACTGAAGTTGACAAATTTGGAGTCATCCTTCGTGGTTGTGGATTTTGGAGCCTACGAACATCTGATAGTTGCTTGAGACTCATCTTCCCATTGGAACTTTGATTCTCCAGTCATTTTGGAGAATTTTGTAGACTATGATCACTTGAACTGGTCGAGTCAAATTTGCCTTCGTGCTTCCTTCAGTCCTTACTGACGGGTTGACGAAATGGGGGTTCCGCTACTACGGCCTTTCTTATGGCTTGTTGAGTAGGCGGAGCTGCCAGCGATCCGGCCATATTTGGGCTTGTTGGATCCGACCTTTTACACCCATTCGAACCTTAAGCTTCAGGCTGTTGAAAGACTTCAAGCTTTTCCGGCTCGATTTTGTAGGAGTGTGTAGGTTCAAAAATCTCTTTCTTGACTTTTGAATCTTGATTTGTTGGAGAAGGTGTCTCGATCTTTGAGAGATCACCTGCATATACTTTGAAAAAGAAGATCTTTGTATTCTTTAGCACAAAAAACATATGAATTGATAAATTTTAAATATTTATTCGGAGATCTCGGCACGCAGCGCGATGTCGACCCGAATAAATATTTGAAATGCCCCCTGTCTCGCAGGGACATTTTAGAGCAAAATAGAATTGGAATTTTGAAATTTTAAATGTTTATTTGGGGATCTCGGCACGCAGCGCGATGTCGACCCGAATAAATATTTAAAATGCCCCCAGTCTAACAGAGGAATTTTGAAATGTATTCTCATGACAGAGCAGAATTTCAAAATGTGAAATGTATATGCTAATAAACAGACATGAAAGCATGATACACTAGACATAGCATTTTATGGGGCAATTTTATGCATAGTATTTCTTCAGGTATCTGCCATTGATCGGAGGCATGGGCCTTTGACCATTCAGATCGATGAGTTGATAAGCTCCTCCTTGAAATACCTTCTCGATGACGAAAGGTCCTTCCCAGTTGGAAACGAATTTGCCACCAATTTTTCTGTGCGGGATGATTGGCCTTCTCTGCACCAGGACCAATTCCCCTTCTTGAAATGATCGAGGACGAACCATTCGATCAAAGGACTTTGTCATTCTTGCTCGGTAGATTTCCAGGTTTTGCTGAGCTTGTAACCTGATTTCATCGAGTGCATCGAGTTCTTCCATTCTTAACCGAGCATTTTGCTCTTGAGTCAGCTCATTCTGGATGGCAACTCGAAGGGATGGAAGTTCAACTTCTAGTGGCAGTACGGCTTCAACTCCAAATACTAGAGAATAAGGAGTGGCTTTAGTTGGCGTTTTGTAGGTTGTGCGATACGCCCATAGCGCTTCGGCCATTTTCGTATGCCATTCTCTTTTGTTCTTGGAGAGAATCTTCTTTAACAATTTCATCAGTGTTTTGTTGAAGGCCTCTGCCAAGCCATTTGCTCTTGGATAGTATATTGAAGAGTACCGCCAATCAATTTTGTGTCGATCAACGAACTTATAGATTTTTGTACTCTTAAAAGCAGTTCCGTTGTCTGAGATTATGCGGCGTGGCACACCGAATCTGTAAACAACATTGTGGGTGAAGAAGTTGATTACGTGCTCAGACGTAACTTCTTTGAATGGAGCCGCTTCTGCCCACTTAGAAAAATAGTCTGTCGCTGCCAAGATAAAGCGGTGTCCTGCTGATGACGGTGGATCTATTGGCCCGATAATATCAGTACCCCAACATTCAAATGGCCAGGATGCTATTGTAGGGTGCAGCGGATTTGGCGGCTGATGTATAACATCACCGTGGATTTGACACTCATAACACCTCTTGGCATGATTGATACAATCTCTGACCATGGTCGGCCAATAGTAACCCATTCTTTTAATTTTTACTGCCATCTTGGGACCTGATTGGTGCGCTCCACAAAGTCCTTCGTGAACTTCTGCTACCACCTTGTCAGCTTCTCGAGTCCCTAGGCATCTTAGCCACATTTGATCGAAAGCACGTCGATACAATGTGTTATTGACAAATGCATATCGTAGTGCTCTCTTTCTGATTTGAGCAGCTAGTGATTTGTCTGTTGGCAATTTACTTTCTTTAAAGTAGTCAATGAAAGACAGTCTCCAGTCATCTTCTTCCTCGACATCTAGGCAATGCCACCATGATTCTGAAGCTTGACTGGCTTTGCGCCTTTTCTTAGGAACTTGCTGTTCTTCAGACTGATCTTCAAGATCAACTGATTGGGGAGTTTGAGGATCAACCGGAGTTGCATCCTGCTGGCTTGAATTTGGTATTCCCTCTGCCTGCGGGAATTGTAATAGTGCTGGCTCTAGGATCCGACGATTGTGCACCATAATTATGATGGGCCATTCATCATCCATATTTGCCATTTCTTTAGCCAGTTTGGCAAGGGAATCAGCTTTGCCATTTTGGCCTCGGGGAACTTGAGTTAATTTAACAACTGGAATTTGCTTCATAAGCTCAAGAACTCGCCGGTAATAGCAGGCCAACTCGAACTTGGTGATTTTGTAAATTCCTGATACTTGATTTACAACAAGTTGAGAATCACCGAAAATTTGAAGATTTCGAATTCGGACATCGATTGCAATCTCCAATCCGGCTATTAAGGCTTCATATTCAGCCTCATTGTTGGTCCGAGGTTCAGTCAAGCTGAATGAGAATCTCATTATGCCTCCCTCGGGCGCCACGAAAATGAGTCCGATTCCGGCTTGGGCTTTCTCTAGATTTGGAGGCCGAGCACGCTTGATTGACGATGCTCCATCAAAGTACATTTCCCATACTCGTAGCATCTCCTCTTCTTCAACATTCATGATCTGCTCGTCAGGTAGATCGTCGTTAAGCGGAGAATCTGCAGGGATAGGATGTGCAGCGAGAAAATCTGCCAACACCTGCCCTTTTACTGCCTTTTGAGGGACATATGTGATATCAAACTGTAGGAGTATCACTGCCCACCTTGCCAAACGACCTGTCAACGCTGGTCTTGTCATCAAGAACTTCAGCGGATCGATCTTTGATATCAAGGTGATTTTGTGAGATAGCATATAATGGCGAAGCTTCTGAACTGCGAAAATCAGGGCCAAGCAATGCTTCTCGATTGGAGAGTAGCGAATTTCTGCTCCTATCAACCTCCGGCTGATATAGTAGAGTGCATTCTCCTTGCCTTCTTCATTATGCTGGGCCAATAGTGCTCCGAGAGACTCTTCTAGTGCTGCCGTATACAGTATTAGAGGCTTCCCGGGGATTGGCGCCGCAAGAATAGGAGGATTCAACAGATATCTTTTAATGCTGTCAAACGCTTCTTGGCACCCTTCGTCCCATTTGAAGCGGACATCTTTCTTCATCAGTTTTGAAAATGGCTGGCACCTACCCGAAAGATTTGATATGAATCTCCGAATGAAAGCCAGTTGTCCTTGTAAAGAACGGAGTTGTCGGAGACTCTTTGGAGGTGGCATCTCCATGATTGCCTTGATCTTATTGGGGTCGACTTCGATGCCTCGATGTCGAACAACATATCCCAGAAATTTTCCTGAGAATACCCCAAATGCACACTTGAGAGGGTTCATCTTCAGATCGTACTTTCTGATTCTCTCGAACACAATTCTCAAATCATCAATGTGGTCTTTTCGGTTCGTGCTTTTAATGACCAAGTCATCTACATAGCATTCGACCTTTTGATGGATCAAATCATCAAATATACGAGTCATCGCTCGTTGATAAGTGGCACCAGCATTTTTCAGACCAAAAGGCATAACTGTGTAGCAGAATATGCCTATGGGTGTTCTGAATGATGTATGTCTTTCATCTTCAGGTGCCATTTTGATTTGATTGTAGCCCGACGATCCGTCCATAAATGAGAACATATCATAGTTGGAAGTGTTGTCAACTAGAAGTTCTGATACTGGGAGCGGAAAATCGTCTTTCGGGCATGCCTTGTTGAGGTCCCTGAAGTCAATGCAGATACGAATCTGACCGTTCTTCTTCTTAACAGGAACGATATTAGCAATCCAGTCAGCATATTTTTCTTCTCGAATGAAGCCTGCTTCTATGAGCTTCTTTGTTTCTGCGATCACCTGCTCTTCAATCTCCAATCTCATTCTCCTTGGAGCTTGTTTAACGGGTGCTGCATCAGGCTTGATTGCTAATCTGTGAACTGCTACTTCAGGGGATAAACCGGGCATCTCAGCATATGTCCAGGCAAAGCAGTCCCTGAATTCACAGAGGAGCTCTTTTATTTCTTCTACTTGATCTTCTGGTAGAAGAGAGCTAATGAAGGTTGGACGAGGGTCCTCTTCAGTTCCCAAGTTGACTTCTTTGAGCTCGTCCATCGTGGCAGCTTGTCCACCATCTTCCAGTTCTTCTGGTGCAGGCTCAGCTTCTACGGGTTGGTTATCATAATCATCAGCTTCGCGTGTCTCTTCAACACCGCCTTCTTCAGGTTCAATTTCCATGCATGTGATTGCCCGGCAAATCTCTTTCTGAAGGAATTTTCTTTTGACGAATCCGATGCCTTTATATGCATCTGTATCTTTCCGTCGTAACGGACGTGGATTTCTTCCATACCAAAGGCCCAAGCTTGTACGAAGCTGTCGTTTGGTGGTAGGAATATTGATTTGCTTTCGTAACATTCTTTGAATATTCTTGGTATTGAACTTGGGTAGCCTCGTAGGAAATAATTCCTCGGAGTCGAGAAGCATGCAATCCCAATCATGATTTTCCTCTTCACGAACTCCAGTGGAATATAGTACATTCCCGGGTGCAGTCCCCTTCTTCAGAGGAGGCAGATAAAGAGTGGAGAGTTCTTCAATCTTATGCACCTCGCGTGGAGTGATTTCTTTGAAGTATTGTAAGGGAATCCTCGTGACTACGAGTACGCTATCTGAAATTGACAGACTGTCTATCCTTCTGGAAAACACATTCTGCACCGTGTTCATGTAGATAGAGTCATAGTCATCATCATCATTTGAGTATTCAACCTCCTTGCTCCATTTGGATGCAGACCGGCCGACTTTTCTGGATTTTGTAGGGGCGACATGACTTTCATCACTGTCACTCCCAAGGTGAGGCACGTGTTTCTTTTCTTTTGAAACGGTTGGTGCTTCAGGAAGAGTTTGAGCTGCCTTCTTTCTCCCTACACGCTTCTTCTCACCTCCTTGTTTAGGTTTCTTTGCAGCCTTAGAATTTGATGCTTTAGCCTCAAGAGAACTTGACGACTTTTGCTTCTTTGGCATGAAGTACTTAGCATCTTCATAAACTGTTACTTCATGTACCGCAAATGGCTGAATATCACCAGAAATTCTGAATTCTTCTCCTTCTCTGAGATACTTCATGCACTGATGTAATGTTGAAGGGACAACACCGTATTCATGCAGCCAGGGGCGACCCAACAATGCCTTGAACGAAGTGTCCGCATCAATCACATGGAATTTGGCTTCCGTATGGAGTTCCCCAAATACAAGAGGGAGCATAAATGATCCGAGGGTTTTCTGCCCTTTCTCATTGAAGCCGTGCACCATCAACTTGTCTTGCCCAAGATGTTCCACATCAAGGCAGAGGGATCTCAGTGCCTTAAGACTCATAAGATTTACGGAAGATCCGGGATCAATCAAAATTCGACTGATCACCATACCGTCGCTCTCTGCCGTAACATACAAAGGGCGATTGTGATCTGCCGTTCCAAGCATCATATCATCCTCAGCAAAGGTGATGAGGGGCTCATTTCGAGCTTGCAAGACTTCCGTCAAGTTGCGCTCAGCAAAATATGCCTCATATCTTTCAGGGTCCTTGAGAGCGTGAATCAAAGTCTCTCGAAGGTCTTTAGACATCAAGAGGGCATCGTATATACTGAGTTGTGCTGGGATCTTTCTCAAATGTGATAAGATATTGTAATCTATCCCCTTAGAAGAAGTATTATTTTTCTTGGGATCTTCAGGGATAATATCTTCATTGATAATTATCTCCTTTCCCTTATCTTTGTTAGGAACTTTTTTCTTTGGTGGAGATGGCAGTACCTTGCCACTTCTCAATTGTACTTGGGCCACCTCATCTGATTCAGACTTATTTGGTGAAGCATTCTCCTCGGAGTCAGCCATTGTTGCGTCTGGGGATTCGTCGGTGGACTCAGAATCGTCTCCCAATTTCACCTGCTTCATCTGCGATGCTACGCTCGGGTCTGAATCTTCATCATCTGGAAAACATAGATCTTCTTCTGAACTGTATTCCATTGATGACACCATCAGACAGAATTCAGGGGCCGCTTCTTCAGCGTATTTCTCCCTATTTGTTATCTTTGATGTTGCTGAGATGACTCGGCATATCTCCGTAGGAAGAGATTCGGCCTCAGCTTCTTCTTCCTTTTCATCTATTTTAAGCTCTTTCATAAAATCACCGAGCTTAATAGGCCTCCTGACAGTCTGGTAATATTCACCCAAACTATCAATAGCCTTTTGAGTTGCAGTCTTCTTCGCCATAGGCTTCTTCAATTTGAATTTCTTCTTGGAAGACTTTGACTTTGACTTTCCAGACTTTGATGAGCTAGCTTGGCCAGGTTGCTGTTTAGAGGTGGATGCTTGTGACACAGGCAACCATTTTAAGTTCAGTACTGGCTCAGTAGGAGACTTCCACTTGACACCAGGAACTCCTTCTAGCTGTTTCAGCATTTTTGTTGTCTTCTTGGAGACCACAGTCTCCCATTGTTCCTCTTGGACAGGTTCTTGCATTTTTCCTTTAGGCGGGAGTACGGAAGAGGACGTGACTACCCGGATGGATTCCTTTCTGGGACAAACTAATACATTATCTGATAATGTTAACTCTCCCCTTTTGTACATCTTTTCCAACCAATCTTTGAAGACATAACAATCTTCGATTGGGTGGCTAACTACCCGATGATATGGGCAGTAGTTTGGGTCGCCACTGTGCTTAGACTCTTCAGGTCTTTTGCATTCTGGTAATTCTAGACCGTTCTTGAGTGCTTGTCGAAATAGTTTAGCGACACTCTCCCTTTTAAATGAATATTCTTTATTCATTTTCTCCTTGAGGGAGGGGAACGTTCTATCACCAGTTCTTGCAGTCTGCCTCTGGCGCTCTCCTCCACCGGGAAAGGCTCGAGGTTTGTCGTTTCCTCCAAGAACCAGTTTTGGTTGAGGATTTGGATTATAAGCCTGCTTTGGCTTTTCTTCATACTGTATAGGCTGCTTTCCTTTATCCACATTATATACTGCCCTTTTACTTTTATCAGGTCTAGGAGGGAATGCGGAGTAAACATCATTTCTCCTAGCATCAGGCGCCTTAGCCTTTTTAAGTCTGTCAGGGAGGCTTTCAGATTTTGATAAGTTCAATTTTTCAAATTTTGCCACCCTATCCAACAGATCTTGGAAAGTAGTGATTGAAGCCATGCATAAGAAGGGTTGCATTTTATCATCAATGTTCCCCATCAACAATTGAATTGCATGTTCTTCTTCCAGTTGTTGCTCGCACTTCATGCTGAGATTGCGCCAGCGTGTTATATATTTCGTCACTGACTCATCCTTTCTCCTTTTATCCAGGGCGAGATCAGCGATAGTAGTCTTCTCTATTGCACTGGCAAATCTTTTCACGAACAAGGCCTCTAGCTCCGCAAAGGTCTTTAGTGAATCATTCGACAATTCAGCGTACCATTCAAAAGCAGTTCCACTCAAGCTGCTCACGAATTGCCTGAATAACAGGGCATCATTACCTCCTGTATTTCCACAGGTTGCTTTGAACTGCGCCAGATGTTGTCTGGGATTTTTATTGCCATCAAAGATGTTGAACTTCGGTATAGAATATCCCTTTGGATATGGCACCTGATCGTACTCTGCTGGGTACGGGCGACCTTTTCCTACCAACTTCTCCGCTTGTTCAGCAGCTATAATGGCCTTAATCTTTTCGCTAATTAAGCCCTCAAGCTGCGCTGCAGTTACAGGTTCAGATGCACTCGCCACATTTTGGTGAGTGTGCTGGCGGATTGGGTCATTATTTTTATCGCCACCTTCAGGTACACCTTTCACTCCTGAGGCTTGAGGCGCTTGGAGATTTTGAGAATTAGCAGCTTGGTTGACGGGTTGAGCTGGTGTAGGACCAACAGAAGTGGTCTTCTGCATCATCTCCATCATAGCTGTCATCTGAGTCATCATCTCAGTCATTTTATCATTTAACTGAGAGATTTCTCTGTCTTTCCTTCGCATCTGTCGCCTCATTTGATTTCTCATTTCAGCGAGTGTGATATCTTCGCCACCGAAGGGATTTTCTCCGACCTCTTCTTCTTCCTCATCTCTTTCTTCTGAAGAGCGAGCACTTCGGCTGGCAATGGATCTGGCCCTGTGGCGACGTCGATAAACACGTACGCGCGGCTGTGATTGCTGGTCATCTTCATCACCATCATCTTCCTCTTCAACATCGACGTGACTGACCATATGAACCACTTCGAGCTCCATAGTGTCTTCATAATCATATTCTTCTTCTTCTTCTTCTTCTTGTACCCGAATTTCTGAGCGGCGTCGCCACTGAATTTCAGGTTCTTGACTTGGAATAACTATTTCTTCAACCCGTGGACTACGATCGAAGTGAACTTCTTCTTTGGTTGAAGTAGGAGAATGACGGGATCTCCTGGAAGATTCTCCAGGATGTCGACCGTCAATATAATTTTCGTCATTATGGGCCTCCTTTTGGACCCATCTCTGACGAGTTTTGTTAGCAGGGGCGGATCTCCGGGAGGCTGCTCCGGATGTCACACCCGATCTAATCCTTTCTTCCAGGATATTTTCTCTTCGAGGCTTAGGCCTCCAAACTTGCTTCCCCTTCCACCGGGACTTTTCGGCGGCGGATCCCCGAACATATGGTTCAGGTGTCACGCCCCGATGCTCACCGCGTGGAGCCTGTCGTCGATAACCTCTCTTTTCAGTTATCATAGCAGATGATAGCCTCTCTCTGGGAGGAGTTCTTCGGGCCTCAACGATCAGTGGCCTCTGAAACTTCTTTTTCATTAAGCCCTTCTCCTTGATTGTCTTCAAAACTCGGTGTACCCGGGCAGACAGACGTTCGGGCTCTCGTATATTCTGAGGGGTTGGAGCTTCAGGTCGACGCTCCCAGAAAGATTTTTTGAGCTCCCCAGTAGAGCTATTTCTTTTGATCCACTTCAGGTTGGAAAACCTGTTCTGAGTGGGAATATTGATTTCTGATTCTGGTGCTGGCAGATTGGAGGGATGGATTGGTACAGGTAATTGCTGAGCTCGCTGCTCTGCATTTCTCTTCCTCCTTTGCCTTCTAGTAAGCCTTCCTCCAGATGAGGAAGCCTCGGCATCATACCTTCCAGATGCAATAGTCTCTCTGGGCAGGTTAGTGGTGTTGGCAGTCACCACAGAAACTTTCCTTCCATTGACAACCCTTTTTGCAGTAAGGGTTTCAGGTTGGGACAATCTTTCAAATACAGAAGTTCTTCCTTGGGCAGTATTCCTGGCAGTAGCCCTTGCAGAATAGGATCTTCCAGAAGGTTCATCAGAGTTTACGCCGTACACAGGAACGGCTGCAGCCCTTGCAGTAGCTGCTGAGAATTCGAGTCCACCAAAGTGGATAGTGGCTCCAGTATTTCCAGTTTCAATGACAGCATTTGCCAGTTGAATCCTGGCTCCTCGTCCCAGTTGGACGGTCATCGGTGTGTCCTGCATTTCCATTCTGTAAAAATGAAAGGCAGGGGTTAGTGATCAGAATTGATACATCACCCCACGCTTTCATAACAAAGAAATAACGCAGAACAAATAATAGAAACAGGAGAGTTAGCATGGAATTAAAAATCCTGCTAAACGAATTTCCATTGATCTTATTTAAAAGATTCATTTTCAGGAAATTTAAAATTTGATTTGCTTGCTACTATAGCATATAAGTGACTAGCCAAAGATGGAAAGAGAAACCATTCCCCAGCGGAGTCGCCAGAAATCTGTGGGCTCCAAAAATTCGGCCCCGGCCTCCGCTCGCTTTTCTTATTCGGCGAGGGAGTTTTAACTGAATAAGTTCCGAGGTAAATTTTGGAAGGCAGATGGGTTTGTAGATAAGACACTACCCAGAGATTTCGCCCTCATTTTGCGAGGACTTTATGATCTGAGTTCTGGTTTCCTATAGGCGCAAGCCCCTATAGTTAATTACCCCTCCCGATCACGAGAGAGAACTTTCGATTAAGGCTAGTCGTCGATCAGATACGTAGAGATACGTGTTATCTGGCATATAGTAGCAGCAATGGGTATTGAGTTTGGAAATTTGAGAATTGGGTTTGGAAATTTGATATTTAAAAATAGAAATTTTACCATCTTGTACTTAAAGCGGATGGTGGGGGAATGGATGATGGGCCCGATCAAGATCCCATGGTTCCGTCGTCCCGGGCCATCATGGTCCCTGGTCTACTTAGTCAGAGGAGGTAGTCGACCCAACCTGACAGAAGGATCCTTGTCGGCAGCCATGGGTTGCTTCGTCCAAGGGGACCTTGTAGACCGGGGTTGGATGTTTGTCTAAGGGGACAAATTTGAATCCACCTTAGCTAACAGAGGGCTTTGTGCCCTGTCAATTATATCCTATTGATTCATATCTCAAGGATTTAACGCCATTAAGGAGCGTATTGGCTCTGGCCATAACCGCTATCTGTGGTGCCATTTGGCGGCAAAACCACTCGGTTCAGAGGGCCCCGGGTCATAACCGTTTACCTGCAGTGCCATTTGGCGGCGAAACTGCCGGTTAGAGGACACGTACCACGTCCTTACTGGCAAGAGATTATTTGAGAATGGATCCTAGTGATATTTTCGACTAGGCATTTGGCTCTTTGTGAGCTAGAGTTTATTTGAATTTGTCCACCTCGGCAAACTGTTGCGGAGGGCGGATGATTTTTGCTTTAAGTGTTTGATGGATTTATTTCATTTTAAATATTTTTGGAGATTTTGGGATTTTTGGATTTTGACTTTGTGGATTTTTGGAGTTTTACGGGATTTTTGGGTGGAGCTTTGAAATATTTGGGAAATATTTGGATATTTGGGAGACATTTAAAAATGTTTGGGAACCCCTCCGGTTGAGATCTGCATTCAACACGGCCATCATCGGGGTGTTTGGGGGTCATTTCTTTTTATGGATTGAACCTTGTCAACTCTGTCGGACTGTTGACAGAGGATCGGGTTTTGTAGGCTTTGTACCCTTGAAAGTGAATTCTTTTGATTTTAGGCATTGAAGGCCTAATATGAATGTATTAAAATAAATATTCTGGTCGCCACGGCCACATATTTATTTGTTGGTTCGAATCTTGTCGACTCCTATTAATCCGTATAGGAGGATCGGGTTCGAGCCTGAATTCACTTGTCAACCCGCGCAGCATCCCTAGACGTCACGTGTATACAAATAACACGCTCGCCGGGGCCCATGCGGGTTGAGAATATATTTACCCCTTTTAGTGTGCCTATGTGTATACAAACTATTTGTGCACGTGCGAGGGGATTCTTAGAATAGACGCCTTCTGTCTGCTTGTACTAATGTTGCTGATCCGGTGGCGTGACATCTTAATGTTGATTCCCCTTTTCTCATTCACTGGGGAGGGTTCTCTCGGACTTTGGGGTCAATGACTGCTGATATGGAAAGAACTCCTTTAAAGATCTTCGGTGTATTGGACTTGATATTGACTCCCCCTTTCTCATTCATCGGGGAGGATTTTCTGGATTTTGGAGTCAAAGACTGCTGATTTGGAAAGAACTCCTTTTAGGCTTTTCGGCGTAGTGAACTTGCTATTTCCGGTATTTGTGGACACCCAAACTGTTCTCTTCTTTATTATAGAACCAAAAAGAGACTTTGGAACACCAGGAAGTTTGGTTCTAATTTGTTCAAACATTTCCCCATTTCTGCCCGGGGGTATCCTTTTCGTACATAGAGTAGCCCTTGTACTCAACGCACTTATAGATCTTGATCACCACTATCGTAGATGATATCCGTACATGTGTCCACAGTGATTCATTGTGCCTACGAGGTACCCACTGTTGTTATCCACAAATGGTTTGTACTCATTTGTAGGGATTCGTACTTGTGTCCACAGTGGTTCGATATGCTTACGATATGCCCACTGTTGTTATCCACAAGTATCCATTTTGCAGGGGACCGCTGCATCTACTACGACCTCCTGAAAATATTTTGTAGAAGATCTATTGTTCTTGTATCACACCCACCTTTTCACCAATCTCAGGTGGTTGATAGTTGAATTTGTTTGTAAAAGATAGATCTTTGATTGCTGATCTCCAATATTGCCTTCTCAGTCAACAGACAATCGTAGGGATCGTCGTAGGAGATATTTGTACTTGTGCCCACAGTGGTTCGTTATACCTACGACATATCCACTGTTGTTATCCACAAGTGGTTTGTAATTATCTGCAGGGGACCGCTGTATCAACTACGACCTCCTGGAAAATGTTCGCAGGAGATTCATTCTTTCTGCATCATATCCACCCTTTCACCAATCTCGGGTGGTTTGTAGCCATTTGTAGAGGACCGTACTTGTGCCCACAGTGATCCATTGTACTTGCAACACACTGTTGTTATCCACAAGTATTCATGTGCATCTGCAGGGGACCGCTGTATCAACTACGATCTCCTGAAGGTATTTGTAGAAGACCCATTGTCTCTGCATCATATCCACCCTTTCACCAATCTCGGGTGGGTTTATTGATTGTACTCATTTGTAGAAGACGGGTCTTTCGTTGTCAGATATGAGTAGGAGTCGTACACCTTACAACTGTTCGTTTCTATAGTGCATTGACTAGGTGGGGATTGTTGTATCTACTACGAGCTCCTAGAAAATATTCGTAGGAGGTGTTGTAGTTTGATTGGTGTCGAGTCTGACTCAAGTATGAACCCTTCCCAGTCCAGTTCTCGTGAGCTCAGAATGCAAGGTTATTTTCAGCTTCTTTTGGATTTGAGTCCATTGAGTTCATAAGCCCACTTGGTATTATATAGTCCGAGCTCAGAGTACAAATTCGAGTGCCCCTACAGTCTTTTGAGTTCAGGTGCTTATTCAGGATCTTCTGAAATTCTTGCAAGTTCAATTGAATATTCAAATTGATTTGCATTTGATTCCAATTTGATTTTATTTCATTTGAATTTGACCTTTAAAAATCACTTAGAGTTTTAGTCCACAAGTCCAATGTTCTTCGTATAGGTCCTCTGGTCATTTGGTTCAAGTTCTGTGTATTTTTGTTCGAGTACAGGTCTTCTATATTGTTGTCCAAGAAGATCTTCGAATTGTTCAAGTCTTTATGCATTTCAGTGAAAATTTCGGCAGCACCCCGGCATATCCCCCGTTTGGGGGAAAATTGGGGAGCTGGGCCTTCCCACCACGCTACTAGAGCGTGTATGGTAGGTGTCCTTGGACACCGCGGCCGTACAAAATTTCATCCCACCACGCTACAAGAGCGTGTATGGGGCCTTCAGCAGTACCCGTACCAGAACAGCAGTGACGTACCAGAACAGCAGTGACTCCCCACCACGCTACAAGAGCGTGTATAGGGCTCTCCCACCTCGTCGTATGCATCGCACCGGGCTCCCTCCTACCGTGCTACAAGAGCGCGTATAGGTGGTTCTCCGGTCCGCTGCAAACGTCGAGGACGGGAGTAGAGTTAGAAATTTATACCTTGAAGTCCGGTGGAGGTGGAAGAGGCTCGAGGACAAGATTTGGAACCGAGGGTCACTCGCCTACCTTGTCGTAGGTGTCGCGCCGGTTGCCCCTCCCACCACGCTACAAGAGCGTGTATAGGCAGACCGCCGACTCGACACGCGGGACGAGGTAAGAGATAGAGCCAAGGTTTCAAAACTTATACCTTGAAGTCCGGCGGAGGTGGGCACGGAAGTCGAGGCAAGATCCGGAACCAAAGGTCGCTCACCTACCTTGTCGTAGGTGTCGCGCCGGTTGCCCCTCCCACCACGCTACAAGAGCGTGTATAGGCAGACCGCCGACTCGACACACAGGACGAGGTAAGAGATAGAGCCAAGGTTTCAAAACTTATACCTTGAAGTCCGGCGGAGGTGGGCACGGAAGTCGAGGCAAGATCCGGAACCAAAGGTCGCTCGCCTACCTTGTCGTAGGTGTCGCACCGGTTGCCCCTCCCACCACGCTACAAGAGCGTGTATAGGCAGACCGCCGACTCGACACGCGGGACGAGGTAAGAGATAGAGCCAAGGTTTCAAAACTTATACCTTGAAGTCCGGCGGAGGTGGGCACGGAAGTCGAGGCAAGATCCGAAACCAAAGGTCGCTCACCTACCTTGTCGTAGGTGTCGCGCCGGTTGCCCCTCCCACCACGCTACAAGAGCGTGTATAGGCAGACCGCCGACTCGACACGCGGGACGAGGTAAGAGATAGAGCCAAGGTTTCAAAACTTATACCTTGAAGTCCGGCGGGAGTTGTCGGCGACTGTCGGTGGGGAGCTCGTGGATCGAGGTAAGGGAGGCAAGCAAATCTAAGCGGGAGAAGTCATGCCTTCTTTTTTTTTTTTTGAATTAATTATAATTAATATTAATTGATTATAATTAATTAAGAAATTATTTTTAATTAATTACTCATAATTAATTATAATGAATTAATATAATTAATTAAAATTTATTTAAATTAATTAATATCATTAATTATAATTAATCTGTAATTAATTATAATTAATTAATATTAATTAGATTTTAATAAATTATAATTAATTGAAATTAATTAATGATAATTAATTTTTATAAATTATAATTAATTAAATTAATTCTAATTAAAATTAATTATAATTAATTAAATTAACTATAATAATTTAATTAGAACTAAATGTAATTAATTATAATAATTATAATTAATTAAAAATAATAACAGTAATTAACTAAAATTAATTAAAATAATTATAATTAAAATTAACTTTAATTAAAAAAAAATCTCTCCCTCTACCTCTCTCAGTTTGGCGGATTACGGGATCTGGCCGAAGAAGAATGCAAAGGGAGAAAGTTACCCTCACAGCCGGCAGCTCCCGTTCTTGCACCCGATCAGAATGTTGTAACTTCCGATCCAACAGGAAGGGAAAGTCGCAGAAGGAGCTAAGTCGATCGGCCAGAAAGATCGGAAGAAGCAACGGGAAGGGAGAAAGTTACCTTCGCAGCCAACAGAGCTCCCGTTTGTGCTTCCGATCAAAATGTGACTTCCGATCCAGCAGGGCAGGAATGCCGTGGAAGGTGCGAAGTCGAACAGCCAGAAAGGAGCTGAAGAAGCGACCGGAAGGGAGAAAGTTACCGTCCCAGCAAGCGAACGAGCTCCAGTGTTGCTCCCGATCAAAATATGTAACTTCCGATCCTATTGGAAGGGAAAGTCGATGGAGGAGTGAAGCCGAACAGCTCTGAAGGAGCAGGAGCTCGTCGTTGCTTCCGATCAAATGTTCTAACTTCCGATCCAACAGTAATGGAAAGTCGTTCAAGGAGCAACGTCGAACAGCGAAGAGGGAGCCGGAGAAGATCGTGCGACAGGGAGAAAGTTAATTCAGAGTCGGCGAGCTCTGTTCTTGCACCCGATTAGAATGTCGTAACTTCCAATCCGACGAGAAAGGGAACGTCGTCGGGATGGCGAAGTCGAAGAACACGAAGGAGTCGGAGAAGTCGTACGAAGGGGAGATCGTTAGCTTCACAGTCGGCGAGCTACTGTCTTGTTTCCGATCAAAATGTGTAACTTCCGATCCTTCAGCAGCAGCGAGCTCCCGTTCTGTCTTTCGATCCTACCGGGAAGGGAAGATCGTCGAATGAGCAAAGTCGAACAGCCACAGGGAGCCGGAGAAGCAACGCGAGCTCCCGTTCCTGCTTCCGATCGAAATGTCGTAACTTTCGATTCGACAGAGAGGGGATTCTGTCGGAGGAGAGAGCGAGAGCGAGGAGGTTGAGTGCGGGAATGAGAGTAAGAGAGCTTGCAAAGGAGCCGAATGCCTCCTTTCGTCGTCCCTTTATCGACGAGACCGAGTCGTGCGAGGTCGTGGGCGACGACGTGCTGAATTCGGCGCTCGAACGTGGCCGGACAGGTACGATTTTTTTATTTGATTTGATTTTGATTTTTTTTTTTTTACAGAGAAAGGTCAACAGTATTTTCAGAGATCATAGAGGAAGATTTTTGTTAGCTTTTGGGTTCAGATGTATGCATTGGGACAATGGGTATTTGGAGTTGTTGGCTTTTCGTTCGTTAAGAAGAATTATCAAGGAATGGACTATGGATGCTAAAGGTATCATTATAGAAGGGGACAACTTGAACATCATAAAACACTTACAAAACTCGGTTGTCAAAGATGATCAGGTGGCTAATCAGTTTGTATGGGAAGACTTTTCTTTTCTAAAAGATTTTGGAGATTTTTTATTTCATTTTGTAAATAGAGAATATAATAAGTTAGCCTACTTTTGTGCTAACTTTACTTTGAAAGGAGATTTTTTATGGGAAGAATTAGATTGCAATAAGGTTCATTCTATTTTCTTATCTTTGTTAAAGGAGGACAGTGATGGATATTCTATCACTTAGTAGTTTGTATTAGGTTTCTTTATTTTTAATGCATTTTGCAGTTCATCCAAAAAAAAAAATAAAAAAAATCATCATCCATAGGCTTCCAGAATCGGTAACTTGCTCCTAGAGCCATCCCCTTCTTCAAATCTAGCAATCTAGCATTTACTTGCCAGCTGTTTGATCATGTTCCTGAAACAGACATCGTTCTCTAGATCAAGGGCCACACGGAGACCAGCCTCCATCTAAGAGACATTGTTGCTCTTCTATCAAATTATTAGGTGCGGTCACAGGACGGTCGGAGGCCAATCAGAACGTGCCATGTCATCCGATACACAACGGTACACAGTGATGGCACACAGTATATTGGTGATGTGGCGCATTTTAATTGGCCTTTGAATGGCGTCCGGTGACCGCACGTAATAATTTTGCCAAATGAAGAGGAGGGATGTAAGGTCTAACATATTTACTTTTTCTTTTGTTATCATGTCTTGCTCAATGATCCCAGCCTCTACAGTAGGACATCAGCTGCGAACGAAGCAAAGTTGAATTTAAGGATCCCAGCCTCATTGATGATAAATTTTAGTGGAATAAATCCAAAGCAGAATTTAAGGAAAAAGAACATATGCTCCAGAATTTTTAATAGAAAATAGTTGTTGAAGGAGTTTCAATAATTTTTGCAAATTTTTTATTTTGTAGGTAAATTATCTCAAATCATACCAAAGATAATATGAGAAAGTTGATAAAATGTTTATATTTTTTGTTAACCATTTTGAGATTATTTGTAAAATCACGGGCTTGTATATTATTAGGGGTGTCAAAAAGGGTTTTCAGGTTGGATTCGGGCCAATCTGAAACCAACAGGCCTTCAACTACTTTGAACTGAACTTGACCTGAGTAGATAAACGGGTTAGAAATTCAGACCCATACCTGACCCGCCTTGACCTTGATTGACCGAACCCGACCCGCTAACCAGCGGGTATGAGCAGGGTGCGAGCGCGGGCTATGGGGGTGAGCTCGGGGCGGGCCGGCTGGGGCCTTCACGATAGTGCAGGATGGGGACTTGGGTTGCTTTCGGGTTGATCCAAATCAAACTCATTTTCTAAACGGGTTGATCCAAATCTAAAATTTTTGGGTTAGACTTTTGGATCGTGTCAAAGATTGACACCTCTATATATTATTATAATTTTGAGCTTATCATCTGATAATTTGTAGAATTGTTTTTTTTTTTTTTTAGTTTTTAGCTAACCATCACGTTTGTTAACGGTGATAAAATATTATTAACAATCAATTAAATGTTATAAGAGTAAGCAGTCATAAAGAATCGAAGAGATAAAAACAGTGAAATAAAATTTATTGGAAAGAGATAACATAAGCTCTTAAAGAATCAATAATTCTAGCAACCATGCCAGATGAAGCCTAAGATGGATGAGCAAGGGGTGTCAAAAAGGGATAACTTGATAAGAACATGAAGCAAATTAATAAGCCACCTAAATAATCAATCTTATTTCACCTATGAATCTATGAAGAATCTCCTTACTAGGGCACCCCCAAGGGAAGAATTATTTTGTGCGGAGTGCGGAGGGCGTCCGGAGACAAATAAAAATGTGTCACATCACCTTATTGGTGGGCACCCAGCTCAGTACAGACACTCGATACCGCTAGGTACCCAATGCTTAACCAGACGTTTCTCCCGTCCGGTCGCCGTACAGAATAAAAGCTCCCCCCTAGGATGCTACGAAACAAGTGAGAAAAAAAAGGTGATGCAAATATAATGTTGGTACAAGAGTACCTTCGTTAGAAAAAATAAGTTTTGATGAACCTTAACACGAGAATTGCAATTTGTGTTATATATATATATATATATATGGAATTAAGAGGTGTCAAACACCACCACCACTCGAGACGGTCGACTGACCAAACAAGCCATGAGATTGAGATAATGTAGGAGAGCCACATCACACATCAAAGATGAGCAAAACTTGCTCGTGAAGCGCACAATATTACTTACTAAGGTTGATGTGAGGGCTCGAGCAACCCATCCACACGATCTTAGGAATCAAAGGAACGGAGGATGAGTAACAATGTGCGAGTGATGTTGCGAATGAGATGAACATCACTAGCTGGAAATCATAGGCAAGTGCGAGCCGAGCGAGCGCCTTGGAGTAAGCTACCTATGTGCATATAAGGGTATCCTACAATCGACTGGTGGGCTGGAAGGATGCTCGAACGAGAAAAGTTTGGGAAACACTTCTAAGTTACGTGTTACTATTTTGAAGCATTTATGTTAGATTGTTTGAAAATCATACATTTATTAATTTTACCTGATTTTTGTTTGATTACATAGATCATTGTGGCTCAAAATATTTGAAATTATAATAAATTTGTGAGGACATTCAGTTCATTATAACCCTCATACAGTACATTCTCTCTCTCTCTCTCTCTCTCAAATGTAGACGTAGCAAGCAGTAGAACATAGAAAGGTAAAAGACATAATAGTAGTCTTGTATATCTTATTCCTTTGTAATAACATCTATATATAGGATAAGATACAAAAGGATAACTAAGCTGATGTGGCAAGATAGGTGCCACGTGTGCAAGAAAGTACGAGACTTGCTTGCTTACATCATGATCACACACACAAAAGAAAAAAAATTATAATTTTAACTATAACCCTATGTTGACATTGCCAACATTATTAGCTCCAAACTAAAAATCAAGAGAAAAGAAAAATCCAAACAATCGTAGCAATAGAAACAATAATAATAATGTTTGGGATCAAATGCAAATTAATTAAGGATAAACTTCAATAATAGATCTTAAACCATTGGAGGGTGTTATCTTATAGCCACTGAAACCTGCAGCAATAAATAGCTTGCTCCATTCAGCTTCATCTCTTTCCTTTCCACCAAATATAGTCATCATGTGTAGATCAAGTAAAAGCTGTGTCTCCAGTGCAATTTGAGCGTTGACGCCCACACCAACCACCATATCGATTATAATCACTTTTCCACCATTTTCTTTGGATGGAATCGCTTCCTTGCAACGTTCGAGTATCTTGATGCACGCTTCATCATTCCAATCATGCAATATCCACTATATATATATCAAAAAAATTCATCACTTGATCAAATTATATGCATCCATAAGTACAAATATAGATATAAAGTATAAAATTACACTACAGAAATATCGCACATTACCGGTGATGCATCATCAAAAATTGTTTGGATCAAGCACGAATCTCGAAGCATTTTCAAATTGGAAACTTTCATAATCAAATTTGGGATCATATGAATTCTAATTTCAACAAACTTATAGTCAAATTGAACATCTCAAAGAGACGAACCAAACAGCACCAAAATGGGTCCAACCCAAGCCCAAATGGGTCCGAATCGGGGACCCGAACCACATTTGGAAGGGTTAAAGAATTATTTGGATAGTAAAATGATATCCCAATATGGCATCCTTATTGTCAAATCGAGCGTCTCGGTGAGACGAATCCAACGAGCCCAAGATCTCTGAAATCCGACACTATTAAGGCACTTAAACAGTTGAAAAACTCTCTACGATCAGGGGAATCAATACGAGCCATCCGATGGAGCACTCTGAACTTGCCCCGGATCTTCTTTAGATTTACGGGGTGTGCCACTCATGAAAATCTATAAATAGACCCCCACTTTCTACATGAAGGGGACCTTTTGCTGGAGATTTGAGAGAGCTCTAAAGCTTCAAGAGCTCTAACATCACTGCCCGGCCGCCGCTTGCCGCCAGAACACCGCTCGGTCGCCGGACTTTCAGCCTGACCTTCGTCGGCCCACTGCCCGGCCATCGCCTACCACTGCCTGCTGCCGGACCACCGCCCGGCCGCTGCCTGCCGCCGGCATTCAGCCCGACCTTCGTCGGACCACCGCCCGGTCGCCGCCTGCAACCGGACCTTCGTCTGGCCGCCGCCCGCCACCGGACTTCAGCCCGACCTTAATTCGTCGGACCACTGCCAAGTCGCCGCCGGACCATCGCCCGGCCATCGCTTGCCGCCAGACCTTCGCCCGGCTGCCACCCGCCGCCAAACTTCAGCCCGACCTTCGTCGGAGCACCACCCGTCGCCGAACCTTGTCCTGGCCGACGATCGCCACCGGACATCCGCACGACCGTCTCCAGACCTTTTACTAGCTCACCAAATTACTGTAATTCGACCGCCTCTAAATCGAGGGACGGGTCAACCCTTGTAATTCACTCAAGTTTAGTGAAATCTTTTCACCTGGGCGAGGCCCCGTGGTTTTTCCCTCTTCGGGCTTTCCACGTAAAAAAGATCGGGTGTCTTGATTTTTCTCTTTCTGCTTGCATGCTGGATCTTCGTACAATGCTAAGACGCTAAAGTTCATCTTTCTCTATCGTCGCGAATATTCCTGGACGCAACAACCAGATTTTTCCTGTGGCTTTTCGACAGTTTACGACGAAATATGACCGACTATTTTTTTTGACAGGATTTCCAACAAACTTGCCTTTTCATCTGCTTTTCTTTATTATATTTTAAATAAAAAAAGTGACACTTTTAATACTTTTGCCCTTATAGCAAACTGATTGGGGCTTTGAAGCATACTCACATCGAATCCCACAGCAGAAAATTTGCCGAGTTTTGCTAGAAAAAGCTGTCGGTAATGACGGATTTTTCTGTAGTGTTATTTAAAAATATAAATATTTTTTAAATATTAAAAATATTCTATACTAGAAATATTTAAATATGATTTGTAACTTCAACAAATAATAATAAGAAAAATAATAATAATAACTTCTTTGATTTCTAATAAGTAGGCTATATATACTCCATATTAATTCCTCCTAACCTTAAGCAGAGCGGCTTGAGCAGCCGGGATCTCCACGAACATGTCACCGGCGGCGAACTGAATCCCCTCTGTCTGCTCTGCCGTGTCGATGACATGTGGAAGATCAAAAACAGTGCACTGCAACCCCGGAAAAGCCTCCACCAACGTAGCTGCCATCAAGCCGGTTCCACCTCCGACGTCCACCAACTTCCCAATCCCACGAAAAACTTCCCCGCCGATATTCTTTATAACTTCTGCGAGAAACGCGGAGTCGCAAGCCATCCCCTTATTAAAAGAATCGTTGAACTCCGGCATCTTCCCGGCGAGGTCCCATAATGTTTGACCGTGTGCCATCTCGAACGGCGTTAGGGTTACGTCCGGCCTATGGAACCAGTGGGAGAGTTGATGGTACGAATTTATGATGTGGTTTTCGACCTGCGAGAGGATCCCGGGGGTGTGATTGATCAGACGGCGTTGGGGAATGGAGGAGGTGGTGAGGAGGCGGGAAACAGGAGTGAGGTCGAAGGTTTCCTCGCCGGAGAGGGTGATGTGGGATTTGAATATGCCTTCTTGGGACAGGATGCGCATGAGTGTGCGGAGGTGGCGGGATTTAGCTTCGGGGATGGAGAGAGAGGAAATGAGGTCGGAGATGGTGGTCGGCGTGCCATGGCGCAGGATGGCGTCGGAGATGCGGAGTTCGGCGGCGCATTTTAGGGACATGGATTTTACGAAACTAAAGGTTTTATTCCATAGAATCGCTTGGGCTTCTAAGGTGTCTTGAATCACAGCGTCGGGAGCATCGATGCTCGCAACTGTCTCCATGATCTTCAGAGTAAGATAATTCTATTTTACGATGCAAATTCAAATTCAAAAAATATAAAGAAGCTAAAGATGGAGATTTTTTTTCCCGCAATACCTAATGTAATTAATTATATTTTATGTGTAATAAATAGCAGAAGATATTTGAATGAGCTCATGATTGAAGAGCAGGTATCTAAAACCAATTTTAGACTGCAAGGATTTAACATTTATGAAAGTTATGTAGTTTTCATACTTGTTTTGGTGTGCTTTCCTTTTTTAAACCAACAGCCTAGAGTCATATAAGTCAAACAAAAGTTATCATCTATGGGCTCCAAAATGGCCGTTGTTGCATTCACCTGCCAGCCGTTTGATCAAATTCCTGAAACAGGCGTAGTTCTAGGAGCTCATTGCAAGGAATAATATGTTGCTCGGCTATGTCAATTAGACAGATATAGGAGCTTGTGAAAGGTTCTTAACCATATATAAGTTGAGGGAGGCTTCATTTTTAAGCTGTGCTTATTCAATTGGACTGAACATATCGTAAATGCAATAAGCAATTATTTGATATCTTCACTTGCGCCTAACTTCGACTCATATGTGACAATCAAGTCGGATTCGATTAGGCTAAAAACTTATTTTCGTGAAACGGTTGGAGTAGCTTCAGTGGAAGATAAGATTAGAGAAAGTGGCCTTAGATAGTTTGGTCTCATAAAACAGCGGTCTGCCGATGACCCAGTTAGAAAGTAGATGTATTAGATTTGACATATGTTAAGATAGAGGTAGACCTAAAAAGACTTGGTTAAAATCATATTAGAAATGATCTTTCCTTATTAGATTTAAACGAGAATTTCACATTTAACAGGACACAATGGAAAAAAAATGATTCAGGTACCCGACCTCACGTAGTGGGACTAAGGCTGGATGTTATTGTTGTTGTTGTATTCCTCAACTCACAACTTCATCTAATTAAACTGGGTGGTATAGTTATGTGCCTCGTGTCTTGTTGAGCCCTAACAAGCCTCATGCAGCTTTCAATGATGGTGATAATGAAAGCTAGGTTGGCAATTTCTTCTTTAGATTTTTAGATGACGGATTTGTTGGTATACCAAGCCTGATGCGTTAAGGAATTCGATGATAGAACTTAAAAAAAAATAAAAAAAATAAAAATCGATGATGATAATTAATGAAAGCTAGGTTGGCAATTGCTTAATTAGGTTGGTAGACGAAGATGTTTCTTTGTTCATGTAATTTACTTCTCCATGAACCTTAGCGTCCAGTACAAGTTATTAATTACTTCCCCATGCTAATATTTCAGCCTCAGCTACTAGTTGATATCTCTGATCTAAGACAAGGTTGCATGACTTTTTTAAAAATCGAAAATGAAGATGAAAGACAGTACTATTTTAGAAATTGAATAATCGGAAGTTATAGTCTGGAAAGTTAAACTCTCATTCTTTATCGATCGCCTACTGCTCATCTGAGCTTTCTTATGTTAGGTAACTCTCTTACCGGTTTAAGGTTTTGTTTGAGACGGCTTTTTTTCTGCTTCTTAAAACAGTTTTGTATTGTAATGTTGCTTTAAGAAGCTGGAAGAAAGTCGTCCCAAATGAAGCCTTCTATATTTATTCCAAAAGCTGATATTAAGAAGATTGATACCCGTATAACAGACTACAAATTCTCTCTTGGAATTTAGTTACTAGTCATGAAGCTTATAGTGGATTGGGCTTGAATTGTTACACTGATCTTAATGTTGCATGCAAATGAAAAGTTTATTGACATGTTGATGGAATTCTTGTTAGCCCCTACAGGAAGAAACTCAACGCCATAGCTGCTTTTCTTCACAAGCCAAACTTTAAAACATTGTTGAAAATGGCGAGCAACTATCAATCACTTCTCTGTGACCCTTTGGTGGATGGATGTTTTTAAGCGATTCGGTGAGACTGTTATTATTGTTTGTGATCTCGCTGTCAACTCTTTTTTGCTTGAAGCCATTATTTTAAATCATAATGCAAAGTTGTCTTTTTTATATACTGAATATGTCATCAAAAAAGTATCTTGATCGGGCACGAATCTTAATGCAAAATCAAATTGGGACCATCCGAACTCCGATTTCAGCGAGCTTACAGTCAAACTGAACGTGTCGGAAATACAAACCTAACGACACCAAATTCGACTCAATCTAAGCCCAAATGAGTTCAAATCAAGGACCTGAAGCGTTGTTGGAAGGTTCGAACCACAATTTGGATTACCAAACGATTTCCAAACATTTTGCTTATAGTTGAATCGAGCGTCTCGATGAGACGAATCCAATGAGCCCAAGATCGCCGAATTCCGACAACACTAAGACCTTCAAATGTCTGACTAACGGTCCACAATCAAGGGATTCAATATCGGCCGTCCATCCAGCCACTCCCCATTTGCCATTGATCTCTCACCTATTTACAGGTCATGCCACTCCAGTAATCTATAAGTAGACCCATCATTTTTCTTGAGAGGGGACGGAAGCAAGAAGAGAAGAAGAGAAGAGGAGGAATAGAAGGAAAAAGCTCTTCCTCGACCACTGCCTGAGTTCCGCCGGACCACCGCCTGACGTTGTTGCTCCGCCGAACCACCACCTAAGGCCCTCACCTCCGCCGGACCTCCACTTGAGACCCTCACCTCTGCCGGACCACCACTTGAGCCCTGTGCTCCACCAGGCCATCACTTGACTCCCGGACTTCTGCCGAACCACCACCCGACGTTCGGAGTTCCGCCGGACCACGACTTGAGGCCCTGTGCTCCACCATGCCTCCATCTGAGGCCTGGACTTCTGCCAGACCACCACCTGAGGCCCGGACTTCTGCCAGACCACCACTTGAGGGCCTGTGCTCCACCAGGCCGCCACCTGAGGCCAGGACCACCACTTGAGACCAGGACTTCTACCGAACCACCACCTGAGGCCCGAACTTTCGCTAGATCACTATCTGACGTCATTGCACTGCCGGACCACGACTTGAGGCCCTGTGCTCCACCAGGCCACCACTTAAGCCCCGGACTTCCGCCGGACCACCACTTGAGCCCCTGAGCTCCACTAGATCAACCCCTGAGGCCCGGACTTCCGTCGGACCACCCCTGAGGCCCGGACTTCCGTCGGACCACCATCTTAGGCCCGGACCACTACCTGAGCCCCGAGTTTCTATCCGGCCAACACTTGACGCCCAAAGTTCTACCAGAGTATCTCCCAACTACATTCGTCTTTTGAACCCCTGTCTACTACCAATTATGATCCTTCTGATCTATATCGCCTACTACGGTCCTTCCGACCTACATTGTCGTACAATGGTCTTTCTGACCACGGTCTCCTGCCTACTACGATCTTTCCGACCTCTATCCTATCGACTATGGTTCTGCCGACCAAACAAACATGTATATGTAACTCCCACCATGTAATGTGCTCTATATGATGTATATTTGTGATATTAAGCCAAGGCCTTCTCCTAAGGAAGGGCCTCACTTATAATTGACTGCAAATATTAGTGGATTCATTCAAACTAGGCCATACCCAATGATTTTTCTCCCTTTTTTTCAGGGGTTTCCACGTAAAAACTCTGGTGTCTCTTATGAATAATACACCCTTTTTCTTATTTATTTGTGTGCTAGATCTTCGTACAACGTTAAGATATTAAACTTCATATTTCTCTACCGCTGTAAATACTCCAGGACGCAACAATACTAAATCCAGCGCCAGAAACACCAACAAATTTTTATTCCCTTGAGATTTTTTTCTTTACTGGGAGAACATGTCTCAATGGTTTTTGAAGTGCTGATGACTGTCAAACCAATTGCATTCCGCCGTGATGCGGATGTTAAAAATAGTTATCATTTATTCTCTGAATGCCCCAACTCTATATATATGGAATATCAGGTATCTCTCGTCTAATGAAATATTTTTCTCCTTTTCGAGAATTCTTTGATGCAAGTTCTCCAACTAGTACCTTTTGTCGCACAAAATATAAGAATCAAAATTTGTACATGTTTATTGTGAGTGTCAATATTTTAAATATTTGATGAGAAAGAAATAATAGGCTTCACAAGAACGATGGGCGGACCCCCCTTATCCTCACTAGGGGCAATTGTCCCTCCTAAAAAAATTAAATTTTTTTATTATATGAATTTTTAGGTAATTTGTTCATCTCAATTTATTTATTAGTCTTTATTACAACTGTTTTTAGGCAATTGCATCCTCCCTCCCAAAAAAAGTTTTAAAATACTATATATGGTCTTTAGAAATTTGCCCAAACATAATTAAACACATTGTATAGAGGTGTAATTGTCAGGTCGAATCCCGCCAGAGGGCACTGCCCTCTTGGTTTCCCGACATATCTGCGAAGCGTACGACGATCAAGGTATGAACAAATAAGAGTCGAATCAAATTCAAGGCAATTTCAACATACATTTTGTAGAAATTGAATGATTAATCATCTTTAGTGACCATTTTCTTTTTGTCTCTATTGTTTGGTCAATGTTTGACACGAAGGGTCGTCGAGCCAAATTTGAGGGCAACACCAGCAATTACTTGTAAGTTGACCCCCCCCCCCCCCCCCCCCCCCAACCCCCCGGCGCGAAATTAAGGTTGGGTCCGCCCCTGACAAAAACAATCATATTTGATCAAAGAATTTGTTCTCTTATTGTTGAATCCAAATTTATTCATGTGTAACATCCTAGTACTACTCGTGAGAGTAGTTAGGACATTAGAGCAATGGAAAGGAGAGATGGTCAGGTCAAGTAATAAGAAGAGGACTCTTGAATTCTATTATTCTCCATAAATGGTAAAAAAGTCATGAACTCTTTAGGCGAGTGCCTCAACTTGGCGAGCTCTTCTGAGGTGAGTCCATCTTCCTCTCATTGGGGTGATTGTGCTTTAATCGAGTATCTCTCGACTTGGGAGAGTGTCTTCCCTAGTCAAGCTTCTGTAAGGTGAATGCTTCCCTCAATTTGGCTCCTCAGGTTCAGATGTCTTGATTGGGAAAAATTATTCTGTACGGAGTTTAGACCCCAATAAAAATGTGCCACGTCCGGTACCGAGCGGTACCGCGGCTCAGTACCCCTCGGTACCTAAGCAAAAAAATCGGACGGTTCTTCCGTCCAGTATCCGCACATAACAATCTCTCCTTTGTCGGGCTCTTCTGAGAGGTGAGTGCCTCTATTGATTACTGCCACTCTGATGTTGAGTTCACGTAAATGGTTACACATATCATTTTCCTAGTTAAACTGAAGGCTGTCAAGTGGAGAACGTCTAAGCATTGGGTGGAAGAGATGGAAGATTTCCTTTATTCATGGATCAAATTTTCATGTTTTTCCTCTTGATTTTCATCTGGTTACTCAGTTTCTTTCCTGGTTATTGTTTTGAAAGTGTTCTTTTGTGCTCTCTCTACATTCACCTTATTATTATTATTTTTTTACATTCTACTCTCTTTATCTCATTCATCGTCTATATTAGGGTTATCACTATTTGACACTACCCAAAAATTCGACCCTAACCCGACCCAAAAAGTTCGGGTTATGATCAATTCATTTGGCAAAGGTCAGGTTTGGGTTTCAGGATTCAATCCGTTTGAAAAATCGGTTAGGTCTGGGTCGGGTCAAATGGTAGTGGGTTGATGTCTGGTTCGGCTCAACTTCGACCCATAACCAGATTTTGACACTCCTAATCTATATAACAAAGAGTAGCAGTAAACTAAACCTAGCTTTATTAGCTCTGGATATGGAGCTCTTCTTTAGTTTGAATCCTTCGCTTGTAGTTCGTATTAGTTTCTAAACTCAATGAAAATTGGGCTCTCTGTCCATGAACTTGTCTCTTTCTATCCTATATCACTCAATTTTTTTTCCCAGCAGGTTTTGAGTATTAATTTAAAACAAAGAAATCAAGCTTAGCAATTGAGTCATGTTCAAGCTTCCTAAATAAGCTTGAGTTGAGCTCGAACTCAATAAAAGCTAAACAAACTTAGCTAGATTAGACAAATACTCGACTTGACTCGACTCATTTACCCCTCTAGTTGTGTTTGCTATATGGCTATTATTCGATCAAAGTTCAACCTTGCATAATTTTGTTTAAGTTTATTTATTTATTAATTTTATTAATTTCGAACCCAGTTTGAATATTTTGATTATGATCTAAATTTTAAAATTTTGTTCTAATTTATTTATTAATATTTTTATTGAGTTCAGACCATTATTTAATTTTCTTTTAACTTAATTAATTTTAAATTTGATCTTAATTTTGCTTTAAAAATGTGGCCTTAAAACTAGGCATACCAAAATTTATAGGTTTAATTTTAATCAAAATTAATATAATTTATTCGATATTATTTAAATTATTTGATGAAATTTAAATATTACTAAATATCTGATTTAAATCTACATATCTAACTATTGATTTAACATTTTCTTCATGTCTCAGCCTATATCTCTATAATCACCATAATTTTCAAAGTGTATAATATGTAAAAATTTAATTAAAAAATATAGAAAATATCATCAAATGAACACCTAAATATTATTAGATAAATATTTTTCTGAGCTCTTAATATGCATATATTAAATAATATTTATGTTCACTTTTTTTTTTTATGATACATTTTAATTTTTTTTAAAATTTAATCAAATATACAAATTTTAAAAAATGTTTATATTATTAAATTGAGTGATTTCTCTATTACAAAATCTAGGTAGCTTTATGATAATTGTTAGTTTTATGTGGAATCTAATTTTGTCGATTAATCAAATTGTGTTGTTGCATCATATCTAAATGTCAACGAACAACTTTTGTGATGGGGTGGGGCGGGCAGCGCTCCCCTTGTTTGGAGATCGGAGGCTTTGTTCTCAGAATTTTTTTTTCATAGTGTTGCAGTGTTGTAAATTAGGGCACTATAACGTTGTACACTTGTGCATTGCACCATCTTAATTAGGAACCTATCTTGACTTGGAAATACATAACGGAGTGCTACATAGCTTCAGAACAAGCATCACAACGTTGAAAGTTGGACTGGAGGCAGAATGGAGCGATGCGGCACTCCAAACCTCTGTGCCACAACAATATTATTCAGGTTGAGCTTTATTTCTTACTTTTTTTTATTTCACTTGAAGGATTGCAACTTTGATATATTAAAAAGAGTATTTCCTTCTATTATATTCTTTATGTAGAATGAAGAGAGAAGTGAAAAGAGACAATGAAGGAGCATATGAGAAAATCTATCTTTAAATTTTGCTCATTTTTTTATTTTGAACTTTTTATGTGATTTGGCTCAATAGTTTTTTCCCCACTTCGAATTTTTTGATGTTATATCATGAGGTTTATTTTCGCTGTTTTCTTTTATCAGGCTTAGGCGTCCCAAGGGACGGCTTTTTTATTGCTTTCTAAAACGGAGTTTTAGTACAAAAATAAAAAAATTTGTACTAAAACTCCGTTTTAGAAAGGCAATAAAAAAGCCGTCACAAACGAACCCTTAGTCTGGGATGACTTTTTTTACTGCTTTTTAAAATAATTTTTTAATAAAAATTTAAAATTTAAAAAAAAACAGTAAAAAAGCCAACCATAACCAGAATCTTATTTTTCTTGGTGTGCGTTTTTCTTTCCAACAATAATTAAAATGTGCTTCAATTTTTTTTTAACCAACGAAATATTTATTACAAAAGTTCGTCAACTTCATGAATATATGTTGCCTTCTTCAACACGTAATAACTTTAAAAAAAGATCTAAGAAAAAAACATTGTAAAAGATAAAATAAATAATAGAGCACGTTTTTTAAAACAGGAATTATGTTGCTGTTGATATTTCCTAACCTCTCTTGCATGTGAGAGAGATTATTAGGTGCGGAGTGCGGACGAGAAGAATCGTTCACACACAAGTATAGGGTACCCAGCTAGCTAGGTACCATTCGATACCGCTGGATATCGTTGGATACCGCTTGGTACTCTATGTTTGTGCGGACGGTGTGCGGACGTCTACATTCCGCACCTAATAATTTTTTCTGCATTTGGTCGCCCTTTTCAACATTTTATTTTTTGTATGTATTGTGACATAAGCTGCTTTAGATGTGGGCGTTGTGATATGATGGTCTGCACTCTGCAGGGACATTCATGATTCATTGAATGTTATTGTTCATGAACCAATTAATTTGTTTGTTTTTTGAAGGAGGATTAACAAACTAAACTTTCAAATTTATAATAATTAAATTATATATATATATATATATATAGGATAAGGGTTTGATTTGGGGAATGAATCAAATGATCCGAATATGACCTGATAACCTGTTTTGATTAAAGAATTATAATTATTCAAATATAAAATTTAGATTAATTGATAAAAAAATAAAGATATTATATCAACAAGTAAAAGAATATAAGAAAAAAATAAATGGAACATTTTTTGCTCAAAATATGGTTCGCGGGTAATAGGTTAACCCAAACCCTGGCCATTTAAAAGCGAGTCAACCGAAATTCAGATTTTTCGGGTTAGGCCTGGGTTGGGTAATTTTTTGATATATCTATATATAAAGTTGTTTTGATATTTTGATGAGGCATAAAAATTTAAGTGTTATATAAGTAAATAGGAAAATATATATGTTAATTGTATAAATAAATAAAAGTTTTGTGATATGTATGTAAATCTCTTTTTAAAAATAAATAAAGGCTGCTTTCTAAAGTAGCTTTCAACTATAAAAATTTTTAGTTTAAAAAATATTTGTGCTAAAAAACTGCTTTAAAAAGTAGTAAGAAAGACATCTCAAACAAAGCCTAAATTTAGGTGAATCTCTCTAAAGAAAAAATGTGATATAATTTTCACCACTCAATTATCTTTTTATCCCGTTGGCTAGCCTCAACGCAATGAACAATTATTAGGTCAGGTGACCTGACGTAGCTCTACATTCGGACTCCAATAATATGTCGCCACGTGTTCTTACTCTTTACCGCGCGGCCCGATGACCCGACCCGGACTGGAACCCGGGATTGCTATGTTCATGTATTGCTCAGTATTGCTAAGTATTGCTTGACAATAACGAGAAATACCGCTCTGTCAAGGCAAATACTGAGCAATACCAAGAAAAATTCGGTATATGTTCGCTCGGTATTGCTCAGTATTGCTCGGTATTGCTAGGTATTGCTTAGCAATAACGAGAAATACCGCTCTGTTAGGGCCAATACCGAACAATACTGAGCAATACCGAGCAATACCTAAAAATACTCGGTATTGCTAGGTATTGGTCTTCACATAATGATATTTATCATTATTGCCGAGCAAAATCGACCAATATCTAGCAATACCTAGCAATACGCATGAACATAGCAATCCCGGGTCCGTTCCGGGTCAGGTTGTTGGGTCTAGCGGTAAAAAGTAAGAACACGCGGCACTATTTTACGGGCGTCCGAACGTAGAGCTACGTCAGGTCACCGGACTAAATAAAAGTTCCACGACAATTAGGGGATGACTGACAAACCTATAATGAAAATATTTCTGACTTTTATATGACCTTTTGAGCGTTGCGTGTTTTTATTTTGAAGTGTTCACTTCTCTCTTCTTCTAATTTTGGGTGAGCATCTAAGGAGCTTTATGGCTTCAAAGTATAAAATAGTGTTTAGTTGTAATTTTATTTTTGCTTTAATATAATTATTATTTTTTGTCTATGAAATTGGATTCTGCCCAATAAGGCAATAATTACACAAGTGGATTACAATGCTACAAATGGTATGTTGTGAATAATTGGAGAAGATATATATATTTTATGATTTATAAGTCATTATTAAAAAAAATCATTTTAAATAAAACACCCAAAGAACAATTAGGCAAGTAGATGTTCTTTAAAAAAATTAGAATAGAAAATCATCACTTTGTTTTAATTAAAATGAATTTAAATTTTACATTATAGAATTTTTAATAATTTTTAAAAAGTATGAAAATGTGTAATTTTATTTTAAAATAAATTAAAAATAATAAAATATTTAAATATTTACATATAATAAGCAAACTGAACTCAACTGCACATTAAGGCTTGTTTTGGGACAAGTTTCTTATTGATTTTTAAAATAATTTTTTAGTACAAATTTTAAATTTTTTATATTAAAATTTATTTTAGAAATCAACCAGAAAAATGTTCCAAACAAAACCGAAAAATCGTTGTTCTTCTGCTCCATCTGGGAACGCGATTGTCAAATTGAATTCTTTCCTTTTGTCTGCGAGTGATATAAAGTCTCTCTCTTCCATCATTTTCGGTTAATTTTAGCAGGAAATTAATTCAGCATGTGTGACATGCTTTACATGCATGGATGATTGCTTTTCTTTCAACTAGTGGGATTTATAGGTTATTTGATTTTATGTATTAAAAATGTAAAATATAAAAATATAGGAGCTTTGAATTTTAAATTTTTTATGAGAACATAAAATCAATGCAAGAAAAGAAAATGTTAATATTTATGAATTTCAGTCTTGCATGATTGTTTCATTTGCAATGATCCACAAGTCTCAATTCAAGCATGGGATTTGGCTTACTTGTCGAGCTCGAGTTGGGTCTGACTCGAGCTCGACTCAGCTCGTTTGCACCCCAAATCCTGACCAAGAGTCTATAGTACGTACATCAACGTTCATCACTTGACTTTCAGCTCTCTACACAAATACACCAATCATCTACCAATGACCATTATCTTTTAGTGGTACTCAGCTTTACACGTGTAAGGTTAAGATGCTTCAGGTTAGTTATAAGCTAAGGGTGGAGACAAGGGCGGATTTAGCATGAGGGTTTTGAGGGCACGAGCCACCATCGGCCATTTTATTGCTACCTAGTTAAGACTAGTTATAGTAATACTTAATTACTAAATCAAATTCATGCTTTGTCTATTTTAATTTCCTGCCTAATTTATTTCTTTTTTTTCCTTTCGATGTTCTGGGCTTCATTTAGTTCTTCTCAAACTTGTGCTTCCTTCCTCCATTCCTCTGTCAGTAAAGAGTCATGTGCTTCATTCAAATTGGTCTGTCTCTCAAGTCCAGCTGAATGAGTTAATAAGTCAAACTTGAGACATTTCTGACGCAACTCATAGCTCACGAGTCGATTCATTTAAAAAATATTAATATAAAATGTACTTAAAATAAATTAATATTTTTATGATTTGAAGTATAAAATTGTTAAAGTAATTAAAAATTACTTTCTTCTTAAGTGATTCTTTACTATCCTTTTTTAAAATTTTTTTATTATTTTATAATGATAATTTATTAAATAATAATATTTTTTTTCTCTTTTTATAATAAAAGAGTCAACTAAGAAGCCAACACAAACTCGGACTGAATTAATTAACGAAGTTGAAGTGCAAGCCACGTGGAGATTAAACGGGTAGCACTCATCACGGATTTTATCGTCTATTAAGCTCTAATGAATAGATAGCATTTAATCCTTTTTTGTACCACGTCACGTGCCGTCAAATGTAGGTGGGCCCTCCACTTATTTCTTCACGTGAAAGACGAGTCTCCGTTGAGCACCGCTCTCCAATTAATTAAAAAATAAAATCAGGTCAGAAGATTTTATTTTTTGACCTAATTTTATTTTTTAAGTGTTAAACAAATTTCAACATAGTTTAAATTATAATTAAAAATTAAAACGAGCGGAGGTAACTTTGGAGTTCATATGATTTTTATTATGATAATCTAAAAAATATAATATTTGACAAGTTTTTATTATATTTATTATATTTTTATTGTAAATTTAAGTATTTTTTATTTTTTATAATTAAAATAGAAAACCGTATATTTATGTCATTTAAAAAATTAAATATTATTTTTTTAATTTTATGATTTCATCTGATGAAAAATAAATTAGCCAAAAAAGTCAAAATGAGAAAAAAATTAGAATTACATTTGTGCATAAGATATCCTAATGTAAATTATATTCCCATGAATTTAGAAACTACTATATTTATTTTAAGATTAATTTAATATGAATTATTTATATGCAACACTAATTTAAAAAAAGAGCTGATAATTTTTTATATGATATATATTAAATATATTGAAAAAATTTATTCAAAAGAATAAAAATCAACTCAGAATATTATAATATCTGAGTTAACTTAAAATTTTATTGAAACTTATTTTGAGTGTAGTGCAATAAAATTTTTTATATACAACACTAACTGAAGAACAAATTCAATTATTTTCAAGTTATTTTAATATAATTTAAATCAACATGTCCTAATAAGTTTTTTTTTAAAAAAAAATTTTGTTCAAATATTCATATGTAAATTATATAATTATAAACTTAAAAATCCTTTTATTTATTTGATATTAATATAATATATTTTTTTATTTGACAGACTATAATTTTTATTTGGAAAATTTTTTTATTATTTTTGGCAAGGAAAATGATCAGTAAAAATTTTTTTTGAAAGACATCTTTTTTATTATTATTATTTTTAATTTAGGGTTTAAAAAAACTATTTTTGAAAGAATTAATTTTGAAACTGTAGCGTAAAAATGTGCTTTAAGAAATAAAAATAGAAAAACCTTAAGTTAACTAAAACAAAGCCTAAGGGCCTTTGGATACAGGATTTATGCCGTATTTGTGCAGGATTTTTACTAAATTAAGACAATTAGGATTTAGAGAACTATCAAATCTCACAACAAGTTAAATCATTTGTTTCTTCTTTTTGTTGTAAATGTCGAATTTACTAAATCCATGAGTTTGGCATATTTACGGGATTTAGCAGAAGAAGTGTCTGAAAGGAAGGAAGAAAGAAAGTTATAACCTTCGCAACGAGCAAGTTCCTGTCATTGTCATTACTTCCAATCCAACATAAGAATAGCGAGGAGGTGTGCCTTTGGATCCAACTAGGGATGTCAAAATGGGTTTTTGGGTTGAATTCGGATCCAACCCAAAACTTGACATGCCGGCCTTCAACTGATACGGCCCGAACCTTACCTGATTAGACATACGGGTCATAAATTAATACCCATACCCAACCTGTCACTAATCCAAGGCGACTCAACCCGACCCGCTGGCATAGGCAATTGCTCGAGAGAGTGCTGGCCAGTGCAGGGAAGCAGACGAGGGGTCGTGCCACATTCGGACAAGCCGCGAGCGAGTGAGGTGGCATGTGGGCAAGTGCATATGGGCGAGAAGAGCAAGCAAGCTTGCGCGCTGCATGCAGGCGTGAGGTGAGTGCAAGGACGACCACGTACGAGTCCGCGACGGACTAACCAGCAGATTTAGGATGAGAGATGAAGGGTAGACAGCAATAGCGAGCTGAGGTTGTGAAACCCCTTAAGTTAAATGAGCTAAACTCTTAAATATCAAGGCGCCTTTTACTGTAATTGTTAGAATTTTATTTAAGAAACTCTGTAGTTAAGTGCGCTCATTATGGAGAAATATTGGGATGGGTTTTCTTATGTGAAGTTACACTAATATGACAAAACTGTGAGGCCCTTAAGCCGAAACAGACAATATCTCGATTGTTAAAATTTTAGGCTGTTACAATTTGTATCAGAGAATACATCAGCCGGAAGACGAGAACTAAGTGTCATACAAAATAAAGTGCAACTCTATGGGAGCAACCTCTTGAATCATGTATGAGACAAAGTATTACATTGCGGGAGTCATCACATGAACTTGTACGGGTCACCTCTAGATTCCTATTTGCCTAGTGGAAGATTTTGGGATAGGGATATTAACAAGGACATCAGGTACTTAATTAAGTGGGGGAGATTATAAAACCCCTCAAAGTAAAAGAAGTTAAACTCTTAAACATTAAGATGAACGAGTCACTTTTGTGTTAATTTCAAATTTTGGGTTGACCTCAACCTAACACAAATGTTCATTCGAGTTAGGATTTGAAACCCCAACCTGACTTGATTTCCAAACTGATCGACATGAACCCATAATTTTTTGATCGAGTTACAATCGAGTTTTTAGATCGTGTTAAATATTAACACCCCAAGATTCAACAAGAAGGAACGTCGCCAAAGGAGGCGAAAAGGTTATTTAGTGACTCCTTTAAGGCTTCGTTTGGGACGGCTTTTTACTGCTTTCTAAAATTGAGTTTTAGTACAAAATTTTTTATTTTTGTACTAAAACTCCGTTTTAGAAAGCAATAAAAAAGTCGTCCCAAACGAAGCCTAAAACTCTACCTCTGACGTGAAGCAGGTAAAGCTGAAGAGCAATGAATAGTAGGAGAAAAGGAAAAGAAACCCAACCTAACCTAAGGCTAAAACAAAAGCAAAACAGGCATTACAAGTAAAGTAGAACACAGGAAAAAAATAATTAAGTTTAATTAAAATTAATTAAGAATATAATATAAAATAACTAATAATTAATTATTTTGATTAATTGATAATTAACTTTGAGTCAACTTATATATTTATAATGAAAAGTTAGTAATGATAATTAAATTTAATAATTAATTCATAAAAATTTTAAAATATAATCAAAATTAAAATTAAGAAGTTACTGCTTACTTAAAAAAAAATTAATAAGAAAGTTGTCCCAAACAGGAGATGGTAATTGATTGTGTATAAAACGTGGGCTCCCGAATTCTGTATTTCTTCTCCAACCGCCCTCATCAAAAATCCCATTCTCTCTCTAAAACATCCTCTCCGTACCCCCCCCCGGTCCCCCCCCTCTCTCTCTAAAACCATCAAGCAATCGTCATCCATGATATAAAGCGCCAAAGCGGCATGGAGCTGATGAAAGAGATGGATATTTGAATACGATTCTATATCAGGCTTCGGAAATTTGAATACGATCGAAGAATGGCTCACGGAAACTTCGACTGCGACACCGAGCTCTGCCTCACTCCCGGCGGCCGCCAGAGCAGCAACCCTGGTTTGATGAGAAGGTACAATCTCTCTCTCTCTCTCTCTCTCTCTCTCTCTCTCTCTCCTAATTTCTTATTCTTATTATTGTTTTCATTTTAAATTATTTCATGAAGTTCTAAATGATTGGCAATATGATCTCCTGTTCAATTAATATATTTGATGATGGAAGGTCCAACGCCGGAGACATCGCCGGCGGCGAAAAGCAGCAGGAGATTACGATGTTGTATGGAGGTCAGGCCTGCGTCGGCGATGTTACTGAAATACAGGTTACTAGCTCTCTCTCTCTCTCTCTCTCTCTCTCTTAATTTCTATCTATCTATAGAAATTATTAGATGTAAATTTACTAGGCTGTGGACATAAATCAAGAAAATTAAATTTTAATTTGCAGATCAAGAATCTAGGCCTGAGATTTTGGCTTCGTTTGGGATGATTTTCTTGCTGTTTTTTAAAGTAATTTTTAAATTTTTTTTTTGAAATTAATTTTTTAATACAAAATTAAAATTTTTATATTGAAAAGCTGTTTTAAGAAGCAATAAAAAAGCCGTTTCAAACAAAATCTTTAGATCATCAAAGATCGTTCAAAGATTGGATCAATATTTAGTTAAGTCGTGCTCAAATCAAACCAAATGGGTCAAGCCATAAGCTAACATTTTTGGGTCGATCTGATTTTGAGCTAATTTGGAGCTAGGCATGGATTGGAACTATTCAACTATAACTAAGAATAAGGTATTTTTAAAAAAAAATTTAATGCATACATATATGAATATATATAAATTAGAATTATAAACAAATAATCACATTTAAAAAGTAAAAATAAATAAATAATTTTGAGCTAGCTCAATTAAAATCTTAGTATGATCAAAATCAAGTTGGTTCGAGCTGAATTAGCTCGAGATCGAACCAACTCAAGCTACGAGCAGACTTATATGAGTTTGAACCAATTTTTAGCCAGAATTAGATCAGCTCAAAATCAGCTCGCTCTCATCCGTCGGTGAATGTTTCGAGCATCGCAAATTCATATCTAAGAATTTCTCATATTTTAATAAAAAACTTTAAGTGTATAATTTTTCAAATAAAAATAAATTGTTAGCAAATTTAATTAATCCATTTATAAATATAATTCCAAATGATACTTTTGTATATATATATATTTTAAGGAGCGTGGCAGTATGCATTATGTATATGCAGAGAAAATATATATAATTACAGTGATTGACTTATGGTGAAAAAAAAAACACAGAAAATGCCCATTTGGGGCAGCTGAAATTATCATTAAATATATTTGTAGAAAAGTTATTGAAAAATAACAATCCTTGAAAATTTATTATGAAAATTATTATAACTTCTACTTTTTAACATAGTTAATTTACAAAAAAATTTCTCATCACAAAATATTATGAAAAACATAAAAAATTGTAATAAAATACTTTATAAAGTTCAAGAAAAATAGAAAAAATAATAATAATGAAAAAAATGCGAAATTGTGAAAAAGTAAAACATGAGAATGTGTAATAAGGAAAATATCAAGACAAATAATAAGACAAAAAAAGAATGCGGGAATTGAATTCTTTTCAGAATATTAGTGATAAGTAGTGAAACCCTATCTCTCACACAGCTCACCTTGGCCTATTGGTTGAGAGCTAATGCTTCAACTAAGAGGTCCTGAGTTCGAGTCTTTGTGTATGCGTGATGTGTGTGAGTTTGTCATAATTGACCTAAATGTCAAAAAAAAAAAAACCCCCTATCTCCTTAAAAGATGTTCGGTCAAATATCATATAAATAGCAAGTTATATATTAATAAATAATAACTATGTTACATTTGATGATATTTTAGTTAAATAATATAAATTTATAAATAAATATAAAATATTATTATGCCCTTTTATTTTTTATTGTATTTAATTTTAGCATCTTGAAATGTTGGTAGGTTCAATTAATATCTAAATTTAAATAAAATAATATAAAAATATTATTTATTAAAATATTATCAAATAAGCAAGTAGTACAATCATGTCCTTTCCAATTGAAAAAAGAAAAAAATCATTGAAGTATTAGAGGTGGTTGATTAGTTATTTGAATGCAACCCTTTTTATTACCATTATTTTGAAAGAAAAAATCAGAAAAATGATAAAGTTATTTAGAATTATATCAAAAATTAAAATTATGCACAAAAAAATAATATTCTAATAAAAATAAAGATGAATCGAATTTTATAAATGATTATCTTAATAATAAATCATTGTGTATAATTAAGGTTTCATTTGGATGAACTTTTTTTATTATTTTTATGGTGAGAAAAATAATTAATAAAAATAACATTTATTTGAAATACAGCTTTTTTTATTTTTATCTTAAAAAATTATTTTAAAATTATAAATTAGAAAGAAACTTTTAAAAGAAATAAAACAGATTTTATTGGTAATAAAAATTATCTCTTATTTATTTAAAAATTTTAATTATGATTAATCAACTTACAGAATCTGGGTCGGTACACCCGCAGAACCACCCACCATAACAAAGCGCGTAATTGGGTGGGTGCACATTGGAATCACGGCTGTAACATTCACTCACTTTATCTAGAAGAAAACAAATGTGAAACTCATTATATTGAAGAAGAATACTAACGCAGCTCATCTTGGCCTACTGGTTGAGAGCTTATGCTTTCAACTAAGAGGTTTTGGGTTCGAGTCTTTGTGTATGCGTTGTGTGTGTGAGTTCGCCTTAAATGACCTAAATGCCAAAAAAAAAAAAAAAAAAAAGAATACTAGACTGTCCAATAACTGTGAAGCGCAATTATTGGATATATATATATATCTAATTTATTAATACTATTAATAAAAGTATAATTATTAAATTGAGTCGTTTATTTTATAATTTAATATTTATTTTAATAAAATAAAAGAATTTGAAAGAGGAAAAAAGAAGGATTAAAATAAGCAAAGGATAAAAATATTAAAAAAATGAAGATTTGGTAAATTTTTGCACTTCAACAAATATTAAATACTTTTTTATTTTATATTAGCAAGTAATATAAATATTTATATCGTAATTTAAAATTTTAAAAAGTTATTTAAAGTTATAAGAATTGATTTTTTTACATCTTTAATAGTAGCATTTATCCTTTTTTAAGTATTGGTCATTAAGAATCACTCTTAAAAAAACTCTCAACATTATTATTTTTTCTTAAAAAAATTAGAATGTCCTCATCCATTTTTATTCATTACAAACGCTCACCATTGCGCAGGACAACAATACCAAATCAAGCCTTAGTTATACCAAAACAGGAAAATCTTCTATTATCGTCGATAATTTCTGATGATGATTTGACTGCCGAAAACGTTGCCGATATTGAATGAATTTCTTGTGGAGTTCAAAATACAACATAGATTTCGTTTTCGTTTGAAACACTTTTATTATTTTATAAAGCAGCTTTTCTAGTACCAAAATTTATAGTTCAAACAATTATTGTACTAAAAAATTGCTTTAGAAAATAGTAATAAAGCTGTCTCAAAGAAAATCTTAGTACACTATGCTTTACCATTCATGTTCTACTTCATAGTAATATTCATATGTAATATATAGCTAATGCTTCTCAATAAATAGCTCACTTGGACTTTGTTTGAGATAGCTTTTATTCTGTTTTTTAAAACGGCTTTGTAGTACAAAAATTTCAACAGAAAGCTGTTTTAGAAAGCAAGAATAAAGCCATCCAAAACAAGTCTAGAAGCTATAAACATGACTTTTGTTAAAGATGATGCCAAAAGTATATTGATTTGGTGAAAGAAATGCAGGCAAGGGCTATCATATGCATGGTAAGAAGAGAGATGAAGGAGATGATGGGGAGTAGCAGCAGCCTGCAGTCATCTTCTCTTGTTGGTTCAGCATGGTCTGCTGCGCTGCCTCCTCCATCATTTTCAGAGCCATTGCTATCAAATCCGGGGCTCTCAATGAAGAGATCTTTGCAAAGATTTTTGCAGAAGAGGAAAGCTAGGGTTTATGATAGCATTCCTTATCCGCCTCAGAAGAAAGATAGCATGTATTAAGAGGATATTTGGTTCTCTCTCTCTCTCTCTCTCTCTCTCTCTCTCTCTCTCTCTCTCTCTCTCTCTTAGGTTTCTAAAGTATTTATCTTGCGTTTATACTTTTGTTAATCTTTATTAGTGCATGGTCTTGATGTTTTATGGATGACTTGATCAAGTTTGATAATTGTTACTGCATCTTATATATTTCTCTGTGCACGTAGTTGAAAAAATATTATAAGAATTTTTATTTATATAACAGGAAGAACCAACATCATTATATTTGTTTAATGAATTTGGTTGGTTTGAGTTTCATTAATAATCAGAATTTTCTTTTTATTAATTATGAATTTAAAGTTGGTTGAGAACTACATTATAGATTTAGGCTTCGTTTGGGATGGCTTTCTTACTATTTCTTAAAACAATTTTTTAGTACAAAATTTTAATTTTTGAACTAAAAAGTTGCTTTAAGAATTGAAGCAATAAAAAAATTGTCCCGAAAAAAGCCTCACTTGACTAATGATGATGACATGTGTTAGAGCAACAATGTTATTTTTATTAGTGGGTATTGATGTTGGTGTTAACAATGGATAACAACATTATTGGCATTGGAACTGATGTTGATGTTGATGTCGCTTGTTAATCTCATTGACAATGTCGGGAATTGATCTGATTATTGATTGTAGTTGACTACTTTGTTAGTATCATTTAGCATCAATGTTGGTATGTATGGTAGGTGATAACGTACCTAATTAACTTTGTTTAGCATGAATGTTATTGTAGATGATAGGCGATAACTTTATTAGCACCAGAAGGCAACAATAATGGGGAAACAACCATATTTGCATAGGTCTTTATCAATATTATTATTTATGGCAGAAAATAATTTTGCTCGTGTGAGTGAACTTCTACTTTGTTGACGATGACAGATAATGATCTTATTAGTATTGGTGGGTATCAACTTTGGCATTAAAGTTTTATCAAATTAGCATTGGTGAGAACTTGACAATTTATCATGAGGACTCTTAAATTTTAGTTATGATGTTTTTTTAAAAATTCTTAAACACCTATTTTTAGATATTTCTTGTAGAATCATGCAGCATAATATAAATTATTAGTGGTTATGATTTTTTTGGTGCTCGCATAAATTGGAATTGTGTAGCATAACAAATTACAATGGAACATATTTGAAATTTGATTTGGAGGAAATAGCCTAATGATTGATGTTAACTTTGTTAGAATATCATATAATAGGGCTAATTTCCATAATCAATATAATAATTTAAGTTTAAACCCTAATCTTGATCATTATTATCTCTATCAAATATATCAACTTACGCATGCAGTGGTGTAACTAAGTAAAGCCGACTCATAATAGACCTTATCACTTATGGATAATTGGCTTGTGGGTCGAGCTTGACGTGCTAGCAATCCAAATTTAAGTTGGCTCTAACTCAATTTGTCACTCATGAACACGCTAATTTTAAAAAAATGCTGATATAAATGACACTTAAAATGTTAAAATATAAAGTTATTAAAATATTTAGAAATCTTATCTCTCCTTATCTCAAGGGAAATTTTATTATTTTTCTTCTCATTTTATAATTCTTCTTATAAGATTATTACAATATTTATTTGAATTAAAATCATCTTCTCTCTTTCACAATAAATGGATCTCTTCGTGAGCCGCAATTAAGTTCTATTAATTAGTTAAGCTCAAGCTCAAATTGGAAGTGACTTGAACTTGACTCTACTCATTTACATCATTACACACAATAATTTATCCTTTATTATAAAATGATTCGCAACATAAGTAAAAATTAATTTATTTTTTTTAATTTTAAAAAATCACCAACGTCCTTTTTTTAATCTTAAAAATGTAATTAATCATTTTAATCATCCTGACTCTAATACATACTTTACAGTCTTTATTGTAAGAAGCACACTTAGGTTGACTTTATTTCTTAATCTTATAAATTAGTGCCATTTTTTTATTGGAAATATTTTTTTTGTGAGAAAAACCCAAGAAATTGTTAATAATTAAATTTATTAGAATATGATAATTATAAATATGTTACTTTAGACTTTTATTGAAAATTTAATAATAATCATTAATCACACCATCTCTTACAAATTCTATTTTTAAAAATACTTTTACAACTAACATAATTTAATTATCCTTAAAGCGGTGGACTAACTTAAATAGGTCCGTTCGGCCCCTCTCAAGGCCCAATCCAGGTTTCTAATGCTTAAAGTACCTAAAGGCCCAAAAATAATTGCCATAAAAATACTAGAAATAAAACTAAAAAATAAATATTACTTGATAATTGCTGTTTAAAATAATATTTTCAAACTACACTTGAGATAACTATAGCGTCATGAGAAAAATTATTAGGTTCGGACACCGGACGTAGCTCTACATCCGGATGTCAATAACATGTCGACACGTGCTATTACTCTTTACCGCGCGGCCCGACGACCCGACCTAGGTCGGAACCCGGTATTGCTATGTTCGGGTATTGCTAGATATTGCTAGGTATTGTTAGGTATTGCTAGATATAGGGGTGTCAATTCGGGTCAACGGGTCGGGTTCGGGTCGAACCCGGAACTAACCCAGCACTGTTCGGGTCAACCCGAACCCAACCCGTTTTTAAAAACGGCTCAGGTTTCTGGACCCGAACCCGACCCGATTCGGGTCCGGGTCAACCCGACTCGACACGAATGACCCGGGATTGACCCAAAATTGCTATTTTTCGGGTAAAAAATCGTGTCAGTCTCGGGTTTTCGGGTCAAAATCGGGTAAAAAACGGGTCAATCTCGGGTTTTTGGGTCAAAAATGATTTTTCGTGTCACTTTCGGGTCAATTTCGGGTTGGCGGGTCAACCCGAACTCGACCCAATTTTTAAAACGGGTTGATTTCATGAACCCGAACCTAACCCGTTTCGGGTTTGGGTTGACCCGAACCTGGATTTTTCCGGGTCGGATTCAGGTCGTGTTTCGTGTCGTGTCAAAAATTGACACCCATAGCTAGATATTGCTTGGCAATAACAAGAAATACCGTTATGTCAAGGCCAATACCTAACAATACCGAGCAATACTGAGTAATATCTAGCAAAATCGGGGTATTGCTCAGTATTGGTCTTGACAAATTGGTATTTCTTGTTATTGTCGAGCAATACCTAGTAATACCCCGGTCTACACAAATCAGCTAATACATAGCAATACTGGGTCCAGGTCGTCAGGTTGATATTGCTGGTATTGCAGGTCTAACCATCATCTTATAGAATTTTCTCTTTTTGAGGGGGGGCTTTTCTATCACACAAGAAGCCTGACGCATTCCTCCACTTCAACAATCCAATTTGAATTCTACTAATAATATCCCCATCTATTTCATCATCATTTTGAACAATAGACTCAAGATATTTAAAATGTGTACTCTTATTAATGACTTGATCACCCAAAGTCATAATTCCCCAACTAAAACTATTATTATTAAAGGGCTATCATACGCAGTATAAAATAAGAGCACGTGGCGACATGTTATTAGCGTACGGATGTAGAGCTACGTCAGGTGTCCGGACCTAATAATTGTACAATTACTAAGTTGTGAAAAATATTTTTTTTTGAATTTTTTAATGAAAAAAAAAACTATTTAATTTTAGCAAATTTGATTATAAAAAATAGCTACTCACAATAATTTTTTTTAAAAATAGCAGAAAAAAGTAAGAAAATAATAGCTAGCAGAACTGTAATTGTGATCTAAAAAATAAAATGTTGAAAAAGTTGTCCCAATTAGGTCCTATTTTCTTTGATTTTGTCAATTTTAGTGATTAAATCCAATAAACTTATTTTTAATTTCAAAATATATATTAAAAATCCCAAAATATTAAAGTAATATATTTTTATGTGTTTTAGATACAATTTTAATGATTTAACTTGAGTTTTAGGTTTCATTTGGGACAGCTTTATTATTGCTTCTTAAAGCAACTTTCTTGTAAAAAATAAATTTTTATTTTTATACTAAAAAACTGTTTTAAGGAGTAAGAAAATCGTCCCAAATGAAGCCTCATTCATTTCGCTTGAATATTTTGAAGATGCAAAACAACTAATATACATCCGATTTGATTTTATTTATAATTTCAATTTCAACCTAATTTGTTAAGAAGACATATCAAAACCCACTTAGTGCTCATTGCTAAATATTTTATAGCTTAATAAATGATTTGATTGTCAACAATATTTGACATTTTCTTGAAAAAAAACTGTTCTTTACTTCAATGATTCTTTTCAATCAACATCAGAACCTTAAAGATCTATTAATGGCTTTGGTTGTTTAGTTTAGTTCTGCCTTTCTCATCTATAAACTATTGCTTTTAGCATTAAATGTTGTGTAGAAAGTGGTTTAGGTAGGTAATATGCTTACATTGAGAAGCAAATTGAAAGGGAGGTTGCTTGAGAGCTTTAATTCTATTTTGATGTTTTGGTAGGTTGTTAATTATCTAATTTTGAGTTTAAGTATATTTAACTTTCTTTTAGGACACTTTTTTGAGTGTTTTCTAAAGTAATTTTTTAGTACAAAAAATTTATATAAATTTTTGTACTAGAAAGCTGCTTTAGAAAACAATAAAAAAATTATCAGAAATGAAGCCTTAATTATAAGTTGTCTATATTTAATTTTAAGGGATTTTTATATACATTATTTATGTATCTACCACCAGTGAGATCACTTCCAGGGGCGGATCCAGCTTCTTTTTTTAGGGTGGGCAAAAAAAAATTTTTTTGTGAGAGATGGGCAAAAATGCTTAGGATTGATAAAAGTAGGGCAAAAAAATTTTTGAGGGGGGGCAAAATGCCCAAAATACCCAAAATATTTCAAAATCTCCCCTCTAAATATTAAAAAAAAAAATTTTGAGGGTGGGCATTTGCCCACCCTAAGCCATGGGTGGATCCGCCCATGCTTCCATTTCGACAACAACAACAGCGTCGTCTGAGGCGGAGAAGCTCGAAGGGAGCGATTCTATCTGAAGCACTTAAGTCCTCAACAACGAAGAAATGGATAAAATGAAAAAAAAACCTAAAGAACACTGGAGTGGAAAGCACGAGAAGACCTACTCTGCTCGAGCGAAGGGAGACACGAGTTTTAATGGGAGGTAATGAAGTGGTATTTTAGATGAAGAGAATGATATTTAAGTATTATGCATGTAAATATAATAGTTTTAGGTGTTATGTATGTAAAAATTTCAAATTTAAATTTGATTTGGATAATAAGTAAGATTAAGCAATGTGTGACTCTTATGATGCATTTAGATGGTTTAGTGGCTCTAAGTGCATGAAGTTTGATGAACATTTATTTTAATAGAAGCGATAGTTAATGTGAAGTGATCTCATATGATGGGATAATTGTTAAAACACGTGGACTTTGGTTTTAGGTTTTGTTTGGGACAGCTTTCATACTGTTTTTTGAAACAGCTTTTTTTAATACAAAAATTTTAGTTCAACAAAATTTTAAACTAAAAAGCTATTTTAGAAAGCCGTTCCAAACAAAGCCTTAACCTCACATTGGATAGTTGAAAAAAATACTAATTTAAAATATGTTAAACAGTTAGCCCTCAGTTATAATATTAAGTTTTGGGGTTTAAAATAAATTTGTTCAATGATATATTTTGCCTAATTTTAATTAGTTCTCTCCGAGATGGAAAATGCAAATTGAGTAGCAATATCAGGATTTGATCTGTTTATGTACATATAATTTTTTTTACTTTGGATGAAGTCATAGTTAACTCTCATTATGCTCTATTCTGTATTCTGGTCTCCAATCATATATTGTAGTATAATTATTGTATATTCATATTGATTATAAATGAAAATATAATTTTATGGATGAGTTTATTTTATGTATATTGATCGTTATTAGTAGCTATGCGGTTTTTTATTTGTTTTAAAGTTAAAATTGGACGAAAAGTTTGAATAGTTACTAAAACTTAGATCTTGGGGTTTGTTTGTTGCAAGCTAATATAATAGAATATGTTTGAGTCTTATCGGATTAGATTGTGACATTAATGGCACAAAAAATTCTTGAGTATAGCAAAAAAAAAGAAGCTGCTAAAAAATAATAATTATGGTATGAAAAACAAAGATGTAATAAAACTTTCTCAGATAAAATCTCAAAGAGAGATAGAAGAAATATATATATATATATATATATAATATAATATAATTTTCTACGCCAATCATATCTAACACATCATCTTTATAGCATTACTCTATGAATAGATGCTGCCAAGGACTTGATGTTACACCCCATCAAATGGTGCCCACTTTTGCTATGCCAAACCTGTAGCATTTATGGAAGATGATGTCACCATTTTACTAATGTTATTCATGATACATTTTATATAAAAAAAAAACATATATCAAATATGGATCTCAATACAACAATACTAACATCATCCCTTTATCCACTATGTGGGGTCGACTATATTAATTAGCTATAATGTTATTAATGATACATACAAAATGAGGATAAACATATATCAAATAATGAGCTACTCCAATCTTTTCACGCTTATCCTCATTTTGTATTATATCTCTAAGAGTAAAGTCACTCATCCACCTGAGCATCCTCATCTCTGCAACACTTCACTTAATATTATGCTTCTCCTTTAATGGCCAACATTATGTCATTCTACACCATAAAATATTACAGGTCTAACCATCATCTTATAGAATTTTCCCTTTTTTGAGGGGGGCTTTTCTATCACACAAGAAGCCTGATGCATTCCTCTACTTCAACCATCCAATTTGAATTCTACTAATAATATCCTCATCTATTTCACCATCACTTTGAACAATAGACTCAAGATATTTAAAATGTGTACTCTTATTAATGACTTGATCACCCAAAGTCACAATCCCCCCCCCAACTAAAACTATTATTATTAAAATTATATTCCATATATTCAATTTTAGATATACTCAAACGAAAGACTTTAGACTTTAAGGTTGACATCCATAATTCAAGTTCAACTCCCCCTCTAGTCTTATCAACAATAAGAATATCATCAGCAAAAAACATACATCATGGTATAACCACTAACAAATGTCTAGTGTAAAGCAATAAGATATGGGCTTAAAACTGATCCTTGACGTAATCCAACTAAAATAGGAAAATACTTGGTCAAACCACCTTGTGTCTGGACACTTGTAACAGCTCCTACATGCATATCTTTAATGACTTGAATATATGTTTATTAACCCCTTTATATTTCTAGAACTCTCCAGATCACATCTTTTAGAACTTTATCATATGCTTTCTTTTGGACCACGATTTGATATATGATACAAAGAAACTAAGATATAGAGGCTATGAGAGATCCAAGGCTGACTTCTTCCCCTCTCCTGAAAAGATAAAAGAAGTGGATATGAGTGAGAAGAAAATTGAAATTGAAATTCTATTGTAAGTAAACTTACTAAGAAATTTCTCCCAATAATAGAGGGTAACAATGGTTTCTCTTTGCTATGTTCTACTTGAATGGAGGCCATAAAAAAGGTTTTTTTTTTTGGAGAGTTCTTATTGGCATGTAGATAAGTGCTGATCGAAGCTTTTATTCTGAAGGTTGGAGTCATTGGTTAGTGTGATTGAATCGCCTATTCACTAGAAGTAGTTGTCGACTCATCGGGCCAACTTGCCGGTTAAGTTCCCAACTCACTGTATAAAGTTACCAACTTATTAGACGTATTACGGAGTTTATCTTGCTCTGTTAGTTTGGAGCTTTAGCTATCAACCAAGAGGTGTTAGATTCGAGTCTTACGTATGTGATGTATGTGTGTGTTTGCCTTAAGCTTCATTTGGGATAACTTTCATACTGCTTCTTAAAAGATTTTTTTTTGTACAAAAATTATTTTTTTTAACTAAAAAACTGTTTTATAAAGCAGCAAGAAAGTCATCCCAAACAAATCCTTAATCTGCATAAAAGTTTAAAAAAAAAAAATTATCAAACCAGCTATGTAGCCGACTTATGATTTACTAGGTGAAGTTGCCTCACTGCTAACTTACCAGAGGATATTTCAGTATATATATATATATATATATATATATATTATATATATATATATATATATATATACTATTATATATATATATATTATGATGCTATTTTTAATTTTTTATTATGTTACAAGTAAACTTTTTTATTTTTCTTATTCTACCAATGTTTTGCCAGCAAAAGAAATTTCCAAAAATTAAGACAAAATTAGCATTCATATTGTTATAATTTTTTATGAATTAAATCAATTGGCATCATCATGCCAACAAAACAAATAATTCCAACTAAATAATCATGTTTTTATAATAATCAATTTTTTCTGATATTTCTCAATATATTTGAGTAATTAAGATCCCACTAAGATTGTATATTACAGCTTGGAATTTAGGTGAAAGAAAATTAAAAAATCTCAAGTTTTTGCATTCCAAATGAAATAATAAATGATTAAATTTCCATTTTATTTTCCTTCAATTCAAACAAAGCCTAAGGCTCCATTTGGGACGACTTTCTTATGCTTCTTAAAATAATTTTCTAATATAAAAATTTTAATTTTTTAATATAAAAAATACTTAAAAACAATAAGAAAGTCATCCCAAATGGAAGTTATCAGGAAATTGAATTTTATAACAGTTTAAAAAAATTACTTTACCATTGAAGTTTTATAAAATAGTAAGAAAGTCATCCCAAATGAATGTTAGAGCTTCGTTTGGAAAAGCTTTGTTACTGTTTTCTAAAGCAACTTTCTAGTAAAGAAATTTTTGTATTAAAAAATTATCTCCAATTGGTGTTGCTATTGTAAGTGTCAGTAATATGAACCTTTTCCTTAGGTACCCATTGTTGATGATTCTTGTGAAAGACGGATCTCTGGGAAGCTGCACCAGATGTCACGCCTATACTGACTTTCTTCTGCGGTAATTTTCTTTCAGGAGGTCTCGGCCTCCAAATTTCTTTACCTTTCCACTGGGACCTTTTGATAGCAGATCCCTGAACATGAGGTTCAGGTTTCATGCTCCAATGTTCACCGTGTGGAACTAATCTTGATTTCTCTTGTTACCGTTAAAAAAATAAGAAAATTATTTCAGATGAAACCTAAGCAATGGTGTGAAATGAGAAGTTTTTTTTTTTAAGTTAATTTTAAATAAATAAAATAAAGTTTTTTTTTCTCATCTAATCGTGTTCATCATTTTTAAAAGGTCAGAGTTTGGATCACATGTTCTTTGTCTGTTCTTAAGTCCTCCACCAAACGTCTACAGGTTTGCTTTTGAACTACAAAAGGTATTTAAGTCAAAGAGCCGTAAGGCTTTTTTACTACTCCACAAGAGAAGCTATACTCCATGAAAAAGTTCTTATTAAAGTTCATTTTAATTTAAAACTAAAAAAGTTAATAAATTTTGATTTTAAAATTTAGAAAATGATTTGAAGATTATTAGGATTTTATTTTTAACAATTTTTAATAACGATAATGTGTTTCGCGCTAAATGAGACTAATAATACTTAAATTCGAGTGTGTTATGTTTGAATCAACTGCTCAGAAGTCAAAAGTGTAAATAAAAATTTGTTGAGATCATTTGAAGGATCAAATGTCCTTTGAATTTTATGTGCTTATGATGAAAATATGAGTGTTTAAGATCTAATAATTTTGATTTTGTTTCAGTATTTCAAATGCTTGAAGAAAACTTACTTAGACTGTTCGATATAGCACTTCAAACTCTAGTAGAAATGACAAGCATATTCCTCCTAAAATTTATAAATATACATCAACAAATCTAAAATTCATAGAGAATTCTAAAGTCCTATCTAGTATCATTCGACATCGACTATCAATCAATATCGAGACTCGTAACCATCAAATAAAATTGATATATACTATTGAATTCAATTTGTTCCTAAGAGATGACCATCATACTAGCAAGAGTAACTTTGAAAATGAGAGAGAGAGAGAGAGAGAGAGAGAGAGAGAGAGAGAGAGAGAGAGAGAGAGAGAGAGAGTATAAATAAGTTTTCTTGCTAGAATCAAAGAACTTGAGAAAATAAATTGTGTCCTAAGCTTGCCCTGTAACTCCCTAATTATAGGTATGGCTCTATAAGAAGTTTATATTAAAGGAAAAAATGTAATTTATAGAATTTAGTTTGATGTCTTGTCATAAAATAAAGTGGTGTCAAATGTGACTTTTGAGAATCTTAAATATGCATTTAGGATTTTCTGAATATGATGTCAGCTCGTATGAAGCCACCACTTGATTTCGACTTCGTTAGTTGAATGTTGGTGAAAGGAAATGTTAAAATGTCTGGATTAATCTACTTGGTCAGTCTCCATACTTAGTAAATACACAAGTACTTGCCTTATTTAAACCTTGGGTCAATTAGGCAATGAGTTCTCAATGTTGATGATGACTACTTATGGTTGGACTTGGAAATAACAATGCTTAGTCGTTTGATGAGTTCAAACCTATTTGTATATGATGCTAACTCTTTCTAGTCACTCTTGGTGACTCAGAATTGGTCTAAGATGCAACACATGAATGACCATTAGGGGTGTCAAAATATGACACGATGCGAAAACTTGACTCAAGAATTATGGGTTCAGGTCAACCCATTTAGAAAATGGGTAGGGCTCAGGTATAATTTTTGATCCAAATTCAAATCAGGCCTGGTTTGAGTTGAGGTCGAGTTCGAGTCAACACGGTAACCCAAAATCCACCCAATAGCAACCCATCTTCGGTAGTCCATTTTGTCAAAACAAAGAGAGGTTTAGGGCTAAGCATAAATCTCTAAAACAGAAGGCTTGCAAGTCGCGGGTCGTAAATCCCCTCGTCCTCGACTCCTAGCACTCCCTTTACCGCTCTAGCCAACAACTCATACTCCTCAGCCCTCATAGTCGCTCCAGCACCACAACTTTGGCATGCAGGTTTGTTAACAACTCTTTCTCCCTTAAACCTAGTGTCCTTTCTCATTACAAGCTCAACCAACAAGCGATGACAATAAAGGCTATAAGTCTTGGATGGTTATTTCAGGTAATCTAAGCTTTCATTTGATTATTTTAGTTATTCTAAATATTAACGGGTCAACAAGTTAAGTCGAGTCAGATCAAGTTTATATCTAAATTTTTTGCCCATTTGTAAAATTTGGTTGTATTCGAGTCAATCATATTCATATCGGAGACACCCCTAATGACCATGAAATATCATATAGAAAATGAGGCAAAATAGTTTATGATAACTTCAAAACTTGAAGGCTTCCTATTATCTCCATGGGAGATATCTCCCATTATTCAAATATATTTCACTGTACTACTGTAATAACATCTTCAATGATATGAATGATTCCTCAATCATTACCTCACTATTTAACTTATTTCAATAAAAACGTGATGTCCTCAACCAAAATATATATTTTTTATTTTAATATCGTTGAGAGGAAGTTTTTCAGTTCCTTTGTGCGGTTTTATGAGAAGCATTCAGCGTGGAATGAAACATGTGGCAAGTTATTGTTCATTAGAAGATGGGTCATGTGAATCACGCTAAGACAAGCGGCCAAACGTAGTGCCCTTCAAATAATTCATATTTAAAGAAAGAATAATATTTTATTCATTCAATAAAATTTATTATCAGTTTAATGTTTAATACACAAATATATATTTATAATTTTTTTTCTTGATGATTTTTGTTTTGAATAATGTTTTATTACTTTTTATTTATAAAATTTTAAAAATATATTATTACTCTTAAAAATATCAAATTATGAAGATTTTTATATAAAAAGATGCTGCACTCAATTTTAATTTTATTTTATTTTTTTCATTTGAGCATTAGTAGTTTGCTCGCTTAACTGATGTGTATAAGATTGATATTGATATATCATCAAAAAATTATCTTGATCGGGCACGAATCTCGAGGCAAAATCAAGCCAGAAACTTCAAAAATTAAATTCGGGATCACCTGATTTCAGCGAACTTATCAAACTGAGTGTCTCGGAAATACGAACTCAACGACGCCAAAATCGGCTCAATCTGAGCCCAAATGAGTCCAAATCAAGCACCTGAAGCACTATTGAAAAGTTCAAATCACAAGTTGAGTTACCAAACGGTTTCCAAATATGAAGTTCTTATAGTCGAATCGAGCGGCTCGACGAGTCGAATCCAACGAGCCCAAGATAGTCGAATTATGACATCATTAAGACCTTCAAATGTCTGACAAATTATGATCAAGGGATTCATATTGATTCATCCATCGACCACTCCCTATTTACCTCTGATATCATTACCTATTTTACATGTCATGCCACTCCATAATATCTATAATAGACCCATCATTTCTCTTGGAGGGGGCCCAAAGAAGAAGAAGAGAAGAAGAGAAGAAGATTGGAGGGAAGAAACCCCTCCACGACCACCGCCGGAATTCTGCTCGACGCCCGAGTGACGCCAGATTTCTGCTCGATGCCCGAGTAACGCCAGAATTCTTCTTGACGCCGGATTTCTGCTCAACGCCCGAGTGACGTCAGAATTCTATTCGACGCCTAAGTGATGCTAGAATTCTACCTGATATTCAAGTGATGCCGGAATTTTGCCATATCTCCAATTGACGCCGGAACTCTGCCCGACGTCATAAATGGATTTCAATTTAGAAGTGATTCATTGTAATCCGACCGTCCTAAATTTCAAGGACGAGTCAGCCTCTTATATTTCAAGCAAACACTAGTGGAACTCTTTCAACTGGGCGTGGCACCATAGTTTTTTCCCTTTTAGGGTTTTCCACAAAAAAATTCTGGTGTTGTTATTTCATTTCCTGTTTGCGTGCTGGATATCCGTACAACGCTGAAATAGAAATTACTTAACTCTATCGCCACGTATATTCTAGTCAGCAACATATATAAAATGCAAAATGATATATATATATCTAAAACAGATATTGGTGGTCATATGATTATAGTTGGGTGATAATAGTTGGAGGACTGTTGTCAGAGAATAGTGGTCTGAGGATCATCATCGACAAGAGATTGTGGTTAGAGGCAACAATGGTAGTAAGGACCATAGCTAGTAGGAGATGAAGGTCAGGTGGATTGTAGTTAGGCGATAGTGGTCAAAAGTCCGTAATCGGATGATGGTGGTTTTAGGACCATAGTCGAGTGATGATGGTCGAAGGATCTTAGTTGGTGGGCGATGATGGTTCAAGGACCATAATTGTGTGATGGTGGTGGAAGGAATGTAGTTGGAGGGAGTTTTTTTTTTTTTTTTTAAGATCATAGTCGGTCAATGGTTGTCAAAAAGATCGTAGTTGGTGGTTGGAAGGCCATAGTGGATCAATGATGATCCTATGAATGTAGCTAAGCGATGGTGGTCGACGACTATAGCTGGGTGACAGCAGTATGTTGAATGTAGTTAGGTGATAGTGGTTGAATGATTATAATCGACAGGCACGATGTGGGATGACTGTAGTCATGCAACGATTGCCAAAGGACTGTACTAAGTAGGCATCAAAGGTTAGAGGCTTATAGTTAACAGGCAACAGAGATTAGAGGGTTTGTAGTTTGGTGACTATGGTTAGAAGACTATAGTCAGGCTATGATGGTCAAAAGATTATAGTCAGGCCGGTGGTTGGATGACCGTTGTTAGATTATGGTGGTCTGATAACTTTGGTCAGACAACGATGGTCGAAAGAACATAGCCGGACAATGATTTTTGTTGGATTGTTGTCAATCAATACAGGTTTAGGGATTATAGTGGGCTGGCACTATAAGTTGAAAGATCATGGTCGGGTGACAGAAGAATCCTATAACTTATCAATCTCACACTTAATATTTTCTACCATGATATGTAATCATTTAAACCACATATAATGAGCTAAAAAAATCCTACATGTAACTACATTCTACAATTGATCTCAAAGCTCGGTAAAAAAATAGTATGCATGTTATCAGCCGGCCTATAGCAGAAGCAGTCAATATGATCATGGATCTGTGCAAAAATAGTAAACACGTGCGATAGCAGTAAAATCTGTTAAATAATATAATAGTACAATATGGAAGCCAATAAAATACTAAAGTACAAAATAGTATAATCGATAAAATGATAAATAGTAAATTAGCATATCAGTAAATCAGTGCGGAGGTATAATCAATAAGTAATAAATAATCCTTCCCAAATCATACTTCGTATGGAAGGAATCGTATAAATCAATAAACCATATATATTTATGAAAATTATAAATTATATCATAATGCAGTACAATTAAATCAATATACATATGAGATTCAATCATATGCATCAATATCCAATTTGTATTTCATATCACGTGCTAATTATCACTTGCTCAATACCATATGCTCAACATAGAAATCATATGCTCGGTAACAATAAAATAATAAATAATAAATCAATGGTAGTAACAATGATAATGAATAATAATGGTATCAATAATAGTCAATATCATATTAAAATCAGGGATATTGATAGTAAAATAATACAATAATAATAACAGTAATCAGTAAAATAGTAAAATCATGCACTAACAATAGTGCAATAACACTCATTCTAGTGATCACACTAAACAACTAAGAAGTTATGGCTTGTATAATTCTTTTCAATAATCATTAATCAGTAATATGTAACTGTTTGCTCAGTATATAGAGTCGTCACTCTTTGCATGTCGTCATAGTATTGATACTTCTTCAAAAACTTATCTTGACGGGCACGAATCTTGAGGAAAAATCAAGTTGGAAACTTCCAAAATTAAATTTGGGATCATCTGAACTTGGATTTTAGCAAACTTATAGTTGAACTGAACGTACTCGGAAATGTGAACCCAACGACACCAAATTTGATGTAATCTGAGCCTAATGAGTCCAAATCAAGGGTCAGAAGCGTTATGGAAGGATCGAACCACAATTTAGATTACCAAATGGTTTCCAAACATGACGTGCTTATAGTCAAATCGAGCGGCTCAACGAGATGAATCCAACGAGGGCCCAAGATCACATAATTACAATATCATTAAGGCATTAAAATGTCCTTCAAATGGTCCATGATCAAGGGATTCAACATCGGTCGTCCATCCAAGCCACTCCCCATATGCCCTTGAGCTCCCACCTATTTACAAGCCATGCCACTCTAGGAAATCTATAAATAGACCCGTCCCCCCTCTTGAAAGGGAGGCTCCAAGCAAGAGAGAAAGAGAGAGATCGGAGATCGCTCTTGCCTCCTCGCTCCTCCTCGACCACCGATCGGAGTTCCGCCGGACCACCACTTGAGGCTCTGAGTTCGGTCGGACCACCAGTTGAGGCCCCGAATTTTATTAGACCACCACCTGAGGACCGTACTTCTATCGGACTACAACCTGAGGTCTGAACTTCTGTCGAACCACCACCTGAGGCCTGGACTTCTGCCAGACCACCACCTGAGGCTCGGATTTCTGCTGGACCATCACCTGGGGCCCGGTCTTTACCCGGACAACGACATGAGGCTCGAACTTTTGCCGGATAATCACCTGAGGCCCGGGCTTCTATCAGACCACCATATGAAGCCTAAACATCTACCAAACCACGAACTGACTCCCAGACTTCTACCAGACCATCACCTGAGGCCCAGAATTCTAACATATCACCACTTGAAGCCCAAACTTCTACTAGACCGCCACATGAGGTCCGAACTTCTACTGGACCATGAGGCCCGGACTTCTGCCAAACCCCCACCTAAGGCCCGGACTTATGTCGGACCATCACTTGACGCCCGGACTTATACCAGACCGCCACTTAAGGCCTAGACTTTTGCTGGACCCCCATTTGAGGCTCAAACTTTTGTCGGACCATGAATTGAGGCCTGAACTTATGTCAGACCACCACCTGATGCCTGAACTTCTGTCGGACCACAACTTGAGGCCCGGATTTTTGCTGGACTACCACTTGACGCCCAGATTTCTACCAGAAAACTGTATAATAATTACGATCTTTCAGACCCCTATCTCTTGTTGACTATGGTCATTCCGACTTTCCTTGCCTACTATGGTCCTTTTGACCTTCATCGCCGGACAACGATCTTTCTGACCCCGGTCTCCTGCCCACTATGATTTTTTTAACCTCTATCCTATCGACTATGGTCATGCCGACCAAACAAACATGTCTATGTTTATTATTATAACTCCCACTATATAATGAGTTATATATAATGTACATTTGTGACATCGAGCCAAGGCCTTCTCCTAAGGAAGGGCCTCATTTATTATTGACTGCAAATACTAGTGGATTCATTCAAACTAGGTCAAGCCCCGTGTTTTTTCCCCTTTTCAGGGGTTTTCACATAAAAACTCTGGTGTCTCTTATGAACGCTACACCCTCTCTCTTATATATATGCATGTTGGATATTCATACAATGCTAAGACATTAAACTATATATTCCTCTATCGTCGTGAATATTCTAGCATGTAATAGTAATAACTCTTATAAATTTCAATAAGTAAATCATGTGAATCAATCAAGGATAATATTAAATCATAATATTTAAAGGATAGTATGTCAACCCACCATCATGTACATGTCTGCTAGTCTCAGCCAACCTCAATAAAATCAGGCTTTTCTGTCCTCACATATACTATTATCACAATATTATAATAGTAATAGCAACCGGCTATTATTCAATCACATGTTCATATTCATTCATAATGCTTACATTAGTAGTATGCCTATATTAAAATATAAAAATTCCTTTTTTGCACAAATCGTTCAAAATATAATAACTTTCTTTTTACCTAGGAAATCACACAATCAACCCGTCAAAATGTCGATAATAATCAATAATATAGCATATAAAAAGTTATGTGATAGAAGTTCACTAAATCTAGGAAAAATGGAATAAATTTAGGTTGAAAGAAGTTGGACGGTCGAAATAATTGAAAACATAGATAGGATAAAAGTCACCTATCACAATCTGAGTAATTTTCATAAAACGACAAAATGGATTGACTACTTAAATGCGAATTCTCTCTTTTCTCTCTCCACTTTCCTCCCCCATTTCCTTCGCCGGCAAGCCGACATTGTTGGCATGAGTGGCGAGTGAGTGGAGCATACGTAAAAGCATAAATACATTTATTTAAATGAATTTTAGTACATAGCACCGCAACACCACCACCCAGCGCCACAACACTATAATTCAAACAAAAATCAGGTTGTGGTTCGAATGTCGTGGTGACAGTTTGGCTCCACTGCACTCACAGTCAACGCCTCATCAGTCAGAAGCTCAACGCCATAACACTATAATTCAAACATAAATTTAGATTTTTATTTTAAATCCATTTTTAAAAATTAGGTTGTTATAATGGCAATCGGAGGACCGTAGTTGGCAAGCAACGATGATCAAAGGAATATAGTTAGACAACGATAATTGGAGGATTGTAGTGGTTGTTCGGCTAGCTGATGACAAAAATCAGGTTGTTGTTCGATGTGATGCTCTGGGATCCTTAAAACCTAAGAGCTCTTTTGAATGTTAAGCAAAAGTTTGGGCTCTAACTCCAAAACTCCTCCCCCCATTCAATTAGAAAGTACGGGTCTATTTATAGATTTCTACACGCGTAAAGATGGACAAATTGAATTGATTCCTTCGATCATAAACATTCATTAGCATTTAAGTACTTTAATGATGTTAGAATTAAGTGATCTTGGGCTCATTCATTTGTCTCGTTCAAGCACTTGATTTGTCTATAATCATGTCAAATTTAAAGGTTATTGTGTTATTTAATTAATGTTTTGAAGTTTTTAATTATGCTTAAGGCTCTTAATTTGGGCTCAGAGACCATTTTTTTTGTGCTTCGATTTGTCTCGTTGGGATGTTCAATTTGGCTATAAGTTTGTTGAAATCAAAGCTCAGATGATCATGAATTTGATTTTGAAAGTTTATGATTCAAATATACATCAAGATTATTAATCAGTGTTTTTTTTGATGATGTATTAATATATCTTCATTACATGGGTTTAATTGAGTCTAGTCTACTTGTGAGTTGGCTTGAGTTTGATTCGATAAATGACTTATGAGCCAAGCTCAATGAGCTAATAAATCAAATTTGAGCCAATCAGAATAGAGCAATCAACTCATGAGCTTACTATTTTAAAAAATATTAATATTATATTCACTTAAAATATATATTCAATTAATTCAATATAAAATCTCTAAAAGCATTTAAGTAATATTTCTTTTCTTCATTTCAAGTGATATTATATCATCTCATTTATTTTCTTATTTTTATCATATTATTATAATAGTAGCTCGAATAAAAATAATTTTTCTCTATTTTATAAAAAATGAGTTGACTCGAACTCATAAAAAAAGCTCGAATTTGAGCTCAAAATCTATTAAATAAGAAGCTCAAGCTCAAATAAAAGATAGTTCAAACTATAACCTTCATTACAAATGTCATTGAATAAAGGCTAATCCACATTTAGCACTTTAAATTATTATCTTATTTATATAATGTAAACATAGTCACAGACATATAAGGAGAAAATAAAAGACAGTAAAATACGTGTAACATCGAAATTGTCGATTCTAATTGGAGCAACATGATAAACTCACCGCAGGTGATCAGACACAATTCCTATAAGGAAGGAAAACATAATTAGCACAGCAAGAGAGAAAGGAAGCAAGCATTGAATCAACTGTGCTTCCTGTCTTCTTCGCTTTCGTTCCACTCAAAATCTACTCTTTTTCTCATTTCTCCATAAAATCTCTCATCTTGCCGGGATTCATGGGGTCAATTGGATTTTTCGATACAATCTAGCTCTGTCTCGCTGCGCACCGGCCTTCATCTTCTTCCACAACTGAGCGGATCTAGGGCATCCATTAACCTCCGCATGAGCTGGTTCGTCAACCTAGGGCTGAACTCGAATTCCAACCACTTCGTCACCTGTCTTCTGATTTTTCTTCTCCATTTCTCACCTCAATTATCTCTGTCTATATCGACGACGAATTTGAGTTGCCAATCGTACCTGAATTGCCGATCTGTGAGTTATGGAGCGCCGTAACAATCATTTTCTTACGAAAGGTATCGCCTTGCTTGCACTTTTGTTGGTTGTTCTAGGTGACCCTACCAAACTATTCCCAACTTTCGATTAGGGAATCGGGTTCCTTTTTTATTTCCTGTTTATTAGTTTTTAGGGGATCTAATATGTTGCTTCTGCACGTGAGTCGAGTTTTTGTTTAAAATAGAAGTTTTTTTTTTAAGAATCATAATAGTATACGAGGAGGCTAATCTACTTGATCAGTTTTAATGTTGCTGTATAATTTGATGATGTGTCATATATTAAAAAAGGTTTCTCCTTTTTTTTTTAAGTGAGATTTTTTAGCAAATTTAATGTCAAACTCGCCCACAGTTAAGATGAAAAAAATAATAATAATAACTTCAAGGTTCTTCATGTATTAGATAATTTCACTGAAAAGATCATGCTCATGTTGTAGATTATTAAATTGTGATATATCTAGTGGTTGTCGGCTACCTGTTTAAAAAGATGGGAGTTTCTACCTGTGATACTTGTAATAAAGCAATTACGAGCCAAATCTGTGGTGTTTTTTATCAATTCTGGTCTTGAAAACACTGCTATACTGTCTGAAGGGTTAGTTTAGTCAGCTACTTGCGGAAATTTACACGGGGGTGGGAAATATGAGGGATATGTTAAGATTTTGATGATGAGTGGGAGCTTGTTCTTTTTAACTTTTGTATTTTACTGCGAAGTTGCTCACCCTTATATTTTTCAGGGGAAGAAGGCATTATTTGTGTCGTATTGGAGGCTATAATTCATCAAGATTTTGTTGTAATGATGCACTCTCTAATAAATATTCAGTTTTTTTAATATATCACTACACATTGGGGAACCGGGATTTTGTTTGGTTTTCATACCACTTGAAAAGGCCTCGTCTTTTTTCCAAGGATGTGAAATGAACTTTCACTTTGCATTTACCCTTGGATTCTTTGATATGCATAGATTTTGCTTAAAAATTTCCACCCACCAAGCTTACTCTAGCTACCAAACCCGTTCATCTTAATAACTCTCTTCTTTCTCTTGTCAGTTTTGAACTGGCTATGATCTTTAGTGTTGCCAGCCATGTTTTCCATGTTCCGGGTGTTTTATTAGCATTTCAAGATGGCAACACTTGCTATTCATTATCATTAAAGAAATTTTACAAGAAGCTCTTATTCTATGTATTCATCATCTTCCTCATGTGCATTGTTATTCTCTTGAAGGACCTTCAGCTCTCTTTCTTGCCTTTTATTAGTCCTCGATGAAATTTTTGTTGGGGCAGCAGAACCTTTTTAGGCCCATAGGAACCCTGCCCATCAGCTTAATAGATGGATAATTGGACTTCAATCAACATTTGGGGAGATATTCCCATTGTATCCTTCATGGTCATATCAAATCCTTAATGTGTTTCATGAAGTGAACAGTTATGTTGGTTGTTCAGGCCATGCAAGAGTGCAAATGTATCATGTTAGTATCAGGGATTACTCAAGAAGGGTACCTTGATCTCTTTCGTGACTTTTGCTTCTGAAAATGAAGGTATGAGTGCTTAAAGCATGATTCCCTATCCTTTTTAAAGTTCGGCATTCATGAACATTACTCATTGCGCATAAAAAAAAATTCCATCTTTTTTCAATCTTAAAATCGCATGCTTTCTGGCTACTCAAAAAGGGTGCTCTAGGATGTCTGAATATATACTTTTTATTAATCACTTTTATGATTCAGACTAACTGTGGGTGTAACTTTTCGCCCTTCCACTTCTGTAACCACTTGCCATTCAGACAATGAGAGAAGACAGCCATCCCTTCCTTCTGCTATTGTCATTGGTGCAGGATTTGCAGGCATTGCCGCCGCTCGTGCTCTCAAGAATGCATCCTTTCAGGTAATGTGAATTCTCCTTGATGTGAAATGTTGCATGTAAAAAATTTGTATGGTAATGCTTCCTTGATGGATGGTTTCAGTTTCTGATCTGCCAAATTTTTCTCAGGTGGTTGTTTTGGAATCTAGGGATAGAGTTGGTGGTCGTGTGCACACTGATTACTCTTTTGGATTTCCTGTTGACATGGGTGCATCCTGGTATTCTCTATGTCCTGCTCACTTGATTTCTATTGGACTTGGCCAGCCTCTTTTCTTAAAGCAGCTTTCTAGTATAAACATTTTAATTTTTATACTAGAAAGCTACTTTAAAAAGCAGTAAGAAAGCCGTCCCAAATGAAGCCCTAGTCTTTCTGCGGTCTGTTGACCAACTCATGGTTTCCTTTTGTTAAATGCAGGTTGCACGGTGTCTGCAATGAAAATCCATTGGCACCTTTGATTGGAAGACTTGGGCTTCCCCTTTATCGCACCAGCAATGACAATTCTGTATTATTTGATCACGACCTTGAGAGGTACTGCATCCTTGGCAGCATTTACCAGCCTTTAGTTTCAGACTGTCTATTAATTTACTAATCTTATTCACATGTGAAGTGAATGGAACTTATTTTAGAAAATATAAAGTTAAATTTTAGACTTTAATTAGTGATGTGGGGAGTAATTGTTGGATCGATGGAAGAAGAGGATGCTTGAAGGCTTTTCAAGAACAATATAACAAATAAAGCTCAAAGGATTCAATTCATATAATATTCATCAATCATCCTTTCCTACTACAATACTTGGATACATATATGCGAAATTAGTAGTAACAAACTATGATAAACTAGTCTTAAGGAAAACTTTAGCTAAGATGTTCCACATCAATTAGTTTGGGTTCCAGGCTGATTTTCCGAAACGGCTGCAGCTAATTATTTATTCAATTTGGCGAATAAATACTAGGCTGTGATAATTATTTGCTTTTCCCTTAAATGGATTGATGTTTTAGACTGATATGGTACTTGTTGATGTTCTTTATTGTGTACAGCTATGCCCTCTTTGATACTGATGGGAATCAAGTCCCTCAAGAGCTTGTCAAAAAGGTTGGTGAGTTATTTGAGAGAATATTAGAAGAGGTATGGATGTTTCTAAGATTTAGGCTGATTATGTTATTTAGGTTTTGTTTGGGATAGCTTTCATACTGCTTCCTAAAATGGCTTTTTAGTATAAAAATTTTTAATTCAAAAATTTTTGTATTAGAAAGCTGTTTTAGAAAACAACAAAAAAACTATCCCAAACGAAACCTTAATGTGTTGATCTATGAAATTTGTGTAGTTTTTGCTAATTCGGTCTAGTTTTCAGGCAAACAAACTAAGGGATGAATATAATGAGGATATGTCCATTGCACGAGCACTTTCTATTGTCATGGAGAGATGTCCACAAATGAAGTTTGATTTAATCACTTGATTAATTTTCTATACTTCATTATTTTGCATTTCTTATTCTATGTTAAATCCTTTGCATTGTTTTCTTCTTTATAATCAGGCTAGAAGGACTTGCTTACCGGGTAATGCAGTGGTATTTGTGCCGAATGGAAGGTTGGTTTGCGTCAGATGCAGATACTATATCGCTCAAACATTGGGATCAGGTAAACATCATTGCCTATCTTCCAAAGGATCAAATAGAAGATTAAGGCTTCATTTGTTTGCTTCTTAAAGCGGCTTTCCAGTACAAAAATTAAAAATTTTGTACTAAAAATCCGTTTTAAGCAGCAGTAAGAAAGCCATCCCAAATGAAGTCTAAGTAATATTTTTGCTGAAACAATGGGATAATTTTTATATATTTATCATGCCTTTCTTATGGTTCTTTTGTGTAGGAAGTCTTACTTCCTGGTGGTCATGGTTTAATGGTTCGAGGTTACTTCCCTGTTATAAACACTCTAGCAAGAGGTTTGGACATCCGTCTTGATCACAGGTAGGCAGTGTTTTTTGTTTCATCTTTGTCCTAAATGATTAAAGAACCTGCGATTTGAAAACTGAATTTTCTTACATTGCAAAGAGTTTCAAATATTGTCCGAGGTAAGAAGGGTGTCGAAGTTACAACCGAAAATGGGAAAACATTTTTGGCAGATGCTGCTGTCATTACTGTTCCTCTCGGTGTTCTTAAAGCCAATCTTATCAAGTTCGAGCCAAAGCTTCCGGATTGGAAGGAAGAAGCAATCAATGGTATTGCTGTTGGGACGGAGAACAAAATTGCTCTGCACTTTGACAATGTCTTTTGGCCAAATGTTGAGTTCCTAGGAGTTGTCTCAAACTCTGCTTACAGTTGCAGCTATTTCCTTAACCTTCATAAGGCTACAGGTCATCCTGTCCTTGTTTACATGCCAGCCGGTCGCCTTGCTCATGACATTGAAAAGATGTCCGACGAAGCTGCCGCCAAGTTTGCCTTCGCTCAGCTCAAAGAGATCCTCCCTGGCGCATCTGAACCGGTTTGCGACGCTCTCGACTTCTCTACTTCTTCACACATGTTACATAATCAAACTAATTCTAGTATATTTCAATCTTTACAGATAAACTATTTGGTTTCTCATTGGGGAACAGACAAGAATTCACTTGGCTCATACAGCCATGACGCCATTGGGAAACCCCGTGAGCTATTTGAGAGATTGCGGATTCCTGTAGACAACCTCTTTTTTGCTGGGGAAGCAACCTGCATGAAATTCACTGGAACTGTTCATGCCGCCTACTCTACTGGTCTGCGAGCTGCAGAAGAATGCCGGATGCGTGTGCTTGAAAAATATGGTGCATTGGATATGCTTCATTTAGCTAATGGAGAAGTAGAGGCTGAATCCATTTGTGTACCGTTACTAATCTCTCGTATATGATTCTTCTATATTGTCAGGTATTAGTTTTATTGTCTTGTTTGAACTCATCTCTAGTATTTGAAATGTTTTATAGTAGGGGACAATCTTTTCCTTGGACCTTAGCTTTTCAGAGAATACTTCTCTGAAGAGCACCGGAAGAGAAATAAATTTAAGCTCTACTTTTGGTATTAATGATGATCATAGAAATTGTTATGCTTGTTTTATGATGTTAGTGTTACACTTCAGATTCTGCCAATTTGATTACAAGCTCTGATGATTCAGATTTGTTTGATATATTCATTAATTTTATCAACTTGTTGATTTTGCATGAAACTGCAGAAACCTTTTTTTTTTAGAGTTCCTATGGAGAATTTGCAGGTTTTACCATATTTGCATCTTGATTGTCTGTAGAAAAGGGTGATGATCAGATCTTGCTTAGTCTAACTGTGAGAAATTACAAATCTTGAGCTTTGATTCTTCGAAGAAACTGTTTTGCTCATGTTTATTGAATTATTATCATTATTTTTCAGTGTAGAAACCATCTGCATCTGTAATGACCAAAAGAAATGAAATGAAAATGCTTGAAACTGGTATAGATGCAAGTTGTAGACATCAAGCAGTTTGTTGATTGGTCTCTATGTCAAATAAGAGTTGGATGAGATTAATGCTTTGTTTGGGACAATTTTCTTTCTGTTTTTTAAAATAGTTTTTTAGTATAAAAAATTTTAGTTCAAAAAATTTTTGTATTAAAAAGTCATTTTAGAAGCAGTAATGAAGCTGTCCCAAATGAAGCTTAAAATAAAATAATCAATTTTTGTATGCCACAAAAACAGGATATTCATAACTAAGTTAGAATTTATAAGATTTAAGATTTGTTTGGGATAGTTTTTAGTACTATTTTATTTTTTATATTGAATATATAATTTTTATTTGTCTATCATTTTATTTTTGTTTTATAAAAATTTTATGCTAAGAAATTGTTTTTATATTAACTTTAAAAAAAAATCGTTTTCATACAATAATATTATAACCATCTCTATAAAAAAATTGTAATCGTCAGAAACAAATACCTCTGCTAATGATTTTGTCCTAAGCTCCGATCAATTTTGTTTTTAAAATTATTGTAATAGATAAATACTTGATTTGAAATAAATTGAATTAATTAAATGATATAAAATAAATGTCAATAATATTTATCTTTAAGTAATTGAAATTAATTATTAATAAAGATATACTCATAAATGATATTTAAATTAGAATATTAGTTAAAATTTAGAGCAATTTATACAATAATATTAACTTTTAGATGAAAATTTTAAATAATATCATTCATTAAAAACATCTAACATGAGTAAAAGTAGATCTATTTTTATTTTTCTAAAAATTAAAATTATTTTGATTAAGATTATTTTTTAAAATTTTTTTGCCATTTTTATTTCTTCTTTTATACTTTGTACCATAAATTTAATATTGCACAATAGCTGAATTAAGTGTTCATTTTATTTTAAAGCATCATCAACTAATTAAGATTATTGTTAGACTAAATTAGTATTTATATATTATATCATGAATTATATTCATTTAAATATAAACTATTTAGTGTTATTTTGAATATATTTGAAAATTAATAATTTAAAAAAAATTAAAACAAAGATAAAAAATGCTAAATAAAATATATTTATAAATATGAAGAGTAACAAGGATTGATTTGATGTTTTGATGATGTGTCATATTTTGCTATATAAAATAAAACTATTATATTCTCAAAGAGTAGGAACCATTACTTATGTCAGAAAAAATAGAAAAGGTGTCCATTTGGCCCTCTTAGGTTTGAAAGAATTGAAAGAGAGGACATCAAATGGAAATTGGAAAATGAAATAAAAAGGAAATTGAAATGAAATTGTTTTCATCTACTTAATTGGTTCAATGAAGAGAATTTGAATTGAAACTGTTTACTTATCTTATTTGGTTGATCATAAATACAGTCTTCAATTTTTACGAGAATAAGATTTAATTTGGGATAGCTTTCTTACTGTTTTATTTTTTAGACTATAACTATTATTTTTATTTGGCTAAAGGATGGAGCCAGGATTTTTTCATGTGGTGTTACAAATCATTAAAATAATTTTTATTCTTTTTTTTTTTTTCAATTTTTAAAACCCTTTCTATCGAAACTGTCATGACTAGTCTGTTCTCCAATTTGAGGTATATACAAATAACAAAACAAACAATATGTTGCATCCTTGGTTATATTATATTCTAACCAAGTTTTGTGATCATCAAACCATGCACGATTAAATCTTCCGAGCAGTCAAGTTCGGCACGTGCTTGGGTCGGAGAGTTGCAGCGGGATAGGCAGATAGCTATTAGGATGAAAAAGAAAAAAATATTGATTTAATATGTACTTAATGCCTCATAAATATGATTAATTACTTGTTAATGCCAAAGTCAGTATGGGCCTATGCACCAGGGCCCCCACACTGCATCTGCCTCTGATTTGGTCGTTGCTTTTTTTATTGCTTTTAAAAAAATTGTACTCGAAAATTGCTTCATACAACAATTTTAAAAGTTAAGAAAGATGTTTCAAATGAAACCCTAAGATATATGGGTCATAATAATAAATTAGGGGTTGTTTGGTTTGAATGAATGTAAAGTATTCTAATTACGAAGGTTTTGAAAATATTGATAATTTGACATGAAGTAAAATGAATTTAGAGTATTTTTTTTGTGTATTTAAAAATTATTAGATTTGCCCAATTTTAAAATACATTTGAAAGCCGAACTGTGTGCCCCATCGGCTCCCCCTCCCTCCGCCCCTGCCTACCGAGTATGCTAATTGTTGTCACTAATCATTATCAATTGCTGCCCTCATTTGTCGGCCCCTGACTTCACACCCCTTCCCTACAACTTGTTGTCGCTATCTCTCTCGCTTCCTGCTGCTAGTCGCTGATTACCGTCACTGTTGCCTATTGTTGGCTGCTCAACCACCACTATCATTAGGCTTTAAACTACATTCATTTTATTTCAAGTCAAATAAAAAATATAATCAACTACATTTATTTTACACTCATTCAAATAATTCAAAATATTTTAAATACACTATATTTCATTACACTATATTACATTTTACTCTGCTTTCTTATTTTATCCAACCAAACGGCCTTTTAATAAAATTTAGTTCATATTTCCGTTACAAGGATAAAAAATCCCTAAAATATATCAATAAAATTTTTCTTCCATTCTTTAGATAAATTTAATTTCCTTTTGATTACATTGAAGCCAAATTACTAAAAAGATAAATTCTCTCCAATATTATCAAATCAAACAAAGTTTTAAGATGATAATTAATAAGCATATTTGTACATAAAAGCTTTTTGGAAAATTAAGCTTTGATATAGTTGGCTCAAATTCAGATAGTGTTAATTTCAAATGTAATCAATTTGTACTAATCGGTTTTTCCCTCTACCATGAATTAAAATTTAATTTCATTTAGGCTTTGTTTGGGACGATTTTTTAAATACTTCTTAAAGCGACATTTTAGAACAAAAATTAAAATTTTTATACTAAAAATATGCCTTTAGAAGCAATAAGAAACTCATCTCAAATGAGATCTTAGGTTTAGGCTTTGTTTGCAAGAGCTTTTTTACCGTAAAGCAATTTTTAATACAAATTTTTTAGAACACAAAATTTTATACTAAAAAAATACTTTATAAAAAAAAAAAAAAAAAGGGTCACAAATGAAACCTTAGTTTGGGTAAACTTTTTTATTATTTATAAAAGAGTTTTTTAGTACAAAAAATATATAATTTAAGAAATTTTTTTAATTAGAAACTTGCTCTAGAAAACAGTAAGAAAGTTGTTTCAAATGAACTCCTTCATTTAGGATAGCTTTTCAGCATTAATTTTTTTTTTCTGTTTTCAAGAAATTTTTGTACTAGAAAATTATTTTAAAAAAATAGTAAAATAGTTGTTCAAATCAAATCCTAAATTAACTCAACATATATTTTAAAGCTAATGCTTCTTTTGTGAAGACTTTCCTATTGTTTTTTAAAGTAGTTTTTTAGCACAAAAATTTTTTGAGATAAAAATTGTATGCTAAAAAAAAATTTTAGAAATTAATAAAAAAGTTGTACCAAATAAAACCTAAATTTATGATATATGAATAATCTTCAAAATATTTTTAATATATATATATACCACTAATGTTACATTAAATTTATGAGGGTAAAAAAATATTGCTTTTGTGATAATTGTAATATTATTCTAAACTAGGGGTGTAAGTGAGCAGAGCCGGCTCGAGCTTGACTCGTTTATGAGCTCGCGAGCCGAGCTTATCGAGCTCGCGAGTCGAGCTCGAGCTCGAGTTCGAGCTCGTTTAGTAAATGAGCTCGAGCACGAGCCGGCTTGGCTCGTGAGCTCGCGAGCTGGCTCGATTAAATATTAATATTTTTAAAAATAATTTTATTTTATTTATTAAATTTAAATATTAAAAAATTATAATAATAATCATCTAAATTTTATTTAAAAGTGAAATATTTCATATTTTTATAAAAATTTTGTTTAAGTTTTAAAAATCCCGCCTAAATTTAAAAAATTCCCGCCCATGGCTGGCGAGCCGGCTCGAGCTCATTAACAGTGACACGAGCTCGAGTTCGAGCTCGCTTTCTATCTGACGAGCCGAGCTTAATAAAGGCCAAAACTCGACTCGACTCGACTCGTTTACACCCCTATTCTCCACTAAGACACTCGAATAAAAATCCGCTTCCGCGCTAACCAAAATTCCAATTCCCACTCGTCGAATCCGATTCCTCTCCACCCCTCATCAATTCATAAATTGCACTTCACACGCAGTGTCCACGACTCGTGACAGAGCGAGGGAAAATAGAAGAAAATGGCATCACTGGCGATCTCCTCGTCGGCGTTCCTCCCGTTCTTCTTATTGTTCTTCTCATTCTTTCTATTTCTCTACTCTGCAGATGAGACGGAGAACGCGGCGGAGCTTGTGTCGAGGGAGTTCTTCCCGATGGATGGGGATTTGGCTTGGGTCGTCCAGGTCTCGGATCTCCATCTCAGTGCCTACCACCCCGAACGCGCGGAGGAACTTGCTGGGCTCCTCGGATCGGCGATACGGGCCATCCGGCCCGATCTACTCCTCGTCACTGGCGACATTACAGGTATGATTTTGTACATTCTTTAGTTTTGAGTCAGTGAATTGGTTTTCTGTTTCTTTATGGATAGGGCTTCGATTTTTAGTGATTTTTTGTTTTGTTTGCGGCAGTTTTTGAGTTCTTCTGTCACGCTTATGTTGTTTATTAACTTATTCTGAGAAATACTTCGGAAGCAATTTTCTTTTCATACACCTAACAATACAGAAGTTTATTTGACACTTATTTTATCTTATTTACGATCTATTGTGTCAGAATTAATACAAATATGATAGAAATAATATATATTAAATTATCATGGAGTTTGATGGATGGATACAAACAAAACGCAATTGAGAAGGGGGTGCAAAACGACAAGAGGAAAGTTTGCAGTCGAAAATTTTGGTCTAACCACTGCCAAATAAGTTTTTTTTTTTTGGGAAATTACTGCCAAATAAGTTAGATTGCTTGAATTTACAATTCTACAATAGCTTGAATGTTTCGTTGTCTTTTCCGGCCGATAAATTTGATTGACTTGCCAGCTTTTAAACAATTGGACAATTACGTTTTATTTGTTTTTTAAGCATCTTGAATAATTTGACAAGTCAATTGATTGAGTTTTCTTGGAAATTTTTCCTTTTCTATAATTTACTTTCTTTTATATGAAAATTATATATTTGAATTATTGGTATCGGAGCAATATGGAGCTAAATTAGCTCCAAGAACTTGACATGCAAATGAATAATATTAATAAAATAAATTTAATTCTTTCTACTGTAACATATGATAGATAATTAATGTTAAGTCTTGGGAGACTTTGTAATTCGTTGATTGACAATTTTATGTTATGAATGAGAACTTCGGTAGTTATATTTTTATTGCTAAGCAATAAGGGTTTAATTCTCACTTCAGTAATTTGTCATAAGTCTAGAGGGATAGTGGTAAATCCTGGATTTCTTCACTACGATAGTTTTAAACCAAATGCTTTATAAACGATGAAATACAAATTCAATTTGATCATTAATATAATGTTATTATAGTTATTTAGGGCTAGAATTCTTGTTATTATATGACCTTTTTGTCTTCTACTATTATTTGAACATCCTCAATGAACTTTATATATATATATATATTTGAATTAGTAGAATATCCTATGAATGGGAAGACCTAAATCTAGGGTTGTCAAAATTGGGTAACGGGTTGGGTTCGGGTCCAACCCGAAACTGAATCGACATTGTTCGACCCGACCCACACCCGACCCGTTTTTGCAAACGGGTCAGTTTTCAGAACCCAAACCCTACCCTCTTCGGGTCCGTGTCAACCCAAACCTGACCCGCTTCAGGTATGTTTAACTAAATTTTTTTATTTAATTCGATTTATTTAAATCTAAATCAAATTAAGATAAGATTTACTTCAATCAATTAAAAATAAATTAATCTTAATTAAGTTCGGGCAACAATGCTTATTATTTTTTAGAATATCATTTACTTATTTCATAACAATCTTTTAAAACCATTCTAAATTAATTAAAAATGGGTCAAACTGGGTTGATTTTGGGTTTTCGGGTCATCCCGAACCCAACCCGGTTTTACAAACGAGTCGAAATCCCTAACCCGAACCCGAAATTTTCAGGTCGGGTCTTCGGGTCGGGTCAAATATGGACACCTCTACCTAAATCGATGATTGGAACCTTTGATTTAGAAGGATAATATTTAATCAAGGTTGCTGATCAACCTATTATCACAATTAATAATGAAAGAAATATTTATCCCCTTTTCAAGGATCTATATAAATTTATACAAAATTTCAAGTATATTCATATTAAATTAATTCAAATAGCATTTAATTATTTAACACTTTGGGGTTTAAATGCTTGATGCCTCCATCATAGCTTGTTTAATTGATGAGCGTTGACTAAACTTGGCAAAATCCCCTTATGGGAGCTATGAAGAATAACTCATGTCATGGAAACACGTTTCTGAACTTAAGTTTATTGTTATCGAATGTGAATCTTGTCGAAGTTGCTAAGTTTATCGGATGAAGATATTAGACCTTGAAAAGTTTACCAGAGACGAGGGCCGATGATCTACGGCCACAATCGCACCAATTTATTTTTGAGTTGTCATATGTATTTGATTTATTTATGCATTTTCTGTTTCTACCCTCAATTGAGGGAATAGTTCTTTGTGACCCTTAGGGGCATGTGTGTCTTTTATTTCTTCATTATAAACTCTAGCTATTTATATCCCCTCTTCCTCTTTGGAGAAGCTAATGAAGATTATTACAAGAAAATTTTGCACTTGTGTGTCTTGGGAGAGCTTCTGAGTTCTTGGAGAGATTGAAGCATGCTAGTTTTGGTTACCTTCATATGATTTTATTCTTTTTTTGTAGGAACTATTTGTTCAACAAGATAAAAATAATTTGTAATCTTAGGAAATATTTGTTTGGCAAGATAAATTTGCTTGATAATGAAATTCCAATTTGATTTATACTAGAAATGATAATATTTTTTATAGAAAGGGTTTTGGAGTTTTGAACAATCTTTTATTTAAATTTTGCTTAAAAAATTATATTCTTTACTAATTAGTGACCCTTATTATTGATTTTTATATTTATAATAATTTATTAAATGATAAAATAGAGATACATAAGTAATGTAATTACACATAGCTTTGCACTACCTATAATACCCTTATATTTAATTTTGGTGTTAACTTTAATTGTTATTTTATACCCTAGGACTAAATTTGACTAGTTTTCAATAGTCACGGAATTAAATTGTGCAGTGCTCTACTCTTGGACGAAAATTGAACACTTGTTAATAGTTGGGGGACCATTTTGGGCTTTTTCTTTAGGTATTTTTTTTATTTTTGAACATTATGTGACAATAAAAACTAATTCAATGCTTATAAGCTACATGAAAGTATATAATATTAAAGCTTATAAGCATTTAAGTTAAAATTCAACTGTAGTCCTTTAATATAATTGGGGATCATTTTGGTTTTTCGTAAATAGTTAAAGGAAAATTTTGGTCTTTTTTCCAATTATTAAATGATGTTTAAAAAATTCAAATTATATTGGCTATATATGGTATGCAATGTTGATATTGTTATGAAGATGTTAAAAAATTGTTCTTGTTATAGAGCTTATATGTTTTTGAAAATAAATTTGGCAAAAAAAAGTTGAAGAGGTAAATTCAGTTGGCTCTTTGTATAAATAAAGTAGTAAAATAGGAAATTGTCTAGGAGTTAAAATACAAAATTAGTGGAAAGATAATTTAATTTGTTGGAATAATTTATATGTATGTATATATATATATATATATATATATATATATTATATATATATATATATATATATATATATATATAAAATTAAAAATGAAGGGGCATTAATATAATTTTTAAATGAGATTATTTATTGGTGGAATGTCAAACCCTTTTCAATAATGCTATGGAGTGCAAATCAAAAGAAGGCCAAATTTTGGTGAGATGCACTAGAATTTAAACTCATTTTCACCCAAAAGCTTAAGCCATTGGGTGAGGATCAATCACTTGATATTTCTCTAGTGTTCAATTTTCCCGCCATTTGTGGTAGCTCTCAACATCCATCATAGCTCCTCAAAAGGAAGATTTTTAATTTTATCAAGTATAATAGCAAAAACTCCCTCAACCATATGGAGTTGTCATGGAAGTTCCCCACACTTCAACTTCTATCAACCATGATAGAAGACATCCAAGACCCATGAAAAATACAAATTGCATAAACTATTTGATTCGAGCCCAACCTTCAACTTTGATGCCCACTTTTTATGGATTATGTATCAAAGAAGAAAAAAGTTTGGACAAATACATTGGTGGCCAAATCCTTTTTTAATCCAAATGGCTAAAATGAGTGAGGGTCAATCACATGATATTTTTACACTTGCTTATTTTTGAACTATTTGATTTGAGATTAAACTCAATATTTTCTCATTGCATAACAATAGGTGGATAGGTATCAATTACATGCACGGTAATTTTTCATCTATTTCTTGTACAAAAAGCAGTTTTCAGCATGAGATAGTTGCAGCTAGCTTATCTGGAATGTACTTTTCTTAAAGAGAAAAAGTGGCTTCAGCCTCCCTTCTAAAAGTTGGAAAACTGTTTCTTATTATCTTTGTTTAATCTCTAGCAGCATGTTCTAAGTTAGTTAGCAAGCAACCTATGTTTGGATGACCGGATAGCGATTGAAAAATTAGATGCATTGTGATCAATGAATTGATTGCTATGCCTTATGCCTTTTTGCTTATTATTTATTTCTCATGTTTCACTCGTCTTTTCTAGCATTGAAACAGAAATGCAAAATCTTTATGGTTCCCATTCTCTATTTCGTGGTCTTATTTGGATTTTGATTTAGTTTCTCTATAGTAAATTCACATTCTTTTAAGCAGCTTTCTATGTTTAAACGTTACTCGCAATATTTCTTTCTGGAAAGTGTTGTTCATAAACCTATAAATGAACTCAGATGCGAAAAACAGAGAAAGAACAAGCACGAGGCAGGATGAATCGGAGTGGATTCAATACAGAAACACAATGGAGACTTTGGTTAAACAAAGTGGTTTAGAAAAAAGAAGAATATTTGATATACGAGGAAATCATGACAAATATGGGGTTCCTTATGTTGGAAGTGCACTGGATTTCTTCTCAATTCATAGTGTCAGTTCACAGTTCAAAAGGCTTGGCACGATTCAGAGTGTATCCCTTGTGGTAAGTTCTTTTAATTTTTGCTCACAGGATAATTGCTAGGTTTGTATGCTTCAATTCAGTGAAACTGCTGCAAATGCATTCCTTTTTTTTTTTTTCATTCTAAATTTATGCTACATGAATAGCTGTTTGGGCAATGAAGGCAACATTTTGATCATTGCATGCTCATTTATCCAGCTTGCATTATTTATTTATTTATTATCCAGCTTGCATTCTTGCTGCTTGAGGATGCTTTCTTGAATCATTACTTATTATTTACATCTAGCTTCTTGCTTGTGAGATCTAAAACAGAATATATGGAGTCAACCTTAGAGTCTAAAAGTTTTCGCTTGAGTAGATCTAAAACGGAATATATGGAGTGTAATTTTAGTAGTAATAGACCTAGTGAGGGGATTGTGACTTTGGGCGATCAAGTCATTAATAAAAGTACACGTTTTAGATATCTTTGATCTATTGTTCAGAGTGATGGTGAAATAGATGGGGATATTATCAGCAGAATTCAAGTTGGATGGTTGAAGTGGAGGAATGCATCGAGTTTGTTATGTGATAGAAATGTACCCCTTAAACTTAAGGGAAAATTCTATAAGATGGTAGTGAGGCCTGCACTGCTTTATGGTGCCGAATGTTGGCCATTAAAAGAGAAGCATAATACTAAGTTAAGTGTGGCAGAGACGAGGATGCTCAGGTGGATGAGTGGCTTTACCCTTAGAGATAGGATACGAAATGAGCATATACGTGAAAAGGTTGGAGTAGCTCCAGTAGAAGATAAGATTAGAGAGAGTCGCCTTAGATGGTTTGGTCACATAAAACGGCGGCCTTCCGATGACCCGGTTAGGAGAGTAGAGGTATTAGATTTGACTTATGTTAAGAAAGGTAGGGGTAGACCTAAAAAGACTTGGTTAGAAAATATTAGGAATGACCTTTCTTTATTAGATTTAAACGAGAATTTGACTTTTAATAGGACACAATTGAGAAAAAGGATTCATGTAGCCGACCCCATGTAGTGGGATA